>JAPYKE020000082.1:5842500-6395000 GCA_028554795.2 Sinohyriopsis cumingii
TTTTTTGTTCTTCAGCAAAGGAAAGACAGATGAAGAAATGCACACATATTCAAATACTGAGATGAACCCACGGACTGTAAAACCAATTTATGAGGACCTAAATAAAGGAAACACAGAACAGAGCGTATACGATAAAATTTCACCTTTTTAGAGATGATGGGATGGATAGAGAAAAACACTAAAGAGTGCTACGTAATAATTATTGACAGCCTGTTTCCCTTCTAATATACAGTATGTTTCCCTTCTAATAGCCAGCCTGTTTCCCTTCTAATAGACAGCATATTCCCCTTCTAATAGAACTAAAGGAAAAAGCTGGAGTTATGCAAATGCTATCAAGAAATTGGAGTCTGACTAAATTATTTTTCTAATTCTTAGCTAATTTTGTTTCTTGTCATCAATTATGATGTAGAATTATAAAGCAAGCCACATTTATCATTATTGTGAAAAGCTACTTTATCGTGTTGGTAACAATTATGATGCAACGTTATAAAGCAAACCAACTTTGGAGTGATTGAAAAATGGCAGGAGATTACATGGAATGCTTCACTTCAATACACAGTCAATTTTACCTTTAAATGTACAAACTCACTACTTTTAAAATGGTGATGTGATGTGATTTTGATTTTTAACGTAGCTTTTACAATTTTTCAGTCATATCGATACGATGTCTGCAATGTGGCAGTTTATAGTGATGTTTAGCACTGGGGCATCCCACCCAGTCACTTTATCCTGACACCAGGTCGACCAGTCCTAACACTAACCTCTTGATGCTGAGCGCGAAGCGAGGCAGCTGTTAGTACCATTTTTGTAAGTCTTTGGTATGACTCGGCCGGGGATCGAACCCACGACCTCCCGCATCCGAGGCGGATGCGATTTTAATATGGATTGTCCAACCGAGATATATATATATATATATATATATATGTATATATATATATATATATATATATATATATATATATATATATATATATATATATATATATATATATATATATATATATATATGTGTGTGTGTGTGTGTGTGTGTGTGTGTGTGTGTGTGTGTGTCATTATACCATTTGTTTAGAATTAAGTTCATTAATCATATATAACACTTTACATTACTATTATCAAAGTTATTGCATTGAAGTGGAGAGGGGTGACTGCGTAAGTTTGTGTAAAGTGATTCATCATGAATATGCATACAAATGTGTTACAGCTAATTTCATACTCTACAGAAAGTGCAAAGTTAATTGATTCCTTACAAAGATGCAGATTTGTTATAATTCACTGCATAAGCTATTGAATGTAATTTTAAAAATATATTTATGGTATTCAACATTTATGCTATTGCATATTGGAAAACACTTCTGACAAAAATAATCTGCAGACTTCGACAACTGCCAATATAGTTGATGAACATATTGGACTACTATTCTCATAGTCAAACATAATTAATTTCTAAGGAGACGATGAAAATCATAATTTGAGAAAAGGCAAACTTTTAGACCATTATTAAGTCATCAATCAATCTATATATCTGTCTTCATTAAAGCATTATATCATTAGGGACACTGAATTTATATGGCTCTTTGCATATCTATCAGGCAGAAACCAGCTGACCACAATTAACAGTAATTTGTGGCTTAAAGATGATTATTGCAGGTGTTTTGCAAAGGTCCATCATGACTCTTTATTAGTTCTTTATTTGTACGAATGCTCTTTTTCCCTTAAACAAGCTGAAGCAAATTATATGTACACGATTCTGCATTGTACATTACTGACAAACATGTTGACAAAATAAAGTTAATTCTGCAGTCTGACCTTGAATGCAGTCAAGCCAAGTCAAGATTGTTAAGTTCTAATAAAAGAAAAACTTGCAACCACTAATATATATATATATCTTACAGTTAACAATGTGACAGTATCAGGAGTTGATATTTGTGACTACTTATATATTACTCAGAACAAAACACTAATAACTCTCTTACAGTAATTAAAAAACATAATTGGCGTACTATATACATCTGGTCCTGAAATGTGTTTCCTCACCGCACTAACGCCATTAATGTACTCAATCAGCTCAGTTTTGCATTTATTTCTGAACATATTAACTAGAGCAGGTATTCCAGACACGTTACTAATTAATGTGGATGGTCATGCATGACTTGGTTCCTAGGTACGGAACCACTTAATGTGGACTGTCATGTATGGCTTGGCTCCCAGACACTTAAATACTTAATGTGGAATATCGTGCAGGGCTTGGCTACGAGATACTTAATTATTTCATGTGGAATGACATGCATGGCTTGTCTCCCAGACATTTAACTACTTCATTTGGAAGGTAATGGATGGCTTGGCCCCCAGACATTTAACTACTTCATGTGGAAGGTCAAGCATGGCATGGCTCGCAGACACTTAAATACTTCATGAGGAATGTCATGCATGGCTTTGCTCCCCGAGACACTTAACTACTTAATGTGGAATATCGTGCAGGGCTTGGCTACGATATACTTAATTATTTCATGTGGAATGACATGCATGGCTTGTCTCCCAGACCCTTAACTATTTAATGCAGAATGCCATGCACGGCCGCCTGTCTCCCAGATACTTAACTAATGCGGAATGACATGTATGGATTGTCTCCTAGACAGTTCACAGTTTAATGTGGAATGCCATGCATGACTCGGCTCCCAGACACTTAACTATTTAATGTGGAATGCCATGCATGGCTTGGATCCCAGACACTACACTGTTTCCTGTGGAAGGTCATGAAGGGCTTGACACCAAGACAGATTAATACTTCCTGTAAAATGTCATGCATGGCTTGGCTCCCAGACACTTTACTTCTTGTGGAAAGTCATGCATGGCTTGACTCCCAGACACTTAACTACTTCATGTGGAATGTCATACGTACCTTGGCTCTAAGACACTTAATGTTTTAACATGGAATGCCATATATGGCTTGGTTCCCAGACACTTAACTATTTACTGTGGAAGGTCATGCATGGCTTGACCCCCAGACACTTAACAGACCAATCCACATTAACTTGTATTGTGATTTGACACCCTAACATATCACTTTCCAAACCTGATATCCTAATGTCCAACATAATTGTGTTCCTAACAATAGCTGATGCATTCTGTACTTGTATGCATTTCTATATTGATACATAGCATACTTATCATCTGTTATACTTAAAATACAATTATATGTAAATTTGGATGTATGGACCATGTAGTCAAGAATATCGAATTCATATTTTATTTATCATTAGATATCATAGCAATCTTAAAGTGAATGGGGACCTAAACTGATTTTCCACATACATACAATCCACTATCGATTTTAAAATTTATAAGAAATACGAACAGAAAACCTCTAAGAGATTGATTGTAATCTATGTTCTGTGATAAATGATGTTATCATGTTATAATTGTTATGGATAATGGTACTTGTTGTATCCATTATTTCTCCATATGCTATTGGTGATATGAAATAGCATCGTAATCTATTTTATTTGCGTGTGCTTCTTTTAACTTGACTATGATTTGTTTATTTTGCATCCCAGTTTGTGTGCTTGTTCCTTTTTTACAATTATTTTACCCACCTCTGCCTGCTAAGTTAAAGTTACTGTCTCCCTATTCTGCTTCAAGTTTGCATTATTTTTTATAACTGTCATTATGTGGGTTTTGTCTTGTATATATCTCACTGGAGATTAAATTCAGTTCTAAGTAGTCCGAGTTTCCTCCGATCCTTGCCACCCCATTTTGAAATTTGGATATTTATGTTGGAGTGTAGGGTCAGAGTCTATTCCTTATTGAAAAGTTGGAATTCATCGACACCATTTGGTGTCGGCATGGCGTAGACGCTTACTAGCTGGCCCAGCAAACTTGAACGACCATTCTTCAAGATACACCTGCATGAAATCGATAGGAATATTATTTATTTTCTCAAAAATCGTGAGCATAGCATTCGTTTTGTCTTTGCTCCGCTGACAGACGAGACGAAAATACATCGTTGCTGAAATTTGACCTGGACATGGTCATTTGCATATCAAGTCACATGACTATACAAAACTCGCAACCAACTATTTATCTTACTCTTGTATGTGCATTTTGTAGGTTTTATTTTTGTTTTAAATCCAGTCTCAGCTAGCTTAATTTGATCACATTTAATTTGTCCCCACATAGGATTCATAACTTTTGTAAGCAATTTGACTTAAATTTCATAAATAGTGTTATTTGTCGGTCACCCAGTGAGGTCCGAGGTTTGTAAGTCATTAAAAATAATACAATTATGAAAGAATACATAATACTGCATACTTTTTCCATATATTGTTTCAGCAAGCCAACATTGTATCCAGCCACAAGAGGTACTTAATTGTCAACACTTGCAAGGTTACTCCATGTTTTTCAAACTTATAAATGAATTTAGATTTATATAAAATGTATTTTGTTGATCCTAAAACAGCTACTTAATACACTGAGTCACTAATGGTTGTTCTAAAATTTGTTCTTAATAAATTCTGTCTTTATTTTCCCCTTTGGAGATCATTGTACAGTTTACATAATCTTAAAGCAAAATTGCAAATTCAGACTAATGCAAATTTGTACATGTACTCACATAAAATATATAATTTATTTCTTCGTCACTCCACAGTGTGACGACTATCTTTTGATTTTAATTGAATATGCTTGTTCAGATTTTATCATCATTTAATGCAGTATGTGCGACAGATTATTTTCTAAAACATTCCAAGGTATTTATATGTTCGAAACCAACAAATGAGCATTTGTATTATCTTGTATTATTATGTAACTGATATTGACAACAGTTTTATCCAAGCTAGGTTTCCATAAAAAATGCACATCATTTCTAATTTTCATAAATCAACTTTTAATACTGGGCTAATCGTCTTTAATCTGCTTGACTTGGCTTTCATATTCATATTAAAGTGTAGTAGACACTTCAGTTCAGGGACAGGGGAAAGCTTGTAAAAGATACGAGTGGTGCAGAAGTGTTATCGTCATTGTGTGAACTTAACAACTGTAAAATCGTGATTGATGCGGAAGTTGCAATAGTTATACTACTGCCGTAAAATAATAAACGAAACAGAAAAGAAAAGCAAAACCCAAACCTAATCAAGTCCTAACCTCATTCCCTTGAAATAATAACACGGCAAGAATAAATCAGCACTTTACAAATATTGCACTAAACGGAGGTTTTATTGCTTCTTGAAACCAATTCAAACTTTAATACTTTTGCATGCGTAACTTGATACAGATTTAAAGGTCTGTGCAACGAATGAAACATGACTGTACCGCCAACTTCACCAATTCAGTACACAGACTAAAATCTTAGCATAGCTAGTGTAGGAAAAAACTGAGGTCATTGTAACCACAAATCACTTTGTATGGGTGTAAACACAACTAATACCGTTTAGTAGACCATCGTGTATAGGTGTAAACGCAAGTCATACCGCTTTTTGCGCACCTTGTATGGGTGTAAACACAAGTGATACCATTCAACTGCGCATCATGTACACAAGTGATACCGTTTAATGGGGCATCATGTATGGGTGTAAATGCAAGTGATACTATATAATGGCGCATCAAATATATATTAAGTCGTTTATGTCTACTGTTTTGTTTTCATTAACCAAGGTCGTAAGTGAATTTCTTTCTGTCTGTTTCGAAGCTAGCCAAGGTAGTAAGTGAATTTCTTTCTGTATCGATGCTAACCAAGGTCATTAGTGAATTTATTTCTGTACCAACGCAGATTCTTATTGACGTAGATGTGGAACGATACGAATTAATGGTCTTTAGTTTGAGAACAAGCTTATGCCCATGGTGACTTGTTTCAAAACTTAGTAATGGAATTTAGCTAGTAAAGAGTCTTCGGTTTACCAAATTGCCAAAGTAATATATGGATATCTAGCTGCAATATGCTTACAAACTCTGCTTTAGTCATCTGTAAGTCTGTTTAGAGTCAACCCAGCCCTCCCTAAAGATTTTGACGCATTTGCGTAGACACTATACAACCCATACCTAACTTTAGAAGGATGGTCGATTAGAAAATAAGATCAATATATTTGAGGGAAACCACTGCTACCTTCTTGCTCGAGTATGGACTTTGCTTAAGAAAATGTTGTCATACATGATCACACACCCTCACCCTAACGCGTACAATGCACAGGACACAGAAAGAATGTGTATGTGTGTGTGTGATTTGGATTTTGAACTTAGGTTATATCGCTACGACATGTAGCATGATCCTGACACCAGGCCGACTTAATGCTGAGCGCAAAGCAGGGCATCTGTTAGTACCATTTTTGGAAGTATTTGGTATGACTTAGCCGGGGATCGAACCAACGACCACGCGCATCCGAGGCTGACGCTCAAACCACTAAGCCAGCGGTCGGACACAGAAAGAGCAATCATCCTTGAATATATATATATATATATATATATATATATATATATATATATATATATATATTTATTTATTTATTTATTTATTTATCTGTGTGTGTTCAAAAGTTGGTCACTGTAACCTACTTGTACTGTACTGTACTGTGCATGCTCTTGGTAATGGCACGTAAACGGGATCCAGTGCTGAATTAGGTTTGCAAGTTGGATCCTTTGCTTGTACTGTACATTTGTGACAGCACATCAGAGTGCACATCCATGAGAGAAGCATATCGTGGAGTTATGAGACTAATGGCCTATCACAGGGGTCTAGTCTTTCGCCAAGTCTATTCAATGTTTATATCAATTACTTCTCTGAAATACAGTCAATCAAGTTCATTTCGGCAGATGACATTGTTCACTGGACCCACTGATTATGGTCAATCTTTATCCAAGGCAGTTCGTACCCAGTAAAAATTGGTTGATTTGTATCCAATGTGATAGTCTTTTCGCATCCGAGGCGATGATCAGTTGATACCCATTATAATACATGGTCAAACATATCGTATCGTCACATTTACGAACCTATTTTTTGTCTAACAAACTGTTCCTGCCATAGATATTGCATGAGTAAAGCATATCCGGGCAAAAATGGCCCAAGCACTGATAAACAGTTGCATTGTTTTCACTGAATAATAACATCTATGTATATATTGTTCAGAAAGTTCACATTCCACGTAAAAGAAAAAGAAAACGTTGATCTAGTTTAAATACATTGAATAAATCCTTCCTGATGCAGTAGTTCAAATCGACAAACATTGCCATTTGTCTTGGTTTTATTCAGTAATGACTAACATGACTGAAACAAATAAAATTGTTTAGCCACTCAAAGCAACTATAAATTTGGCGATTTGTTTAATGCTGGGCAGAAAGCGTATGTTGCTTGTTAAGTTTGTCGGCTGTTACTCCCTGCTACTCAAACTGTAGACCGCAATATACAATCAGGACCGCTAGACCATTTTTCTGTAGACCGCCTGTGGCAAAACTTACTTGTGCAAACGTTTTGGACAATTTCACCGATCACAAGAAGCTAGCAAGTTAGTGACATAACTGAAATTCTCATCTGAAATAACTGTATATGGCGAATGAAAATTTATTTGCATTGATTGGCATAACCTTTTTTATCCTGTTATCCTCCTGAACATAATACTCCTGCCGAGATAGATGAGGCTAAATTTAACTTGGCATTGCATTTTACATATGTTTACATCTGTATTGTAAAGCTGTATATTAATTGTTTTAAATAACTGAATAAACTTATGCATGCTTGTATTCTGCCAACACCAAAAAATAAACATCTATAATGCGAGTAGTGAAGTGGGGCACCCTAGCCTCAATGGGAATTAGCATTACAGAACCCACTGGGTCACTCTAGCCTCAATGGAAATTTAACATGGGGAAAAATCATGGGTCACTCTAGCCTCAAGGGGAATTTAACATGGGAAAGTCTTGGGTCACTCTAGCCTCAAGGGAAATTTAACATGGGAAAAAGTCTTGAGTCACTCTAGCCTCAAGGGGAGCCTCAAGGGGAATTTAACATGGGAATAGATTGTGGGATTGAGCAACAAGGGAAAATGGAACAGGGTCGGGACCCTATTTTAATATGGTCCCGACCTTATGGGTCTATGGAAATGGAACATATGAAAATTGAAACAGGGAGGGGTCGCTATTTTTTTAAAAATAAAAAAATGGGGTGGGCATTTGAAAGTCTATCTCTTTTCGAGACATTGGAGTGGCCTTGAAAAGGGCCTTTGGGTTTATGTTAATATGCCCTTAACATAAAGGGCATCTGAAACATCTTCTTTGTCTTAGGCTTCGTCTAATGGTAGGTCCACAGACTAAAACTCTTTTGAGGCATCCTTGCCTCTTCACGTAAATCCTACGTATCCATAGGCTTGTGTCGGTCCTATGGACAACTGTCCACTCGGATCGGACATACATGGGTATGTCCGTCCTGAACATCATCGTTGACACAAGCGTAGAAGATTGCACATCATTCCACATCTTGAGGCGCCGAGTAAAACAGGTGAATGAATGCAGTGAACTGCACTTATTTATAGGAAGAGAAAGGATTGAAACAGATTGAGTTCGTTGACCAATCCAAACACGCGTTACAAAATTCAGTCAGACCACATCCAACCCGAAGAGAGCAGTCTGTGACGTCACGTAGTCTATATCGATTCGCTATCGCCTGTGCACAGTCAATCCATGCGACAGTTTTTCAACATGACGGAAACTCAGAAAACGATCAATTGGGGTGCACCAGCCTTTGAAACTACACAAGGGAACCCGGACTTACTTTCAGAAGAGGTGAATTGGGATTATGTGGATTTTCTTACCTCGCAAGAATTTGTTCCAGAACCTTCGTCACCTTCTCCTTCATTACCACACGTGGAGAATTTTAGACAGAGACAGAAAGAAGAATTGGAGAAATTTATACAGCAGCAAAAGGAAGTAGAACAAGCTTTACTTCTACAGCAACAGCAGCAAGAAGAAGAGGTAAGAAAAAAAAAACAACAACAAGAAGAAGCAAAGAAACAAGAGGGTGAAAGTCAAACCGTCACGGTACTGTTGGACATTTTATCAAATGTATCAGACTTCTTTATCACGACCGAAGAGAATACGACCTTCCCGAGCTAAACACTCCAGCCCTGTGACTAAGCCTACCGTACCACCCTTAGTGATTTCAACCAAATCATCATTAGAAGTAGGCCTCGGCCGTGGCAGAGGCTTAAGGCAGTTAAAGTTGATTGCTTAAACTCACCCCTACACCAAAAGGGCCCTTTTCAGGGCCACCAACGTCTCTCGAAAAGAGACAGACTTTCAGTTGCCAATAACTCAAAGAAAATAACATTTTACCTCTATAGTACGTGTCTGTATATGAGTGCGTGAGTATAGGTTCTTATTTTAAAATAAAAAACCCAAAGACACTTACGTTTTATAATTAATTTATTCTTTTATAAATATTTACAATTCAATTCACAATTCACAACAAATCACTCTAAAAAAGTTCATAGACTTCTTCTGTCTCATTATTTACTCTCTGTTTTTTAAATTTCTTCACAGTCACAGTCTTTTCCTCTTCTTCCTCCTGACTGTCTTCCCTTCTTCTTTACTTCTCCTGTTTCTTTTTCTTCACCTGTCTGCTTTCTTCCTCTTCTTCTTCCTCTTCTTCTTTCTCTGAAAAATACCTGTCTTCTTCTGACTCCTCTTGTTTCTTTTTTGGGCAATCTGGAGAGAGCAGGAGGGAGGCCGAACAGACCAAGGGATTCGAACAAAATAAAGGCTTCTACTGAAAACTAATCTGTAGAAGGTTCTGATTGCAAAAATAAAGGCTTCTAGGAGGTGTTTATTTTTGAGGAATAATATATCCTTGGAATAAAAATTAGGTTCGAAGTATAGCTGCAAAATAAAGTACTTCTTCAACATCTGTTATAAGGTCAATAATATTCTCACCGTCATTTAGCAACGCTGCGTTTTCATTAAATTCTTTAACTGCCTGATAGCATCGTTGACCATCAACAGATGGTGAGACTCAATATAGTTTATCCCATTTCAACCATCTCATTATTAAATTCAACAGCAACTGAGTTTCTCCACTACCAGATGGGCCGATTATTATCATTCTAATTGAATTTGGTAGTGCAACATGATGTTTGACTGGAACCGATTTTTTTGTAGCTGAAAAATCAATTACATTCATGATATATTTATATTATGGATTTATATTGTGTAAAGTGTAAAACGCGTACACCAACGACAAACTTGACTACGGTTGCTACAAGTAATAATAAATCAGCTGTTACCGGTATATGTGAAAAATGTGGTACAAACAAATTTAGATTCACTTCATCGGGCCAGAGATCAACTAAATCAGAAACAATTAAAAAAAGGAAGAAAACACGGAGGTGATGTTGCAGCAAAGTTAATGTCTGTTCCAGGATTTTTTTTGGTCGAAATATCGTGGAGAGAAACATTTACCGGGATATAATTATTGTGGACCAGGAACTCGATATCAGATTAAATAATCAGGATCAATCAAATACTGGTGAAAATCCTATAAATGCAATTGATCGAGCGTGTTTAGCTCATGATATCGCGTATAAAAGTAAAGATTTGCAACAACGGCATCTAGCTGATGTGAAATTAATTCACACGTTAAATTCTATAAAAGATAAATCTATCAGAAAGAATAGCTAGTTGGATAATTAATACTGCTATGAAAAGTAAATTAATTTTAGGTGCAGGTAATTAATATTATGGAAGCAATTTATTACTCTCCTGTCGGATTTTGGAGGGGTAAGTCAGCTATTAAGAAATTAACAAAAGCTGCTCAAGTGAAACCATCGGTAGCTGCTGCGTGGTTAGCTAAACAAGCTATTTGACAAATATATTTACGACCACCTAAACGAATAGAATACGCACATTTTGACGTAAGCGTACCAAATGAGGTTCACCAGGCTGATATAATGTTCGTACCACACGATACTGTTAATGATAAAACTTATAAATATGTACTAACCGTGGTTGATATCTCGAGCAGATACAAAGAAGCTGAACCATTAACAACTAAAACAGCAACTGAGGTTGCTGACGCATTTGAGAAAATATATCAACGAGGTCCATTAACGTGGCCAAGTTTACTTCAGGTTGATCCATAAAGAGAATTTCTTGGTACGGTAAATTTTTTGATGAAACAAAAAAATACAAAAATACGACGAGGTAAAGTTAATATTCATAATGATCAGGCAATTGTTGAACGATTTAATAAAACACTAGCTGAGCGACTATTCGCTTACCAGTACGCGATGGAATTCATTCAAAATAAGCGATCTAATGACTGGGTCACTATGTTACCAAATGTCATAGCAGCAATAAATAATGAACCAACAAGAGCGATATCAATGAAACCATCAGTTGCTATCACCAAAAAATTATGCCAATAAAAAGAAAAGATTTTTCAACTCGACCGGTATTAGGTGATGTCATTGTCAGATATTTATATAAACCAGGTGAGGCTGAAGGGGATAGAAAAAGAGCAACTGATCCTATTTGGAGCACAACAACACATAAAATAATATCTGTGACAAGATCATCAGGTAGACCAGCAATTTATATACTTGATTCATTAGCTCCTCAACGTGGTTTTACTCGTGAAGAACTTCAAATAATTCCAGCTGATACTCTACTACCACCTCAATCACTTAGATAATCAACTCCACGCCGATTACACTCTAAAGAAGTCAGAGTAATATTTTCTCTCTTATGACCTAAATTATTATTTATTCTGTCTACGGTAAACTGTCTGGAATCATTTTTTTGATACCTCCACGTCATCATACAATTACAACCGGAACAATGGTTACCCTGTTTTTCTTTCAGTGATAAAATAAAATCAACATCCAAATCAAATTCGTAATTATTTTTTTTTGTCAAATTGCTTATAGATAAATAATTTTTTTCTTATCACGTACTCGTTGGTTTCGTTGGCAATAATTGACCTATCTAAGATTATGCGACCCAATTGAGATATTTTTCTTACTCTAGAAACAACTAAATGTACTAAATTAGACCATTCGATGTAGTCATCAACGATCCAAACCCGAGTATCAGAAATAGTTAGTCCCTGTGAAGAGTGGATAGTCATAGTATAACCTAGAGTCCAAGGTGACTTTGTTGCGTTTAGTGCTTCTTCAGCTAAATTAATATCGACGGTGACGATATCATTCAATACTAAATTCTGCTTCCCCCGTCCTGGTATATCAACATCAATATTTTGTAATCTAGTATCAGTTGGTCTGTAGCATAGCGGCACAGGCATCAACGGAAATTTTTCTTGATGTAACTTAAATAGTTTTTGTTGAAGCACATCTCTGATTATTTTTCTGCTAGCAACTATTAAATCATTCGGTGTCCACATTGATAAAAAATCTTTCATTGGTGTTTCTGGAATTACTTCACGCATCACACTACACTGAATTTTATTAGATTTTAATCGAATTAGTTTTTTAAATTCATTTAATCTACCATCAAGTGATCTATAATCGGTATCAACTTCTTCATAGTAATCAAAAAAATTCTTCAGCCACTCGTGAGGTGACTCTCCATCAATAGGATTTGGTTGACCATGATCACCACACATAATTATAGCAGTATTTTTCGTTAGCAACCAATCGAGAAACAGTATTAATACCCCAACAAATACAGTACAAATCTCGTCCCAGATAATAACTTTATTTATATATTTTTCTCCCATTCGAGATGGACTCCATGTACCACCGTTATATTTGAAAAAAACTATGATACGTACATGAATTAACCCCACTCTGTTTCATCTCTCTTGCTAACCGATGTGTTGGTGCTAAAACAACAACATCAGAGTTTTTAAATAATTCTATTATCCGAGTCGTTTTACCTGATCCACCTGGTCCATTTATGTAAACAATTTTATATCTCGCTGTGGGATCATACACATTTGGTGCTGTTGATATTTCTGGCACACTATCTGAGTAGTATTTTTCTTCCACTGCAACATCAGCGTTTTCACAATAATATAAAATAGTTTCATCTTTTACTAGCCATGTTCCACATGAACCATCTCCTGTTAATTTTTCAAATTCTGGTAGGTGTTTTTTATCAACATAGAATGCGTCAGTTGCTACTCTAACCGCGTCATCTGGAAATCTATTTATCATTGATAATAAATTTATACTCGCATACGCCAGCATCGATGATCTTAAATGAGTATAATGTGGTGACTCTCCTTCAAAATAATTAACCACGGTACCTAATTTTGTTCCATCAGATAAATAAATATCTTCTCTACTACAAAATATTCAGCGATTTCGGCGATAATAAAATATAATTCGGCCTCATCCATAATTAATCTGATATGATGTCGTTGATGATCGTACGCACCACCCTGAACAAATTTTCCAATTATTTTTCTGCTTAAATCTTTTGCGTCATCATGTTCCGTTGGTAACCAAACATAAATTTGTTTCTGATATGAAATAATTGCTTCACTAACTATTAGCGACGTTAACATCGCAGAATCTAACATGTATCTTAATAACACTATTGGAACCCATCGCTGTTCTGAAAAGTGTTTACCAAACCAAACGTAACATATTTTATGTAAATTATTAGCTAACATAAAATATACAACACGAGCGAAACCTGTTCATGGAAATTCTGGTAATGGGCCATTAGTTGATACTCTGGTCATCTCGTCGGTAGGGTGACCAAATTGAGTGAAATATTTATTGCACTCTCCGTATCCTAAAAAACTTCCTGGGTAACATGCTATCATATCAAGCGAAATCATATTAATAAAATTATAATCAGTGTTCCATAATCCTCCATGACCGTATTCGATACAACTTTGTTGAATATCTTTAAGAAATTATTTTCTAGTTGGTTTCCACGAATTTTTTTCTCTTGCTGCGTGAGCAACAACAGATGGAATAGTAAAGCAGTTAACAAGTAAATCTTTATTTACTGAGTATTTTTCTCCTATTTTTATCATTGAATCATGTAAAGATTCACTTCGATACATATCTTCGTTAGGTCTAAAAAACTGATCGTATTTCTCATCACTGGAAAATAACCAAACAGATACCGGATCTGAATTACTTATTTTATGAATAAAATCAAATATATTTTCAGAGTAGAATTTAATATTACGATCTTTTGGAAAAATTGTTACCGATTTACTCCAAGCATGAGAATTATGATCAATTATTTCAATAGGTGCTCCTTTGGATTTGTACGCAGAAGAGTATAATATCTCACCCGATAGTGTTTTTACTGTTATAGGAAATTTTAATTTCGCTGATGGCGTAGCAACATCACTTATTGATGCACCATCAGCAACTGATTCAACCCAATTATTTATTTTTTTCTTTTCGTAGATCTGTCAGACCGTTTCCGCCTCGTCCATTTGTAAAGTGTTCTATCACCCTCTCACCTACACAATTTATTTTTACCGACATTTTCATTTTAGCAAGATTTTCAGCAACAGGTTTATTTAGTCGATAAATACCATAAACAACAGCTGCTACCGGATACGCTCGTGAGTAATAAGGTTTATCGATACCTGTTAGTAATCCAGGTCTAGAATTATTGCTCACAGTAACCTATTTTTTCCTTTAATTACAGGATCGCGTTTATCACGTGTGAACCAAACATCGTTCTCATTGTTCACAATGAATTTTATTCTGAATATGAATTTATCATACTGAGTGAGCTTATTATTTTCTTAGCTCGAGTATCATTCATGGTATTATCAATATCTGCTGCTTTCCACGTTGACCACACATGAGCTGCTCCGTCGTCGTAAAATTCTTTTTTAGCTTGATCAACTTCAGGAATAATATATTCTGCTTCATCAAGATCGAATAACATATTATATTTTAAACAAGTATTTAAATAGTAATGAATCAGTGCAAATGGCTCATGGTTGGCTCATTAGTTTGCTGTAATAGATCGTGTAGAAAAGAATACTGTGGGATACATCTAGCTTATATACGACGAGGTGGAGCTGGACCAACTAAATGTATCAGATGCAACATGGGAATACGAGGAAAAACTCGTATTTGTGAAAAATGTGCTGGAAAAAATAGAGAACTAAAACGGCATTACGACAAAAAATCACCTGATAGTAATATTGCTATTAAGTGTGAGGACGATTATTTAAATAGGTTTTCAGACAAACTTCAATTTAAACAAATGGAATATAGTATATGAATCCTATATTCAGGAAGCATCCAACCATTGATAACTACGAAGCATCAAGTGATGGTGTTGTTAGACGCGCTCAACTGAAAAAACCAGTTGGTAATATTAATAATTCTGGCTATCTCAGATTTGCATGCTATGATGGTAAAAAAACTTATCTTAATCACGGATTTGTATATGAGTGTTTTCACGGACCAATAAAAAATGGTCTGGTGATTGATCACATTGATGGAAATCCACTCAATAATTCCATAGAAAATCTTCAGGCGATAACAGTAAGTGAAACACTGCAAAGGGAAATGCTGGTTATGGACGTAAGGTTTCTAGAGCAGTTAAATCAATTGACACAGAAACCAATGAAGAGATATGTTTTCAGTCAATGCATCCTGCTGGTAAATATTTTGGTATTCAACCTCAGTACGTAGAGTTGCAGAGGGAATATATAAATCAACATTTTCATATAAATTTGGTAGCTGGATTAAATTCTCTTATTTACCTCTTATATTAGATAAATAAAATTATTTATAAATAATGAGCCAAGAAAATATTGATGAAATAATTAAGTCCATTGAAGTACTAAAAATAAAAGAAATACCACTATCAGATGAATTAGATTCCGATAAAATCATCACAGATTTTGAAACCATAATGCAAAGTAAACAAGAAGGTCGATATACTCTGTCGTCCGAGTACAGATTTATAAAGAAGATTCAGTCTGCGATGTATAAATCACTTATCAACATCGATGAGACTGAAATAGCAGATTTTACTCCACTAGCACGTGCCGTTGAGAAGATCAGATCAGCGTTATCTGACGAATACGAGTCTAAAAAATGATTGAAACTCGTGCACGACAACTGAGAAAGATGATAGATAGTGAGAATCAGTAAAAAAATGTATCTATATAAAAATATATTTTTTTGTTTTGTTTCGACCATCACATATGTCATGAATGAACTCTCATAAATATATATTATTATTAAGAATATGAGACTTCACTCATGACCCAAACATCATACAACTTATGATTTTATTAATAAATTTATGCGCAGAGTTTCTCCACGTAGATCAAGCAAATGTCCAGATTGATCTGTTAATGAAAAATTTACTCGTTGTAGCAAATTATTATGACACCGAAAATAAATTGGATTAATTGGCTCTTGTATGATTAAAGATCCAGGTGACTCTTTTGGCGAAAACGAGTAGAGAATACATCCCTGTTGAGCTCGATCTGACACCGATGCATCAGCGACGTAGCTGTTCTCGACGATATCACAATTGAGATTGACCGCGATAACGTTAGTTATGTTAACTATTTCAGGTGAAATATGTCGTCCGGTACCATCTTCAGCGTTATCACGTTTAAGAACAGCTGGTGGTGGTATTTTTTTCTCCATGCAGCGTGTAATTCAGAAAACTTTTTATCAATGGTGTCGGTGAGAGATTTTTCTAGTTTATCTGCGTTATAACCAGGTAATTTATGATTTGGTAACGTCGCCTCGGTCAGTGGTGGATATGCTGCTAAAAATTGTTCTTTATGTGATGGAGGATATCTTTTTATTGCTTGCACAAAACTTTCATTAATTGATTTTATTGCTGTTATAAATGAATTTGCATCGTTTCCGGTATTAATAATTTTATCACATGAACTTGATATATCAAAAATGCACTCCTGAAAATAATTTTCTAATAATTGTATCTTTTCATTATATTTTTGCTCAAATTCATTAAATAAATCAATAATAATATTTAATTCGTAAAAATTATCACCAATTATCCATACCATATCATCTTTTCCTCTGAAGAAAAAATGTATTACTGGACTAAGACCCAATTCAGCTGCAGGATGATCTGGAAGATAAATTAGTTTAGATTTAAAATCTTCTCTTTTAGGTTCTGGTGGTATAGGTAGTTTAATTTCTGGCCAACCTAATATGGTTCTTATTGAGCTCGCATAAATATCAACCTTGTAATCTGAGTTTATTTCAATAATTGATTTTAGTGTTGGTTCGTGTACAGATATTTTTATTCCAGGATCGGTTCCGGTTACATTTTTTATTCTATATATGAGCTCATCATTAATTTGCTCAATTTCATAACTACTTGTTGGTATTCCAACTACGATCCAATCAGGTCTTCCATCAGCTTTATGTTTATAAGCAAAAACAAAAGAATTATTTGATTGTAACCCACTAAATGATTTTGATCTTATATTTGGCCAGCTTTAGTAGCCGCGTAACTGAGCTAGTGCTATTTCGCTGATAGAGATAGAAGTAGGAAAAATAATACTAAACTCGGGTTTAGTTGAACTGGCTGATATCATCGTTGTCTTTGTCAACGTTGTGTTCGTCGCGATCTGTTGCAGTAGCTCGGTCATTATTTATATTAGTATTATCTTTAATCGTTTGATTATAAATTTTAGTTATCAGTGAAAATTCTGAATCAGATATTATACCGTCATTGAGACTCTCTGATAACAGCGAAGACAATTTTGAGTATGCTGCCGTTGCTGTATTTAATTTATCTTTGTACTCAGATAATTTTGCATTAGCGCATGAAGATATTTTTTTTGTTATGATATTAAATACACCAGCTAACGTAGTAGTAGCAGAAACAATTATAGTAACAGTTATCGGCGCCATCATCGTTGTCGCAGATAATATTATTCCAGCAACAGCAACAACAGCTGATACCGAGTAAACAACAACATCAATGATAACTAATCTGCGCTGATATTTTTTTATTTTTACCTGGTAGACATCGATGATGTTTTTCAGCGACATCTGCCATGCACGAGCCTGATTGTATCTGTTCTTGGATGCGCTCATTATTTATTAATTTGTGTTTTAACTAGAAATTCTAACACGTATGAGTAAGATGCTCTAGATAAATTATTATCATCGGATTGTAGTATAAATATTGCTTCAATATCTTTTTGTAATTCAACTGTTGTTGGGTGAGAAGATTCAATTGATAATCCAGCTATAATTATTTTAAATTTCATTAGACTGATGACTGACAATCTGTATCTACCAGTAACTGATGGAGTGTATTTTATTGTATTATCTGTTCTTGTCCATGTTGCAGATGAAGATGGTGCTACCACACGAACTACATCATCAAGTAATTTTTTAATTTCTGAGTACTTTATACTGATTGTAGGTGGTCTACCAAAAAAAATCGTCAGCTGCTTTATTTGCTACTAAAGTATTTCTTCTAAAATTTGTAAAGGTTACTATATGTTGATCATATTCTTCACGTAGAGTACGTAATTTTAAATTTACATCGTCGACGTACTTTTTTGTTACCGCATCCTCACCTGCTGTTGGATCTCCAAGTGAAGATATTTTATTTTTATTCATATTAATTTCTCCTAACATTGTGTCACCGGTGATTTTTACGCGATTAATAATATCTTCGCTAGCTTTTCTGATAGCATCGTTAATTTTTTTTTTTTATATCGTCCTTAATAGTATTAAATTCACCCACGCGAGTGTTATATTCATTTCGTTTAATTATATCACCGATTCTAACGTTACTTGTTATCAACTTGCCATATTGATTCTGGAAGACAGCAACCTCGTCGGGTTCTGCTTCTGCTAACGATAAAAGATTATTAATATCATCCTTTGTTGCGTACTTAGATAAATCACCAACAGCACATTTTTCTTTTTCTAATATTCTTTTTTACTGTTCTTGATAACAGAGATCTACCATAGATGTCAGACATTATATTGATTTATTTTGATTTAATTTACCTGACGTGTACTCGTGAACAGCTTTATGATATGGCTTATCCGACTTAGATATCGCATCAAGAATATTTATTGCTTCACTGCCACATATCGGAGGATCGGTTAGTTTTTGTGTTGGTAACGTAGAGTACAAAGTTGTAGTATTTAAATGAGATACATAATTTAAATATTATTGAGGTGGAGCTAGTCCGTATGAGTCAGCGTAAATAATTTCACGTGGATTAATAGCATAAGCTACCCAATGTGTACCTGGTCTGGTGCTGTTTACGAGATTTATAATTCCTGTTTCATATTCATTTGGATACGCCGGTAATTTATCTCGCATAAATACACCTCTGAAAAACTTTATGTTTAATTTTTTAGCGATATCAATTAGATCATAATTCGACATCGGTGCTATCAGGTTTTTCCCCATATTGATCCCGGCAGACGAAGACCTCTTCCGTATATTGATCCCTGCAGACGAAGTCCTCGTCCTTTTTTTTGCTATATCTCCCACCGAGCATTTGTTTTTTCTGCCATACCTGATGCTGTCCCAACAGCACCTAACGCAGCAGCTACAGCTGGTGCAGCAGCAGAAAATAACGCTGGTAACGCAGCTAATAGTGGGAAAATCTACCTATTTTAATCATATCTTTTATAGCACCCGGAGATAAACTAATTTGTGCTCCGATGTTGGATGATTTAGCTTTATTGAAATGTTTCTGCTGCATTTTAGTTATTGATAATTTATTTGGCCCACCTTGAATCTGATTACTTTTTAGTGTTAATTTTACCCCACATTTTTGTGCTGTTTTCGATTGAAGTTTTTCTGTCTGACTCGGAGTCAGAGTCACACTAACATGTTCATATGGCATTTTATAAGTAACATGATTGATTTAAATTACATTTTCTCCACAGGAGCATCAACAATTCTCATTTTGCTATCAATACCCTCAAGAATCATGGTTCTATCGCTAAGTATAACAGCGACAGCTCTGAACGCATCAGCGTCATTTTATTTATTTATTCTGGCTTTAAAATGTATGTCAACAACAGATTGTTTTAGCAGACCAAGATGTTCTAGTGAAAAGTAATAAATCGGAAAGAAATTTTTTAAATCCAACTGAGATATTTGTAATCCAGTGTCAATATTTTGATCTCGACCCATGTAACTCCATAAACGGTGATATCCACGTACCACTGAATCATTTCTATAATCCAATGATATCTCCTCAATTGGTTCTTGATGTCCATTTATTCTCAGTGAAATTTCACTAGCATTAAAATTATCAAAAATCATATGACTTCGAGTTTGATCACCTAATCGATTACCTAGCTGAAGAGCTATAAAAATGTCTTGGTGCAAAAACACCCTGCTGCGTTGCTCCATGCCAAGTGAAGCTACCATTAATATTACTCTGAATACTATCAGTAACTGTTGTCAACCACGACATAATAAATTTACCACCTTGGTTCATAAAAGACAGTAATTTATGTTCTTCACCTATTCACGGTGTCATCGATGGCATTAACAATGCAAGTTTTTCTAATACAACCTTACCATCATCACCTGCTTCTCTCCAGATGGCGTCATTGCTGTCACCTTTTCAATAAAAGACAACAGTGTGTTTAGCTCCAAAAATAACCTTTCTAAACCACCTACAGAATCCCAAAATATGTGATAGCAGAATAGCACATGACAATCTTCTTTCATTACCTGATAGCATACTTTTACGCGCAGCAAATCCAAGATTAAAATTAGCATTAGGACTCATTACTACTGGACCCATATCAGCATTTACATTAGCATCACTGGTTTTCTTTGGTGTTCCTATTATATATTGATCGGATTCAGCAGTATCAGTATTATCTTTAGTAAACATCATACTAGGACCAGCCGATCTAGTAAAATCATCTGAGTATCTTGCTAGACCTATGATTGTTGTTGCTACATCAACGTTATCATTAATTGGTTCAATTTCTTTTCCGTCAATCATACACGCGGCGCTCTTAAATAATGCCATAATACCGTTGTTAACGAATCCAACCTTAAAATTTGCGCCATAATTAGTATTATTATTTTTCACGATATGACCGACAACCTCGATAAACGCCTCATATGGTAGAAAATATCTTGTTGTATCTTGTACTTGTAATTCAATTCGACTACTACTATTTGGTGTTATCGCGTCATACGAGTAATACTGATAATCTCGTACTGATTCATCTTTCTCCGTTAGCTCATCCAGCTTAAAAGAATCATTGGCTGTTCGCGAAAACATTTTATAATAAATTATTTTATCATCTAAAACGAAGACCACCTCCGTACATACTAGTATTAATTATTGGTTGTACTTGTGCTAATGACGCTAATTTTTGATTAGCTGAGTCATTTATTATCTTACTAACGTCGCCGGGCATCTCGGTGGTACTTGGTAATTTCACAGCTGATTTTTTTCGTCGTATTAATCTTAATATTCTGTCTTTGACGGCATCAAATGCTTTACTGGCAGCAGCACTAACAGCAGAGCAGCTTTATCGCGAACAAAATCCATTGCTTTCATTGATAGCTGCTTAGCGATAGGGCCGAGTTTAGGTGCTATTCGAGTAACAAAACCTAATTCACCACCGTATGTAATTTGATACATCGGTAACCGCGAGTTTACAACACGAGCTGGTAATGATGCACGATGTCCTTTATGTACGATCATTTTATTTATTATTTAACTGTTTAATCACTGTAGTCGTCGACGAGCTCATCAATAAGATCACGATAAATAGCTACATCAATAATATTACCCTGAAATAATCTTTTGCAGATATCAGTTGCCTCATTAATTATTTCGTGTGAATTATTTCCAGCTCGTTTTCCTCCAATAAGAACCTCTAATCGAGATACATCATTGACAACGCTGTCAGGACAGATATTATATCCGCTACCAGTACAGGTTTTTGTAGTCGAGAAAATATTTTTTGTTTATCTGCTACTTTTTCAGAAAATTTTATATAATCTGGATCTTCAACATTAAATTCCTTATTTTTAGATACAAAATATACTAATATTGGCCATAAAGCTGGTTGTACATTTTTAAGATGTTCTGGTTTCAAGTAAAGATCCATAAAATCAGGACGCGCAGCAATTCTAGTGTTTCTTCCTCACTAGCTTGAATTTTACTAATAACATCATCTTTAAGCATTGTTTTGTAATGTTCTAGGGATGATTCTTCTTCTTCTTGCTTAGCATCATGATAATCTTCTTTTTCTTCTTCTTCGACATCCTCATCAGGTTGTATCTCACGATATACTAGTTCAGGAACGTTTTCTCCCTGCTGAGGGGGAGATATATCTTTTTCTTCCTGCTGAGGTTGAGAAGTTTTCTTTTTTCTTTTCTTTTTTACTTTTCTTTTTCTTCTTTTATTTTTTCTGCTTCCTGTTTCTCTAATTTTAATGCATCTAATGCACCCCGTGAAAATGTTTGATAAATAAAATCATTTTTACTTAAACGTAGAATATTTTGTTTTACTTTAAATACTAAATCTTTCCATGAATCATTACTTTTAATTTTGGAAAGATATTCGGGTTTTAAAAAGTTTTGTCTTTCTTTAAAAGAAGAGTGAGCAAAAGCACCAAATTCATGTACTTCTTCTTCGCTAGTAAGAGAAAATTTTTTTATTACTTGTAAACCTTCTTCATTAAATTTTTCCCATGGAAGTTTTTCAGGTTCATCCTCAGGTTCTGTGGGCTTTTCATCTTCAGGTTCTGCGGGTCCTTCATCTTCAGGTTCATCTACATCCTCAGCTACGACTCCGGCTTTAGGTTTATATCTGATTTTAGATTTATATATGATTTTAGGTTTTTTGGTTTTAGATGGTCCAGGTACAGGTTGAGGTCGAGTTTGTTCTTCAATTCTTTTTTAACACAGGAAGGATACCATGTTTTCTCACCTCAGAATCATCCACATCACCTAAAAGAACTTTTTCAGTTGTTTCAGTTACCGGTTTAAATAATTCTTGGGTTGATTCAGCGAATCCTTCTTTCGCTTCCTGAGCTGCGCGCATTTTTCGTTTAACTGATTATCGTACTGGTAAATATTCTTCTATCGCTTTTAATCGTTCTCGTGCTATTCTGGTTCTTAATGCTTCTCCTACGTTCATTAATTATTATTTTTAATTTGTATCTTAAAATTGAGAAAAATATATAATTAAAATTACTATAGCAGCAGGGTGGCGGCTACCAATAATTTGTCGTATAAAAGGTAATCAAAAAAATAAGTAAAATACGTGTATGACCTTGTTTTGCAGCTACCTTTCCGAATAAGGTTTTATTCACATGTTGGGGTTCAACAAAAATAAAAACCTCCCAGGAACCCTTTATTTGTAAAATAAAACCCTTCTACGGATTAGATTTCCATGGAGGGTTTATTTTTTTGTCGGAATCCTTAGGTGTGTTCGCCCTTTCTGTTGTTTGGAGACCAATGTCCTTTTTCTTGACAATGATAGGTATCTTGACTTTTGTCTTTTCTAACCCTCTTTTTTGCTTTTTCGACGGTCTGGACACTCTGAAGACCAATGCCCTTTCTTCTGACAGATATAGCAAGTATCCTACTTTTATCTCGAAAGGAAGGAGAGTAGTCCGAAGGCTGGTCTGAAGAAAATTTTCTAATGACCCCACGCAAAGCTCTGATGAAACGTTCGATTTGGGTAGTCTCTTCCATCGTTGTTCTTGGTTAGAGAGTGAGATGAATAGTGAAAGGACAAGACACATACCCTTTATATACGCTGGTCTGCCATGACTATAAAGTAGCCCATGGTGTTTAAACTTTAGTCATTTGACGTTTTGCACTCAAGATGAAACGATCCAATTCATTTGAGAAGAAAGAAGAAAGTAAGAGGCAGAAACATGATCTATCGCCTCGTACCAGAGCTGAAGTCTTGGCACAAATTCAGTGATTTTGAAGAGGACATGAGTGAACCAGAATCCAAACCCTCTAAACAAAGTTCACCACCCATAGTTAACCCTGAAAAATACTATTCCATTCGAGAGACGGAAAAGCGCTCCTCTAGAAAATTTAGAACCACGGCTTACAAATACACGGTGAAGTTTAAAGATTTCAAGTCCGACGTACCGTTGGAGAAAGCAGAAGGGTTCATCACCGCGGTGTGGGATTCTTTACTTACCACACTAAAGCGACAATGTCAACCCAAAGAAGACGATCGCTTGAGACTTTCCATACAACACGATGGTTTGAAATCCACTGTTTGGATCGAGTTTAGCAGCCCTGCAGAATTGACCGCTTCCAAAGTCATGGACAAGATTCAACACGTACAACAATCCAATGACCAATTTGACATCACTGATGGAAAAGCCACACTGGACATGACCCACGTCTCTCCTCCTCAAGGGACTGGACGCAAAAAGATGTTATTGGTGGACGAGCTTCGCAGCACCAAAACAAGTCTCGTCCAAATTAACAACCCTCAAGACCAGATGTGTTTAGCAAGGGCTATCGTGGTGGGACGAACTTATGTCAACACCAACGACACGGCAGAATGGAAAAGAGCCTGGAAAACTATTCGACAATCGGACCGAGCCAAACAACGAAACGAAGCAGAACTCCTGTCACAACAAGCCGGTTTGCCCAAAGACAAACCCTGTGGCTTTCCTGAAATGCAAAAATTGCAAGATGTCCTAGCTCCACGCTACACCTTGAAAATGCACCCTCAAGAAATGCGTAGGTCTCTGTTGTTTCGAGGCCAAGATTTTAAGGATGGAAAACACATTCACCTATATCATCACGATGGCCATTTCGATACCATTACCAGTATTACTGGATTTCTGGGATATGTTTATTACTGTGAGAAATGTGACTATGGCTACAAAAATCGAGAGCAACACAAACATTGCGGATCGAAATGCTCAGGATGTTTGGCCTCTCCACCCTGTTTGAGCGAAGGAAAAGAACCAGTGTATTGTCCTGCTTGTCTGCGCACGTTTGTCAGCCGTGCCTGTTGCCAACAACATCTGAAGACGCAAGGTTCACAGCAGAAATGTACTTGTCATCTCCTGAGATTGTGCCCTACGTGTGGACAAGGCATACTTAGCAATAATGCCAAGGCACACGTATGTTGAGGAAAGAAAAATGTCACATTTGTCACCACTGTAGACATGGAACACCAATGCTACGTGCAAAAATACCAACACCTACCAGAGAAAGAGGACGGTCACTAGAATAAACAAGCAATTTCATCTTTTTCGATTTCGAATGCATGCATGAGACCGGTATTCACGTTCCTAATTTCTGCGTGGCTCATCGAGCGTGCGAAAAGTGCATTCAAGAACCTATTTTCAGGCATTGCCCTCACTGCAATAAGATTCCAGGAGGACGTGAAAAAATCTTTCGAGGATTGAACACGCTAAAAAAGGAACGATGTACAAGCTTGAGACTGCATTGCGACTAGTATAAAAAGAGGCTATGGTCAAGATCGATAGTTCATTGTGACTACCAAGACCAAGCGAACAAGATGAATACTTTCAGAGAAACACAAAACAAGTTCAGACAGGCACAATGCAGGTGTGGGGCTTCTGCAGTGGAATGCGATTGTGAACCTTGCGATGGGAACGATGCTGTACGCTGTGACCTTAGCGATGCCGTAAAGCATCATGGGAACTTTGTTTTCACTACCCCTATCATGGAAAGTGATGCTATGCGTGCCAAACCTGAGGGATGCGAAAGCGATGCCGCTCGTCCTCTTGGACACTTTACTGGTTTCATTTTAAAGGTGGATGTTCACCTTCACGTTTACCCCCCCCCCCTACGGATGTCATCCAGCCCTGAGCAAACTCCTGTCCATGTCACCCATCCCTCATCGAAACGAACCTGTGAAAGACGAATATTCATTTCTGTGCGTTTGTCGGAATACTGCGACTTTGAAAATCGTCTTCAATCGTTCAAAGGAAAATGGCCTAAGTATCTGGGAGGCCCGACCCCCGAAGAATTAGCCAGAGCCGGACTGTTCTACTTGGGCGAAGGAGATAAAGTCAAGTGCTTCAGTTGCGATGTGTCACTTCACCACTGGGAACCACAAGATTCGGCCTACCTGGAACATGCTAAATGGTCACCAAATTGTCATTACTTACCCTTAGTGGGATCGAGACATTGAAGTAACTTACCATGATAACCTGTTTATGGATACTTTACAAGAGAAGATTCGTGCTTTGCCTGTGGACTTGAGAGAAAGGATTTACCGAGATCTGGTCAAAATACAAGTCAAACGTAAAGAACAATTGCATCCGTTACGTCACCAGATGTTTAACCACTGGTACCTGAATGCTATACAAGGACTGATTCAGTTGAAAGTGTTCCATTGGACAGACATTGATCAACGAACCCTGGTTTTAAAAAGGATTGGTTTATTGATGATTCTATCTACTACATTGTAAACTTACTGCATCGAATTCGAGAGGAATAGTTAACGAATTATCAACATCTTTTACACAATGTCAACTTAGTGAAAGAGTAAACTTCTGAACGAATTGTAATGTGTAAATTAGTGACTAAACGATTTAAATTTGACACTGAAGTAAAACCATGTCTGTGCAAACGGTACATTTCTTGTGTCAGACAAAAGAGGATTTAGTATGACCTATTCATGGATACTTTACAAGAGAACATTCGTGCTTTGCCTGTGGAGTTGAGGGAACGCATTTACCTAGGGCTGGTCAAAATACAAGTCAAACGTAAAGAACAGTTGCATCCGTTACGTCACCAGATCTTTAACCACTGGTACCTGAATGGTATAAAAGAACTGATTCGTCAGAAATTGTTTCAATGGTCAGACCTTGTTCAATACTTCCAGGCCCCCGATGATCCACGTGCTTGGTTACTTCGCGATTCACCTAGTGCAACGCATTGAGAAAGACGGGTTAAAGGATTACCAACATATTTTACGTGGAACCTACTTAGCGGAAGAGGAAACTTCTAAACGAACTCTGACGTTTAGGTTACAGTATCCAAGGTTTATATTCCCCACTGAAGAACGAAGATCTCTGGGTAGAAAGTATGTGTATTGTTTCCGAAACAAAGAGAGTATAAAACAGGCTGCCATACCTCGACTTTTATCACATGTGATTGAACAGATTCCGTGGAAGGAACTCAATGACCATATTCAAACCGTGGATCATTACCATCAATTATTGCAAGAACTGTATCCATTCAATTTGGGTCGACAAGTGGTGTGTGTCTTAGAGACTTGTTTTCTGGGATTTCGTTTACCAGCCGATTCCTTGTGGACTCTTTACGATCAGTACTTACCACCCCAATGGGCTTAAATGGTCACGAAAGACTCCTTTTGCTCAAAGCCTTGCGTTTTCATCTGGATACTTCTCGACCTCTACGGGAAAAAAAGATTCGTCAATTTTAAACTACCCAAGACGTATATGACGATGTGAGTGTAGCTTGTGACTTACACCCCCAGATGTCCGTGCCTGTAAAGAATGGGATTTTGAGGCTTGGACCCAAGAAGTGGCCCAGTATGCACGAGAGTTGTTCAAGGAAAAAAGTTACTTTTCAACCTGTGTTAGTGACAGTGCCAGAAGAACTCGTCACCCAGGACATGACTGTCGTGCACATGCCTGAAAGACTCCTTCGGGAGGACACTTGTGTAACCTTATCCCCTATAGAACTGGTCAGAGCCTTACCCAAAACATGTTGTACAGACACTTGTTTCTATTCCACGTTGATAATTTCGATGTGCCTTTTATCGTTGTACTTAAGCCTTTGGCTTTTATATATTTTTGTCTTTCGTATTCATGTTTAAAACATTCAATAAACGTGTCCTGAAAAAAGTATATAAACTCTTGTCTTGTTTGTTTCCGTGTCACAAGTGACATTCCGAACACTATGGCTACCTCTGCTGTCTCTGCTTCCTCTTCCTCTACTGTCAAAGTCATCGACGAACACTTAGATCGTGCCAGTTGGGAGGCTTTATATCTTCACCATCCCTTTAACATGCTCATTGCTGGACCTAGCGGTTCAGGCAAAACCGAATTCGTGAAACATTTGATCGAACATAAACATCATTTGATCGATCGTCCACCCCAACGCATCGTGTGGTGTTACAAAGAGTGGCAATCGGCGTACAACCTCTTGCGAGAAAGTCAAGGCGATTCCATCGGTTTGTGGAAGGCATTCCTAAAGAAGACGATGGCATCGTCTCTGACTCCCGTCAAACCCATTTGGTCATTTTCGACGACAAGTTCGGAGAAGACGAAGAAGAAATTAAACTGTGGTTCACGCGCAAAGGGCATCACCGTAATGCCAGTGTCGTTTACATCACTCAAAATTTGTTTCAACAAAGTAAAGCCCATCGCACCATCAGTCTCAATGCGCATTACGTGGTCTTGTTTAAAAGCCCTCGAGATAAATCGCAAGTGCAAGTCTTTGCCAAATAGTTAGGAACACCTTGGCTGACTCAGGCATACGACGATGCCACTCACACTCCACACGCCTATTTACTCGTCGATTTGAAACCTACGACCCCCGATGATTTGCGATTTCGTACCCAATTGTTTCACCACTGGTGCCAAGACGGAGGGCCTGTCCTGTACACGTCTCCGTCCTCGACTTAACTTCACTCCAAAAAATCTATGAAAACCTCAGACACCTTTCGTCTGTCTCACACAGTGTGAACATGACGTCCCTTCAATCACATCTTCCCGTCAAATTGATTCGTGCCTTGTATGGCATCAGTCGAGAACAAAATCCACAAATACGGGCTCGTGTCTTAGAAGCTAGTCTCAAAGAAGACTTACGATGGTTCCAGGTGACAGCACGTCAATTACTCCAAGGGATCATTCAAATTCCTCATCAAACCTTACACTCTCAAACCACGACCTGCCACGGCGGTGACCACGTCTCCGGTAGCCTCAGGTTCAGTCACTTCTCCGTTGATGATACCAAGAACTGAGAAGTATTTGTAGACGTTGATCACACCAATAACTTCTCCATTGATGACCCCAAAAACTTCCCCAGTGTCAGGACCCTCCCGTTTAGCGGCAGTGGCAGCTGCTCACAAAGTATCTGCTCCCAAAATCAAAGTCCAAGAGAGATCGGGCATGTTCCAAAGTTTACTGGATTTGTCCAAGCAAGAACTGACTCGATTTAGTCCGTTGCGTACCCCAGCACGACGTGTCATGCCTGTCCTCAAGTTGATACGCCGTAAAGATAATCAATATAAAAAAGGCCAGCGACCAAGTAGGGGTATCAGTGAACTTCCAAAAGATGTCACCTCCAAGAAGTCAAAAAAGAAAGAGACAAAGACAGACTCGTCATCCGAGAAAGCGCTTGGCCAAGCATCGACGTTACCTTAACAAAAGAAACAGTCCTTTCAAGAAAAAGAGGGGTCAACAAAAATGATGATTCCTAGGCGATTTTGGAAAAAACGTTGTCACCTTTATGACAAAACGATAGTCCCCCCAAAAAGATAAAAAGGCGTGTGTTAAGTCATCGACGTTAGTGTCTGGTCGGCAAATGTCCCGGAACCCACAAGCAAAGATGCCCCCCCTTCAGAAAACATCCCTCTTCTAAACCCCCAGGAAAGAAAACGAAAAGACTGCCTCCACGTTTAGTCAAACATGGGGACATGTTATCTGTCCTGTCCAAAGCTTCTCCACCACTGCGAAACAATCTCATTCAAACGGCCTCCAAAGAGGTCATCGATACCGTGTGCGAATGTTGTTTGAACGTCTTGAAAGGCACAATCCCTTTGTCCAAACACCAGAAAAAATGCTTAAGCAAACATCGTCACGTTCTGCGCCAAATAGTTCAAAAGAAAATCCCCCTTGGACAAAAGAAGAAGATGTTGGTTCAACGTGGAGGAATTTTACCCCTCTTGCTGGGCCCATTGCTGAAAGGAGTGTTGGGAACCATTTTGGGAAGACTGATGGGAGCAAGATAAAAAAGACCTCTGAAGTCCCAAGATCTCAGAATCGACCCCTGACATCCCATGGAAAGACGAAAACTAGCTTTAGTGCCTTACAAACGATGGATGGAATACCATCGTTGGCAAGAACAACGCACCCCGCATTTACCTCCCAATCCCAGTTTCAGCCAGATGTCCCAGTTTCAACACGAATTGCAGTCCTTAATGGATTGCCAAGATTTGTCCGAAACAGAAAAATCGCAAAAGTACGGCCAACTCTTGCAACGACTGCAACTCTTTCACCAAAAAGCTTTAGACGAAACAGCTCTTCCCAATCTGAAAGATTTTAAGACCTTAATGAAAAGTCCAGCACCATCACAGCCACCACCACCACTACTACTACCAGTGACCAAGACAGAAGAAGGAGAAGAAGAAGAGGAAGGGTTTCAAACTCCACCAGAAAAAGTACGCAAAATAACAACACCACCTACCTCCAGAATTGGATGGATTAAAAAGATGATGACCACCCCTTCTTCATCAGAAGAGAAAAAGAAGGTGAAGACAAGTGAAACAAGAAAAAATATCCCCTGTTCAGACATTTTCCTCCTCGCACCTATTGCCGGTCGCACACGCAAAGCATTACAATCCAAGAAAATACCCCAAGAGAAAAAGAGTAGCATCCTCCAAGAGTGGGTGCCTTATTAACACACCAACCAACACAAAAAAATGGAAAAAGTCTTAGCCAGCATTTACTACGATCCCACCCATCCTGCAGGTTACGCAGGAGTTCAAAAATTGTATCGTGCTGCCAAAACTCGACTGAAAAGTCTCCGTTTACCTCAAGTGCAACGATGGTTACAAGAACAAGCTACCTACATTTTACACAAACCCATTCGACGCAAGTTTGCCAGAAGCCGCACCCGAGTGGAAGGCATCGATCACCAATGGCAAGCCGATTTAGCCGATGTCTCTCATTTGGCCAGCTACAATCGCGGCTACAAATATTTGTTTTGTGTCATCTACGTCTTTTCCAAATTTGCCTGGGTCGTGCCCTTGACTTCCAAATCGAGCAGCGAGTTAGTGCGAGCCCTGCAACGGGTGTTGAAACAAAGCGGTCGTCACCCTCTTCGATGGGAAACGGACAAAGGTACCGAATTTCTGAACCAAGCTTTCCAAAAAGAATTAAAGAAACGTGACATTCATTTTTTTTACCACCGAGAATTCTGAAACCAAAGCCAGCATCGCGGAACGTTTTCAACGCACTTTGAAAGAACGCATGAGGAAATATTTTAGGCATCACCACACTCTGAAGTACATCGACATCTGGTGCAAGCGCACAACCAATCTTACCATCGAAGCATTGGACGTGCCCCGCAAGAGGTGACTCCCGAGAACGAAGTGCTGGTGTATAATCGCCTGTTTGGTCCGTCCCCGACGAGAGCTGTCCCCAAGAAAAGTGGAATGTTGACCGTAGGAGATTGGGTACGCATTGACAAAACGAAGCGCACTTTCGACAAAGGTTACTTACCTAACTGGACTACCGAATTGTTTCGTGTCACTGGACGAGTGCATGGTCGTGATCCTGCCGTCTATAAATTGGAAGACATGAACGGAGAAGTGCTCAAAGGAACGTTTTATTTGCACGAGATACAACGTGTCACCAAAAAAGAAGACGTGTACGACATCGAAAGCATTCTCGAACGCAGAACCCGTAAAGTAGGCAAACGACGTGTCAAAGAAATCAAAGTGCGTTGGAAAGGATACCCAACCAGTTTTGATTCTTGGATCGACGCTTCGCAAGGCATCGACTATAAAAAGAAGTGACCATCATGCCCTTTCACACAGACGCAGCTAAGGCGACCACTCTTCACCCAGTTCTTCTCTGCAAGATTTACAAAAACAATCCTTGTGGGTGTGGTGTGGAGAACGTGTGCCTAAAACGCAAATCGTCTTTTTCTGCCAAATCTTCTTGGTGTTTTGTGTCATCGGGGCAGCCATTGCCAATCTGAGTTTGCAACAAGGAGACAAACAATTGTGGACCATTTTATTGAGCAGTTGCATCGGTTACCTGCTTCCTAATCCCTTCCTGAAATTCACCTCGAACGGGAACAACGGGAACCTTGTGTCCAGTGCCAGTGTCAGTCACCACTCCAACAACAACAACAACCCTATTTTGGGCGGAGACACGCCTCTGACTTCCAGTAACCCCTCGGACAGCCACAGATCTCTGGAATTATGAGTCACCAAAACCAATTTTACTTAACCTTACCTAGTGACAGTTCTATGGAGGTGTTTCCCATAACACGTTGTGCTGTTACACGGCCAAATTACCTCAAGCCATCCCATTGGATCACGAAGCCTATTGGGAAGTGGCTTTAGTAGAAATCGTTCACCCGACCCAAGTCCTCAATGTCCTTCAAAATCAAAATGTTTTTACGGTGGAAGTTCATGACGAGCAAATGCAACAGTACTTGGATACCCACGTCAAATATGATAAGAAAACCCCTGGCACAAAAAATCAAAAGTCGACTGCCTGTTACTTGTTCGTTCCCCCAGGCTATTATTTTAGTGGTCAACATTTGGTCAGCACCATAGCCTCTAGGCTTAATATCGTGTTTCTTAAAGCTTTGGAGAGTGTCAAAAAAAGTGTCACCCTGGAGTACCACAAAGTAGATCGTCGCTTCCTGTTGAAATTTCCTGAGGGGGATAAAATCATGTCCATTTTACTTTGTCCTGAATTGATTGCCATGTTGGGCGGGGACATGAAACTGAGGAAGAAAGTAGAACAACAAAAAGTCGAATTAGCAGTCATTTCCGACAACGATTCTTTTTTCGTGCCCCGGTAGAACTGAACCCAGGACTGAATTTGATCTTTGTGTACTCAGATGTGGTGGAGTATAACGTGGTGGGACACACCTCCGTACCGTTACTGCGTGTCATTCCTTTCAAAGTGGATTCTGCCACGACCGCTGACGAGAAAGGTGGAAACACTTATAACGTTCACCGCGAGTTTGTACATCCTCACTATTTGCCGGTCAGCAAGTCTTATTTGGACACGGTCAACATTGCTATGAAAGGAGATATGGGACAAAATATTCCATTCACCAACGGAAAAGTCACGGTGAAACTCCATTTTCGAAAACGGTTCTCTCACGAGTTGCAAGTCATGTATCCAGTGTACCGAGGGGCTGCTCGACATCGAGGACACGGTTTAGGAGATATGTTAAAATCAACCTTTCGTTCGGTGGCCCCCGTGTTGAAACCGATGGTGACACGCGGATTGCACGCCTTGAAAGATGCGGTATTGACACACGCCAAAGAATTTCTCCAAAATGTCATCATTGACAAACAAAACCCTAAAGAAGCCTTCTTAAGGGCAGGCAAAAATGTCTTGTTGCAAACAGGCAAAGACCTTTTGACTCGACGAGAAACGCCTATAAATGCCCTGCACGCTACCGAGTCAGGCATTCCACTGCAAGGACAAGGCAGAAAAAGACGACGAAGAAAACACCCTTTTACCAGACTTCACACTTCTAAAGCTAGAAAGACAAAGAAAAGAAAAACCGTTCGAGACTTAGACGTTTTCGATTATTGAGAAAAAAAAATGATGCACCGAGAGTCTTGAGCCTGTTCCAAGTCGGAACTGGATCTGTTTACCATGCCACCCACCATGATGACCATGCAAGAATCCCAATGGGTGGAATTTCACCCTTTGACGGAGTCCGCTCCCATCGAGTTTGAAATCAAAGGACCGCCCGAAGATTACATCGATCTGAACAGCAGTTACTTGTACTTGAATGTCAAAGTTCTAGATAAGGGAGGAGATACTATAGTAGACGAGAAAAAAAACTCCCGTCAACAATTTCATGCATTATTATTTAGTGGAGTGGACTTCTACTTGAATAACAAACTAGTCAGTAGCAGCATGGATACTTACCCTTTTCGAGCGTACCTGTACAATTGACGTACGGAATAGACGCCAAGAACACTCATCTCAATGCTTGTGTAGTATGGGAAGCTGACGATGCAGGCCAGTTTGACGAAACCGAAATTGATACAGCCAAACCACACAACGAGGGATTTGTAGAACAAAAAGACAAAATCAAAACTGGACGGAGTTTAGAACTGATGGATCGCTTGCATTTGGACATGTGGTTACAAGAAAAGTATTTGCTGAACGGGGTGAATGTCCGCCTGAGACTGAATCGCAGCAGTACCGCTTTTCATTTAGTGGCTGATAGTGCCGATTACAAAACCAAAATCGAAGAAGCCAAACTCTACGTTCGACGTGTGGAAGTGTTACCTAAAGTGGGAAACGACATTAGTCAGACGTTGAGCAGAACGAACGCCAAGTATCCCATGCGACGCGTGGAAGTGAAAACCTTCACCATTCCGCTGGACAGCGATCCATGATCGAAGATCATCTGTTCCAAGGGCAATTACCCAAACGTTTAATCCTTGGTCTGGTCGAGAATAGAGCCTTCAACGGAGTCCACGATCAAAATCCTTTTGATTTTAAACATTACAAAGTGTCCAAGATTGAAGTCAGTCGCGATGGCAAGACCTTGTGTAATTGACCTTTTGAACCTGACTTTGACAAGAAGAATTACTTGAGGTCGTACTTGTCCCTGTACGAAGCCACTGAACAGTTAGGGACCAACACCAGTCACGGCATTACGTACGAAGATTATGCAGGAGGCTATGCTTTGTGGGCATTTGATTTCACTCCAGACCAAGGCAGCGACGAGGGATATTTCCACCCCATAAAATCAGACAGATTCGTGTGGAACTTCAGTTTGCAGAAGCTCTAACTGAGACGGTGAACGTCCTCTTGTATGCCGAATTCGATAATACCATAGAAATCAACAGTTTGAGAGAAGTCATTCTAGATTATTAGAAGCCATGGAAGACCGCTATCCCTCTTTACCTAGTGAAGAAACTTTGGACATGAAATGTGAGAAGACCGTGGAAGAAGAATCCCAAGACAAAGACGAAGAAGTTGTCATGATGAAGTCGAGATGGCCAGAACAAGAAGCCCATTTAGTCTCCTGTTTTGTCAAACACTTGGTCGAAAAAATTACGGAATTGATCAAGAAAAATTGCTATGGATGTCAAAACGATCATCCCAGTCAAATTCAACACGACAAATGTCTGATGCTGAGTCAAGAAGAAAAATTGGACGAGTATCTGAACGAAGCTTGGAGTCTCATCTCGGACGAAGTCGTGTTGCACCAGTGGTATAATGACTTGCGTGAACATTCTTGTCCACCATTAACCACTCAAGAGATCCATCATATCGAAGCTCTTCTGAATCAGAGTGGGGAGACGAAGCAAGGAAACGGTTATATGTCAGACATTTTCAAGCAAAAAATCAGGATCGAATTCATGACTTATTATTGCCTGTGAAGAAGAAGAAAAAATCACACAAAACATGGATACCTGGGAACGTTATTACCTTTTGAACCACAGTTCGTACACGGCTTCTTGGAATCCTGTCGTCTGTGCTAAAGATGAACTCCCTCATCGCAAACCTCAAGACCATCGAGCTTATGTGATCAACATGGACGACAGTCATCTCCCAGGAGCCCACTGGGTAGCCGTCTACTTTCCTCAAGAAGGATGTGTGGAATATTTCGATTCGTATGGATTGCTTCCTTTGGAAGACGATATCATTAACTTCATGAGAAGAAATGCTCAGACCACCCGATTCAATAATGTGAAATTACAAGGCACATATTCCTTGGTGTGTGGACAATATTGCATGTATTTTCTGCATCATCGCAGTCGGGGCTATTCCTTAGAACATTTAGTGAATCAGTTTGATCCTCGTTCTTCTTCTAGAAACGATGTGAAAGTAGATCGATGGTTTTGTGACCATTATACTGATCTTTTGTCTCAAGCTAGGAAACGTAGTGTCCATCAATGGCCTAATGACTTCCAACAGTGGAAATCACAATTTCATTCACAACGTTGTCAGCCCTGTCCAAAATAATGTGTGAGTTGAAAAAATGTTTGGTATTTGAAAAAAAATGTTTGATGTTATATTGTTGGATTATTCTTAAAAATGTTATAGTTGTTTGTTAGTGTTAAGTGATTTTGAATAAAAAAAATGTTGTGTTTTTAAAAAAAAATGCCTATGTCTTTTGTTTGGCTATACGAATCTTGATTCATGCTCTTTGACTTCTTACTATCTCTCTCATGACACTCATTGAAAGTTCCGGCTCGAAAACCGTATAGAAATCTTTTCCTTCACGTCAGCGCTTTGACTTTAAAGCCGGGGTAGTTTCCAGTCTAACCATCCATTGTCGACTCATCCTCCTACGAAGATGTGCTCCAGACTAGCTAAGCTAAACGAAGCCTACGTGAATTTGCATAGGGTCAGACACAGTCTGATACCGAAGCCTGAAGAGATAAAGAATGTGAGAATGTTTAAAAGTCACTGAAGACCTGATAGAAGAGCTCTTCAGAGAAGAAATTAACAGGGAGAAAGAAGAATGGACAGAGAAGTACAGACTTCAGAAACAGCAGATACAGCAGCAACAGCAACAACAACAACAACAGCAACAACAACAACAACAGCAGCATCAGCAGCAACCTGAACCTGACAGAGGCTTTGTCGATTGTCATATCGATAAAAAAGAGTTCTTCTTCTCTTTCCGAAGAAGCAGACCTTTCGTCAGAAAGTCTATCGTCAGAGGATGTCGCATTCTTAGAAACTAAAGATCGCCCTAGCTTCAACTTCACGCAAGCAAGAAACAGCCCCTTTCAAGGCTACCCCAATCTCTAGAAAAGAAATATTCGATTTGCCAGTGTGTGTATGTAGAGTAGTGTGAATATAAACACTGACTCTTTTTTACTGGTGTGATTGTATATGTTTATGTGTGTATGTGTGTGTGTGTGTGTGTGTGTGTGTGTGTGTGTGTGTGTGTGTGTGTGTGTGTGTGTGTGTGTGTGTGTGTGTGTGTGTGTGATTGTAAGCACTCAAGTAGGTTTGTGTGGATAGTAGATTATGATCATTTTTTTTTTGCTGTTTGACCTGCGTGGATAGTAGATTTGGATTTGATTTGACTGCTTTGCGTATGTGGATAGTATATTATTTACTTAATGATTTTTTTTTAAAATAGTGATGGGTAGTATAAAAAAGTGACAGAGTGTTTCTTTTAGGTCCGCGCGTTGTTTAGTTATGATCTAGGTAATATAAATTTTGTTTTAAGGGATGTTTTCCTTCACGTCCGCGCTTTTAGTATAAATTGAAAACTAATCGTCAGTTGGGCTACCCATCTTCGACCTGTTAACAGCAAGACAAAGAATACAAGGATTGTGAAACTGCTAGAACTCCAGATGCACCTGGAATATGCCAGGCGCATAGTAAATGAACTGGCCGCGGAGGCCATAGTTGAAGAGGAAAGAATAAAGAAGGAAGAGGAGGAGAGAAGACAGAGGGAAGAGGAGGAAAAGAAAATAGGAGAGAGGATGGCTTACAAGATACCAGAGACAGAGGATTGTGGTGATGAAGCCAATCATCCTCCCTCTGCGCTCCCAGTCAAAAGAGTCAACTGGAAAGATTGGAGTAGATGTGTGTGTGGTGCCAGGCCTGGAAGGTGCCATCATTAACCAGGTGCCCTGGAGTTTAAAAAACAAACAGCCCTTTTCAGGGCAACCCAAACCTTTAGAAAAGAAATAGTAATCGATTTGTCAATGTGTATATGTAGAGTAGTGTGAATATAAACACTGACTCTTTTTTCCTAGTGAGAGTGTATGTATTTGTGTTTGTAAGTGATAAAGTAGGTTTGTGTTAATGGTAGATTTTGGGGTTTTGTAAGCGCTCACGTACGTTTGTGTGGATAGTAGATTATTGGGTTTTGTATGAGCTTAAGTTGGTTAGTGTGGATAGTAGATATGGGTTTAATTGTAATGCTTTGCGTGTGTGGATAGTAGATTTGGGGTTTGTTTATTGCTGCTTCACGTATGTGGATAGTAGATAATATGAGATGAGAAAAGTAGGGGATGTTTTCCTTCACATCCGCGCGTTTTAAATGATGATCTAGGTAATAATAATGTTGTGTCCTGGGAGGATGTTTTCCTTCACGTCCGCACTTTAACTATAAGAACCCTCAGTGTCCGCTGTTCGCATCATTCCATGGAATAATGGAAAGAAAATGGTAGCTGTATCTGACCTGTTCAACAACGTAAAGGAAACATACTACTGGATGATAGATAGTGAATATGTAGTGGAAAGAATTGAAAGAGAATGGAGGATACGAAACAGTCTGGACTTTGCTAACAAACTAAAAGTAGCCAGGGAGAAGATAGAGGAATTAATAGCAGAACAAGTGAAGAAGTTGAGAGGGTTCATTAATCCTCCATATGTCAAAATTGGAATGTTAAAAGAGGCCTTGGATAATGTTGCAGAAGTAAGGTGTTTTTGGAAGGAATGGTGAAATGATTAGATTGGCCCTTTGTCAAAAGAGGTCTGGAAAAGCTGAAGAAAGCTGAAGAATTAATCAGAAATGTGATGGTGAAGGAAGTAAAGAAGTTAAAGGAGACATGGAGTAAAGAAAGAAAGGATGAGGAAAACAAAAAGAAAGAGGCTAAGTTTGAGAGGATGAATCAGAATTGGATAAAAGTTCAGGAAAGGTTTAGAGCTCTAGGCCATCCTGACTGGATGCCAGAAAAGGAGAAAAAGAAGACAGGAATAGTGGCAAAAGTGAGAAGATGGTTAAAGAAGTGGAAGAGTTAGAAAAAGAAGAAACCCAAAGGCCCTTTTCAGGGCCATTCCAGTCTCTCGAAAAGAGATAGACTTTAAATTGCCTACCCCATTTTTGTTTATTTTTTTTTTTTATTTTTTAGAAAAATAGAGACCCCACCAAGTTTCAATTTTCATATGTTCCATTTCCATAGACCCATAAGGTCGGGACCGTAATAAAATAGGGTCCCGACCCTGTTCCATTTTCCCTTGTCGCTCAACAGACCCACAGTCGATTCCCATGTTAAATTCCCCTTGAGGCTAGAGTGACCTAAGACTTTTTCACATGTTAAACTTCCCTTGAGGCTAGAGTGACCCAAGACTTTCCCATGTTAAATTCCCCTTGAGGCTAGAGTGACCCATGATTTTTCCCCATGTTAAATTTCCATTGAGGCTAGAGTGACCCAGGAGTTTCTTTAATGCTAATTCCCATTGACGCTAGGGTGCCCCACTTCACTACTAATGCGCCTCAGGTAATACAGCATACAGTTATAATCCAATGCAGTGTCTGAAATCAAATACGTAACAGTTTGAAATATGTAGAAAAAATATTTTTTATATAATCTTGTTGGTTATATTTATATGTAAATGTGTGCAAGAAACGACTCTGGTTTTGGGTACCAAATGAAAATAGCATTCTGTACGAAACGACCATTGCTTTGGGTACAAAACGACTTGAGTACGTAATGATCTGCTTCGCCCTTTAGGTAATGAACAGTAAAGTACATAAGGACAGTCTTAGCGTCTTTCACCTTAACTGTGCAAATGCTAGCCAAAAGCTTCGCATCCTCATCTATGTGCAGCAAATAAAATACCAACATACCTTGCTCTAACAGTTGACAGATCACTGACACTCTACAACCACCTGAAGTAAGCTGCAGAAATACTGAGCACTCAAAACAAACTACACCGCGAACGGTCTGGCTCAACATGGAGCGCTAGTGCTCAAACACTCAAGACATCATCACTGGCGATATGTTGTTCGACAGCCGATTAGTCCTGTCTGGGCTTGATCATCCCATGCCAAGCCATTTGACATCCAGCTGAACAATGCATACAATCTCTGGAACACTACTACATTCTATGTCCTACTCCTTTATCATGGCTTCTGATACTCAGCAACTTTCTTCCCCCACAACTCCGGCGCCAGGAAGCAGCCACACAACTGCAAGCTAAGGTGTATGTTAATGGGAAATGATCACTTTACATAAACATCACTTCACATCCGGTAGTGTCCGCTTGACTTTGAAACATCCAATCTTGTTAGTTCCGTTTTCGGAGGATATGACAGATTCGTTTTTCTTTCTGCATTGTACATGAAGAGTACACCATTCTTGTATTATGTCAAACCTTTCTTATATTAAGCTTGAGAGAAAAAGTCCGATAAAGAGAAACTTCAACATATAAAAGTAGCTCAAAAATAACCGTATGTAACAAAATAATATCACAAAAAGGACGCTCAGATCAAAGAATTGACAACTCATTCATAAATGTTCTATAATTGTGTGAAGGTGGTCATATTGTGGCTAGAATTAAAATGTTGTCAATGATGATGATGAAGGCGAAAAAAACAATTACAATGTTTTACATTTGCGTTCTTTCATTGTTACGGCACGGAACAAATATTAGAATCATTGCTATAATTTACTTTCAAGAAAGCTTTCATACCTTCTTAACTGATTATTTTTAATTGTAAGCTGAATGAATGGTTTATTTTAGTATTCCATTTCTAAATATACAAAACATGATGTTATATGTTTGATTTTTTTTATTTAGTAAAATGTAGGTGACAGCCAAATTTTGCAATGCATGGCTTTACAAAATAACTTGGCTGAGATATATTACCAATATACCAATTAATTCGATTATGGCATTTTCATTTTATAAAATTGTTTTTGCAGTCATGATGGGTTTATTAGGCTTTGTAAAGTGTTCCTCTTAACAGGAAACTTTTTTTTTTTTTAAAGCGAGCAGATGTTTCTTGTTTTGATTCTTCTCGTATACCATACTTATGTGCCTCGCAAACATCCTGATTGACTCTTGAGGCACTTGGAGTAGTGATCTAAAAATAAAGGTACGTGTGTTAATTTTTATGATAATCAGATATGTCATTATCAGTTGATGTCCAGTAATACAATGCGTGAATTGTATCTTTGTTTTAAAACAAATCAAACTAAGCTAGAATTATTACTCGTCTCATGCACTGGAACTTATATGTGCTTTACAAGTAGCGGCAAACCGTTACGATTTTCTGTGTCAGGAGCTAGGAAATCAACACAGCTATTTTAATATAGATTGAAGAGTTTAACACTACACATGTCTCATCATAAAGCCATATAGACTGCAGCATTTAATAATTGTGTATTGACCGCATTCCTAGCTCATTGCGTGACATTTTAGAGCGATTTTACTCTTTAGTACAGGTTGGAACCATCTATCCGACCTGACAACTGAATGTAATATATTCGTTAAAGACAAACAATCTGCCAAACAGCCATTACATGTTGAAATAAGTATATAGGAATTTTATTTGCATTTAGCTGATTGGTCATCTGCAAGTACATTTGTTACAAACAGTGACAATGATATGTTTAATGCATAGTGAAAAACAAACTGAATACACAAATATTCAGTAAATACTAAGGATGTATACTTACGTATACATACCCACATAAATAGCTCGTACGTTGTTTTTTCAATTAAGGGGCGGGGAAGCATAGAAATACTGTATGTACAATAACAGTTCATTATATTAACAAGATATATAGCGCTGAATACTCACAGGAAGGAAAATTGTATCACTATATGTGTATAAACTTGACTGAAATTAAATCTACATGATGTTGTGTTTCTTATTCTTTTAATGGAGAAAAGTAACATTTTATTCTTGACGCGAAAGCAGAACAGATTGTTTTGTCGACTGACTATTAAGTGATATTTACTTGATGAAAAAACAAGTGTTCAGAATGCTAGTTATATATGTGCATATCTTGCGACTAGTGAACTTAATGTTTTTTTTTTTACATGTTATCCTTTTATTGAAGGCTAGATTATATCTCTACCAGTAGTCAATGGTTCGATTGCTGTTTTTAACTGGCATCTGTTGTTCATTGAAGTCTTTACAGATCCATGTTGGAGTCTATAATTCTAGTATTCGTCCATCGTCCACTGTGTTGTTTTGTCCTTCAAGTTAGCATCATCATGAAAAATAGACTGCACAGCGAAGGATTATCATTCTTCAAACCGTCTTTAAAGGACAATTTTCTTCCAGACAATTGCAGGTCTCTTCTTTGATTGTATCAGAGAGTCTTTGATGCCAGTTTTATATAAGTATCTATTTAATTGACGTTGGGGGTACAATAGAACAACGGAAAATTTAACATGGAGTATGATGATATGGACACCAATCCAAATATGACGTGTGGGCCTCTGTAGGGACTGATAGGAATGCAATGCTACAAACGTCCATAGAACTGAGATTTTGTTTCGGTATGGGGACAACTGGGAAGTTAACAAAGTATTATTGTTCAAAAGGGAATATCTAGAATATTGACACTGTGGGCTGTTTATGAGGACAAACAACTAGCAAACATAGAATAAGCCTTTGGGACAATTGGGATCTGTAAAATGGGTGATTATGTTTTATATTACTGACCAACACCACTCCCAATGGCCACGACCAAGTCTTACTGACCAAGACCCTCTGATACTGACCAACAACCACCCTTTCTGATCAGCTTACATTATTATTAATCAACACATCCTTAGTTGACAAGACCCATCCTAACTGCCCAACAACCTCACCAACAAATTGAGATATACGGGGAGATGTAAGTAGTGAAAGGGGTCACCCTACGGACAATGGGAATTAGCATTACAGGGACCCCTGGGTCACTCTACGGACAATGGAAATTTAACATGGCGAAAAATCGTGGGTCACTCTACGGACAAGGGGAATTAACATGGAGAAAATCGTGGGTCACTCTACGGACAAGGGGAATTTAACATGGCAATAAATCGTGGGTCACTCTACGGACAAGGGGAATTTAACATGGGATTTTTTTTTAAAAATTTTTTTAAAAAAAGGGGTAGGCAATTCAAAGACTATCTCTTTTCGAGAAATATGGCTGGCCCTGAAAAGGGCCTTTGGGTTTTTTCTTCTTCTTCTTTTAACTTCTTAACTTCTTCCACCATCCTCTTATTTTGTCCATCATTCCTTTCTTCTTTTTCGTTTCTGTTTCCGGCAACCAGTCCGGGTGGCCCATGGCCCGGAACTTCTCTTGGATTTTCATCCAGTTTGTGTTCAGTTTTTCTAATTCATCCCTTTTTTTTCTATTTTCTTCTTCTTGTCTTTCCTTTAACCACTTTTCTTTGATCTTCTTGACCTCTTCGGTCAGCACATTCCTCATTAGTTCTTCAGCTTTCTTAAGTTTTTCTAACCCCCACTTCGCGAAACACCAATCTGTCCATTCTACAATGTCTTCTAGAAAGCACCTTGCACTCGTCACATGATCTATCGCTTCTTTTAACTTACCCACTTTGACATACGGTGGGTTAATTAAACCTCTGATTCTCTTCTCCTCATCCTGTATCATTTCTTTTACAATATTTACGGATAAGTGTAGGCTGGTTACTTGTCTTGAGACGAAGTCTTTTGTCACTCCATACCTCCATTCCTGTTCAACCCTTTCTACTACACTCAATCCATCTACCATCCAATACCAACTTCCCATAAGATTGTTATATAAAGCTGAAGCTGCTGGCATCTTCTTGTTTGCTTATTCCGTAGAATGGGTTCCAATGGCCAACACTGTTAGTTTTATACTCAAAGCGCGAACGTGAAGGAAAACATCCCCTAAAAACATAAAATTGATATTACCTAGATCATGACCCAACAACGCGCGTACGTGAAGGAAAACATCCCCCCTACTTTCTCATTTCATATAATAAAACCCTAACTTTACTCTTCACATACGTTAGAAACCCATAATCTACTATTCACACAAACATACCTGAGCTCTTACAAACACAAGCACACAAACTCATACCCTCACACTATCTTAAAAAAGAGTTAGTGTTTGTATACACACTACTCTACCTACACACATTGGCAAATTGATCGTTATTTCTTTTCTAGAGTATTGGGTAGCCCTTAAAAGGGCTGTTTTGTTTGGAACTTCATGGGCACCTGGTTAATGGTGGCACCTTCCAGGCCTGGCGCCACATACGCATCTTATCCCCCAGTTACTTTTTACCTTTTGGGGGGAGAGAGCAGAGGCAGGATATGTTGCTTCAGAATCCCAATTTTCGCTCTCCGGGATTTTGAAATTTCTTCTCTCCTTTTCCTCCTCCTCTTCTTTGTTTCTTCTTTCCTCTTTATATCTTCTTTCTTCTTCTTCTTTGTTTCTTCTTTCCTCCTCTCTTATCCTTCCCTCCTCGACAATGGCTTCCGCGGCCAGTTCATTTAATATGCGCCTGGCATATTCCAGATGCACATGAAGCTCCAACAGTTTCTCAAGTCTCGTGTTCATTTTTTTTGGTGTTGATCAATCAACAAGGGTAGCTGGACTGCCTAACGACTTTCAATTTATACTGAAAGCGCGGACGTGAAGGAAAACATCCCCTAATAACATAAAATTGATCTTACCTAGATCATGACCAAAAAACAACAACAACGAACCGACCTAAAAGAAACACTCGCTCACTTTTTTATGCTACCCATCACTTTAATTGACTATCCACATACGCAAAGCAATCCAATCTAACCCCAAATATACACCTCAAACAGCCCAAAAAACTAACATCATTTTAATCTACTATCCACACCAACCTACTTTATCACTTACAAACACAAACACACCAACACATACCCTCAAAATTTTTAAGAAAGAGTTAGTGTTTATTTTCACACTACTCTACCTACTCACATTGGCAAATTAATAGTTATTTCTTTTCTAGAGTATTGGGTAGCCCTTAAAAGGGCTGTTTTTTTTGCTATGGCATTCTTTTTAGTTTCTAAGAATGCGATGTCCTCTGAGGATAGACTTTCTGGCGATAGGTCTGCTTCTTCGGAAAGAGAAGAAGAATTCTTTGGTGTCGATACGACAATCGACAAAGCCTCTGTCAGCTTCAGGTTGCTGCTGCTGCTGCTGTTGCTGCTGTTGCTGCTGTCTCTGAAGTCTGTACTTCTCTGTCCATTCTTCTTTCTCCCTGTTCATTTCTTCTCTGAAGAGCTCTTCTATCAGGTCTTCAGTGATTTTTAACATTCTCACATTCTCTATTTCTTCTGGTTTCGGTATCAGACTGTGTCTGACCCTATGCAGATTCACGTAGGCTTCGTTGAGCTTAGCTAGTTTGGAGCACATCTTCTTAGGAGGATGAGTCGACAATGGATGGCTAGACTGGGAACAACCCGGTTCTTAAAGTGAAAGCGCGGACGTGAAGGAAAACATCCCCCACACGGTTTTCGAGCCGCAACGTTCATGAGAGGGATAGTAAGAAATGAAAGAGCATCAATTCAACATTCTTATAGCTAAACAAACCACAAAGGCATTTTTTTCTAAACACAACATTTTTTATTCAAAAAGTCACTTAACACTAAACATCAACATTTTTAACAATAATCCAACATTATAACATCAAACAATTTTTTTCAAATTACAAACACTTTTTTTCTCAATGGACGATCTACTTTAAACAGGGCTGACAACGTTGTGAATGAAATTGTGATTTCCACTGTTGGAAATCATTAGGCCATTGATGGACACTACGTTTCCTAGCTTGAGACAAAAGATAAGCATAATGGTCACAAAACCATCGATCTACTTTCACATCGTTTCTAGCAGAAGAACGAGGATCAAAATGAGTCACTAAATGTTCTAAGGAATAGCCCAGGCTGCGATGATGCAGAAAATACACACAGTACTGTCCACACACCAAGGAATCTGTGCCTTGTAATTTCACGTTATTGAATCGGGTGGTTTGAGCATTTCTTCTCATAAAGTCGATGATATCGTCTTCCAAAGGGGGCAATCCGTACGAATCGAAATATTCCACACATCCTTCTTGAGGAAAGTAGACGGCTACCCAGTGGGTTCCTGGGAGATGACTTTCGTCCGTGTTGATCACGTAAGCTTGATGGTCTTTAGGTTTGCGATGAGGGAGTTCATCTTTAGCACAGACGACGGGATTCCAAGAAGCCGTATACGAACTGTGGTTCAAAAGGTAATAAAGTTCCCAGGTATCCATTGATTTGTGTGTTTTTTTTCTTCTTCACAGGTAATAATAAGTCGTCAATTCGATCCTGACTTTTTGCTTGAAAATGTCTGACGAATAAACGGTTATTCGTTCTGTTTCCTCACTCTGATTCAGGAGAGCTTCGATACGATGGATCTCTTGAGTGGTTAATGGTGGACAAGAATGTTCACGCAAGTCTTTATACCACTGGTGCAACACGTCTTTGTTCGAGATGAGACTCCAAGCTTCGTCCAGATACTCGTCCAGTTTTTCTTCTTGACTCAACATTAGGCATTTATCGTGTTGAATTTGACTGGGATGATCGTTTTGACATCCATAGCAATTTTTCTTGATCAATTCCGTCATTTTGTCGACCAAGTGTTTGGCAAAACAGGAGACTAAATGGGCTTCTTGTTCTGGCCATCTCGACTTCATCATGATCACTTCTTCTTCCACAGTCTCCTCACATTTCATGTCCAAAGTTTCTCCACTTTGTAAAGAGGGATAACAGTCTTCCATGGCTTCTAATAATCTAGAATGACTTCTCTCAAACTGTTGATTTCTATCGTATTGTCAAATTCTGCATACAGGATGACGTTCACCGTGTTGTCTGCACGTAAAGCTTCTGCAAACTGAATTTCCACACGAATCTGGCCGGATTTTATAGGGTGGAAATGTCCCTCGTCGCTGCCTTGGTCTGGAGTGAAATCGAAAGCCCACAAAGCGTAGCCTCCTACATAATCCTCGTACGTAATACCGTGACTGGTGTTGGTTCCTAACTGTCCGGTAGCTTCGTACAGGGACAAGTACGATCTCAAGTAATTCTTCTCGGGCTCAAATTTAGGCTCGAAAGGTCGGGTACACAAGGTCTTGCCGTCGCGACTGACTTCAATCTTGGACACTTTGTAATGTTGAAACTCAAAAGGATTTTCGTGGTAGGCTCCGTTGAAGGCTGAATTCTTGACGATACCAACAATCAAACGTTTGGGTAACTGTCCTTGGAACAGATGATCTTGGATCATGGATCGCTGTCCAGCAGGAATGGTGAACGTTTTCACTTCCACACGTCGGATCGGATACTTGGCGGTTGTTCTGCTCAACGTCTGACTGATGTCGTTACCTACTTTAGGTAACACTTCTACACGACGCACGTAGAGTCTGGCTTCTTGGATGATGGTTTTGTAAGTGGCATCAGCAGCAGCCATCAAATGGAAAGCGGCACTGCTCCGATTCAGTCTCAGGCGGACATCCACCCCGTTCAGCAAATACTTCTCTTGTAACCACATGTCCAAATGCAAGCGATCCATCAGTTCTAAACTACGACTTAGTGCAATTTTCGCTCGTCGGTCTACAAATCCCTTTGAATGTGAAGCATCCGTAGCAAGTACAATAGTGTTGAACTTACTCGCTAGGTCAGGTTTCCATACCACGCAAGCATCCAGATGACTGTCCTTTGCGTTTTTTCCGTACGTCAAGAGATTTTCTAGGTAGGCTCGATAAGGGTAAGTATCCATGCTGCTGCTGACCAGTTTGTTATTCAAGTACAAGTCCACTTCGCTAAACAAGGAATGCATGAAATTGTTGACGGGAGCTACTACATCATCATTGTCTATGGCACCGTTGTTCGCTTCGGTTACTTTGACTTTCAAGTACAGGTAACTGCTATTCAGATCGATGTAATCTTCGGGTTGTCCTTTGATTTCGAACTCGATGGGAGCAGAATCGGTCAAAGAGGAGACGGGATGAAATTCCACCCACTGGGATTCTTGCATGGTCATCATGGTGGGGGGCATGGCAAACAGATCCAGTTCCGTCTTGGAACAAGCGCAAGACTCTCGGTGCATCATTTTTTTCTCTTTCTCAATAATCGAAAACGTCTAAGTCTCGAACGGTTTTTCTTTTCTTGGCCTTTCTAGCTTGAAGTCTGGTGAAAGGGTGTTTTCTTCGTCTTCGTCTCTTTCTACCTTGTCCTTGCTGAATGCCTGATTCGGTAGCGTGCAGGGCATTTATAGGTGTGTCTCGTCGGCCCAAAATGTCTTTGCCCGTTTGCAGCAAGACATTTTTGCCAGCCCTCATGAAGGCTTCTTTAGGGTTTTGTTTGTCGATGATGACATTTTGGAGAAATTCTTTGCCTTGCGTCAGTGCCGCATCTTTCAAGGCGTGCAATCCGCGTGTCACCATCGGTTTCAACACCGGGGCCACCGAACGAAAGGCCGATTTTAACATGTCTCCTAAACCGTGTCCTCGCTGTCGTGCCACCCCTCGGTACACTGGATACATGACTTACTTACGAATCGTGAGAGAACCGTTTTCGAAAATGGAGTTTCACCGTGACTTTTCCTTTGGTGAATGGAATATCTTGTCCCAAATCTCCTTTTATAGTAATGTTGACCGTGTCCAAATACGACTTGCTGACCGGCAAATAGTGAGGATGGACAAATTCGCGGTGGACGTGGTAAGTGTTTCCACCTTCCTCGTCAGCGTTTGTGGCAGAATCCACTTTGAAAGGAATGACACGCAGTAACGGCACAGAGGTGTGTCCCACCACGTTATACTCCACCACATCGGAGTACACGAACATCAAATTCAGTCCTTGGTTCAGTTCTACCGGGGTACGAAAATACTTGACAAAAGACTCGTTGTCGTAAATGATGGTTCTTTGGGATAGTGTTTGTTCTACTTTCTTCCTCATCTTTATGTCACCACCCAACATGTCAAACAATTCATCATTAAAATAGAAACCCATGATTTTTTCCCCCTCAGGAAATTTCATCAGGAAGCGACGAGCTGTTTTGTGGTATTCCAGGGTGACAGTTTTGTTCTTGACATTCTTAAAAGCTTCCCCAAACACGCCATTAAACTTGGTGGCTATGGTGCTGACCAAATGTTGACCACTAAAATAATAGCCTGGGGGAATGAACAACTGATAGTCAGTCCACTTTGGATTTTCTTTGTTACGGTTTTTCTTGTCATATTTGCTATGGGTATCCATCCACTGTTGTATTTGTTCGTCATAAACTTCCACATCAAATTTATTTTGATTGGGAAGGACATTGAGGACTTGGGTCGGGTGAATCATTTCTACTAAAGCCACTTCCCAATGGGCTTCGTGATCTAAGGGGATGGCTTGAGGTAATTTGGCCGTGTAACAGCACAACTTGTTGTTGGGAAACACCTCCATGGAACTGTCACTGGGTAAGGTTAAGTAAAATTGGTTTTCGTGACTCATAATTCCAGAGTTCTGTGGCTGTCCGAGGGGTTAGTGGATGTCAGAGGCGTGTCTCCGCCCAAAATGGGGTTCTGGTTGTGGTTGTTGGAGTGGTGACTGGCACTGGCACTGGACACAACGTTCCCGTTCGAGGAGAATTTCAGGGAGGGATTGGGAAGCAGGTAACCGATGCAACTGCTCAATAAAATGGTCCACAATTGTTTGTCTCCTTGTTGCAAACTCAAATTGGCGATGGCTGCCCCGATGACACAATACACCACGAAGATTTGACAGAAAAAGACGATTTGCGTTTTAGGCACACGTTCTCCACACCACACCCACAAGGGTTGTTTTTGTAAATCTTGCACAGAAGAACTAGGGGAAGAAGGAGTGGTCGACGTAGCTGCGTCTGCTGCTGTGTGAAAGGGCATGATGGTCACTTCTTCTTTTTATAGTCGATGACTTGCGAAGCGTCGATCCAAGAATCGAAACTGGGTGGATATCCTTTCCAACGTACTTTGACTTCTTTGACACGTCGTTTGCCCACTTTACGGGTTCTGCGTTCGAGAATGCTTTCGATGTCGTACACGTCGTCTTCTTTTTTGGTGACACGTTGTAACTCGGGCAAATAAAACGTTCCTTTGAGTACTTCTCCGTTCATGTCTTCCAATTTATAGACGGCAGGATGACGGCCATGTACTCGTCCAGTGACGCGAAACAATTCGGTCGTCCAGTTAGGTAAGTAACCTTTGTCGAAAGTGCGTTTGGTTTTGCCAATGCGCACCCAATCTCCTACGGTCAACTCTCCACTTTTCTTGGGGACAGCCCTCGTCGGGGACGTACCGAACAGGCGCTCAAACACCAGCACTTCGTTGTCGGGAGTCACGTCTTGCGGGGCACGTCCGATGCTTCGATGGTAAGATTGGTTGTACGCTTGCACCAGGTGTGGTAAGATGTCGATGTACTTCAGAGTGTGGTGATGCGTAAAATATTTCCACATGCGTTCTTTCAAAGTGCGTTGAAAACGTTCCACGATGCTGGCTTTGGTTTCGGGATTCTCAGTGGTAAAAAAATGAATGTCACGTTTCTTTAATTCTTTTTGGAAAGCTTGGTTCAGAAATTCGGTGCCTTTGTCCGTTTGCCATCGAAGAGGGCGACGACCGCTTTGTTTCAACACCCGTTGCAGGGCTCGCACTAACTCGCTGCTGGATTTGGAAGTCAAGGGCACGACCCAGGCAAATTTGGAAAAGACGTCGATGACACAAAACAAATATTTGTAACCACGATTGTAGCTGGCCAAATGAGAGACATCGGCTAAATCGGCTTGCCATTGATGATCGATGCCTTCCACTCGGGTGCGACTTCTGGCAAACTTGCGTCGAATGGGTTTGTGCAAAGTGTAGGTAGCTTGTTCTTGTAACCATCGTTGCACTTGAGGTAAACGGAGACTTTTCAGTCGCGTTTTGGCAGCACGATACAATTTTTGAACTCCTGCGTAACCTGCAGGATGCGAGGGATCGTAGTAAATGCTGGCTAAGACTTTTTCCATTTTTTTTTTTATTTTGTATTGGTGTGTTAATAAGTCACCCACTCTTCGGTGATGCTACTTTGGGTGGGTCGAAAGGGTGGTTTGGAAACGGATTTACGTGTCCGATGGGCTACGGGAGTAGAAGTCGAAGGTAGTGGTGGAGGTGGCAATGGAATGGCTTTGGTTTTCTTTTCTTTTTTCACTTCTGGTTTCCCTTCTTTCTTTTTCACTTCTGTCGAAGAAGGCGTGGACATCATCTTTTTAACCCAAGCTTTCATTTCTTCTCGTTGGGGTGTGGGGGACGGGGTCAACAAGGATCCTGCAATCTTACTCGAAATGGGAGCTGCTGACGGTGTTTGAAACACTTCGCGCGTCTCTTCTTCCTCAGGTCTTTGTGGGGTAGCATCTCTGGTGACGGTTGGGGATGACAGTAGTGGTGGTGGTGGTGGTAATGATGGTGCTGGACTTTTCATCAAGGTCTTAAAATCTTTTAGAGTGGGTAGAGCTGTTTCGTCTAAAGCTTTCTGGTGAAAGAGTTGCAGTTTTTGCAAGAGTTGACCATACTTTTGCGATTTTTCTGTTTCGGACAAATCTTGACGATCCATCAAGGACTGCAATTCGTGTTGTAACTGGGACATTTCGCTCAAATTGGGATTGGGAGGTAAATGCGGGGTGCGTTGTTCTTGCCACCGATGGTATTCCATCCATCGTTTGTAAGGCACTAAAGCTAGTTTTCGTCCTTCCATGGGGTTGTCAGGGGTGAATTCTGAGATCTTGGGACTTCCGAAGGCCTTTTTATCTTGCTCCCATCAGTCCTCCCAACATGGTTCCCAAGACTCCTTTTAGTATGGGGCCTAACAAGAGAGGTAAAATGCCTCCACGTTGGACCAACATCTTCTTTTTTTGACGAATGGGAATTTTCTTTTGAACCATTTTCCGAAGAACGTGACGATGTTTGCCTAAGCATTGTTTCTGGTGTTTGGACAAAGGGATCGTGCCTTTCAAAACGTTCAAACAACATTCGCACACGGTATCGATGACCTCTTTGGAGGCTGTTTGAATGAGTTTTTTTCGTAGGGGTGGAGAAGCTTTGGACAGGACAGATAACATGTCCCCATGTTTGGCTAAACGTGGTGGCAGTCCTTTCCTTTTTTTTCCTTGGGGTTTTCTGGAGGGTGACATTTTTTTGCTTGTGGGTTCCGGGACATTCACCGAACAGACACTAACGTCGATGACTTAACGCACACCCTTTTATCTTTTTTTGGGACTATCGCTTTGTCATAAAGGTAACAATGTTTTTCCGAAAATCGCCAAGGAATCCTCCCCTTTGTTGGCACCTCTTTTTCTTGGAACGACTGTGTCTTTTTTTAGGGTAACGTCGATGCTTGGCTAAGCGCTTTGTCGGATGACGCGTCTGCCTTTGTCTCTTTCTTTTGTGGCTTTTTGGAGGTGACATCTTTTACAAGTTCACTGATACCCCGACTTGGTCACAGGTCTTTTTATACTGGAACGCGTCGCCACTGATTGTCTTTACGTTTTATCAGTTTGAGGACAGGCATGACACGTCGTGCAGGGGTACGTAACGGACTAAATCGAGCCAGTTCTTGTTTGGACAAATTCAGTAAACTTTGTAACATGCCCGATCTTTCTTGGACTTTGATTTTGGGAGAAGGTACTTTGTGAGCAGCAGCCACTGCCGCTAAATTGGAAGGTCCTGCCACTGGGGAAGTTCTTTTGGGGGTCATCAACGGAGAAGTTCTTGGTGTAATCAACGTCTCCAAGTACTCTTCAGTTCCTGGTGACATCAACGGAGAAGTGGACAAACGTGAGGCTGCCGGAGACGCTGTGGCAGGTCGTGGCTTGCGAGTGTAAGGTTGCGTCCTGGCCGAAGTGCCTCTCTTGCGACTAGTTTTCTTCTTCTTCTGTGGACTTTTCTTTTTCTGGGGACTTTTTCTCTGTTTCTTTTTCTGGGGGCTTCTTTTCTTTTTCCGGGGTGATGGTGGTGTCTGGTAAGAGGAGGGTCCTGCCACTGGAGAAGTTCTTCTTGGGGACTTGGTCTTTTTCTTTTTCTTCTTGGGGCTTCGTTGAACTTTTGTCTTAGGGATAACTTTGGGGGCATTAGGATCCCATCTTAAGAGTGAGCGAATGATGACCCCTCCTAGAGTACCGCTCCCTCCAGGTTTCAAAATGATTTGTTTTTTGGTTTGAGTGTCGATGCGGGGATCGGCCAGTTGGACCAAAGCGACTTTGTTTCTATCGAAAAAGCGTTGGGTTTGATGAGGAATCTGAATGATTCCTTGGAGTAATTGACGTGCCGTCACCGTGAACCATCGTAAGACTTCTTTGAGACTAGCTTCTAAGACACGAGCTCGTGTTTGTGGATCTTTTTCTCGGCTGATGCCATACAAGGCACGAATCAATTTGACGGGAAGATGCGACTGAAGGGACGTCATGTTCACACTGTGTGAGACAGACGAAAAAGGGTCTGAGGTTTTTATAGATTTTTTTCATGGGAGGAGTGAAATGAAGTCGAGGACGGAGACGTGTACAGGACAGGCCCTCCGTCTTGGCACCAGTGGTGAAACAAGTGGGTACGAAATCGCAAATCCTCGGGGGTCGTAGGTTTCAAATCGACGAGTAAATAGGCGTGTGGAGTTTGAGTGGCATCGTCGTACGCCTGAGTCAGCCAAGGCGTTCCTAACTGTTTGGCTAAGACTTGCACTTGCGATTTATCTCGAGGGCTTTTAAACAAGACCACGTAATGCGCATTGAGACTGATGGTGCGATGGGCTTTACTTTGTTGAAACAAATTTTGGGTGATGTAAACGACACTGGCATTACGGTGATGCCCTTTGCGCGTGAACCACAATTTAATTTCTTCTTCGTCTTCTCCTAACATGTCGTCGAAAATGACCAAATGGGTTAGACGGGAGTCAGAGACGATGCCATCGTCTTCTTTAGGAATGCCTTCCACAAACACGATGGAATCGCCTTGACTTTCTCGCAAGAGGTTGTACGCCGATTGCCACTCTTTGTAACACCACACGATCCGTTGAGGGGGCCGATCGATCAAATGATGTTTATGTTCGATCAAACGTTTGACGAATTCGGTTTTGCCAGAACCGCTAGGTCCAGCAATGAGCATGTTAAAGGGATGGCGAAGATACAAAGCCTCCCAACTGGCACGATCTAAGTGTTCGTCGATGACTTTGACAGTAGAGGAAGAGGGAGCAGAGACAGCAGAGGTAGCCATGGTATGAGAAATGTCACTTGTGACACGAAAAACAAACAAGACAAGAGTTTATATACTTTTTCAGAACACGTTTATTGAATGTTTCAAATATGAACACGAAAGACAAAAATACATACAACCCAAATAGTGATGTAAAGGAATATAAAACACAGCAAAGCGATCAAAGTGGAATATAAACAAGTGTCTGTACAACATGTTTTGGTTAACCAAGATGTCCTAGGGACAGTGTGTAATGTTCTTACAGTCTCTACATGAGGTATTGTCACACAAGTGTCCTCCCGGAATGACCTTTCAGGCATGTCCATGACAGTCCTGTCCTGAAGCGAGTGGTTGTTCTCGGTGACGGGTTCTTCTGGCACCGTCACTAACACGGGTTGAAAAGTAACTTTTTTCCTTGAACAACTCTTGTGCATACTGGGCCACTTCTTGGGTCCAAACCTCAAAACCCCCCTTTTTCCAATCACGAACATCTGTCCAATGAGGGTGTAAGTCACAAGCTACACACACATCGTCATACACGTCTTGGGTCGCTAAAAGTTGACGAATCTTTTTTTCCTGTTGAGGTCGAGAAGTATCCAGATGAAAACGCAAGGCTTTGAACAAAAGGAGTTTTTCGTGACCATTTAAGGCCATGGAGGTGGTAAGTACTGATCGTAAAGAGTCCACAAAGAATCGGCTGGTAAACGAAATCCCAGAAAACAAGTCACTAAGACACACACCACTTGTCGTCCAAAATTGAATGGATACAGTTCTTGTAATAATTGATGGTAATGATCCACGGTTTGAATATGGTCATTGAGTTCCTTCCACGGAATCTGTTGGATGACATGTGACATAAACCGTGGCATGGCAGCCTCTTTTTATATTCTCTTTTTTTCGGATGCAATAGACGTACTTTCTAGCCAGAGATCTTCGTTCTCCAGTAGGGAATCTAAATCTTGCATACTGTAACCGAAACGTCAGAGTTCGTTTAGGTGTTTCCTCTTCCTCTAAGTAGATTCCACGTAAAATATGTTGGTAATCCTTTAACTTGTCTTCCTCAATGCATTGCACTAGGTGAATCTCGAAGTAACCATAATTATGAACATGTCGATCATTAGCGACCTCAAAGTGTTGAACAATGTCTGACCATTGAAAGAATTTCTGACGAATCAGTTCTCTTATACCATTCAGGTACCAGTGGTTAAAGATCTGGTGACGTAACGGATGCAATTGTTCTTTACGTTTCACTTGTATTTTCACCAGCTCTCGGTAAATGCGTTCTCTCAACTCCACAGGCAAAGCACGAATGTTCTCTAGCAAAGTATCCATGAATAGGTCATACTAAATCCTCTTTGGTCTGACACAAGAAATGTACTCTTTGCACAAACATGGTTTCACTTCAGTGTCGAATTTAAATCGTTGAGTCACTAATCTACACATTACAATTCGTTCAGAAGTTTCCTCTTTCACCAAGTTGACATTGTGTTCAAGATGTTGGTAATTCGTTAACTCTTCCTCTGGAATTCGATGCAGTACGTTTACAATGTAGTAGATAGAACCGTCAATACCAAACCATTCCTTTTTATAACCAGGAGGTCGTTGATCAATGTCTGTCCAATGGAACACTTTCAATTGAATCAGTCCTTGTATAGCCTTCAGGTACCAGTGGTTCAAACACCGGTGACGTAACGGATGCAATTGTTCTTTACGTTTCACTTGTATTTTGACCAGCTCTCGATAAATGCGTTCTCTCAACTCCACAGGCAAAGCACGAATGTTCTCTTGTAAAGTATCCATGAACAGATGATTATGGTAAAAAGTTTCTTCAATGTCTCGGTCCCACTAAGGGTAAGTAATGACAATTCGGTGACCATCGAGCATGTTCAACGTAGGCCGAATCTTGCGGTTCCCAGTGGTGAAGTGACACACCGCAACTGAAGCACTTGACTTTATCTCCTTCGCCCAAGTAGAAAAATCCGGCTCTGGCTAATTCTTCGGGGGTCGGTCCTCCCAGATACTTTGGCCATTTTCCTTTGAACGATTGAAGACGATTTTCAAAGTCGCAGTATTCCGACAAACGCACAGGAAACGAATATTCGTCTTTCACAGGTTCGTTTCGATAAGGGTTGGGTGACATGAACAGGAGTTTGCTCAGGGCTGGATGACATCCGTAGGGGGGTAGACGTGAAGGTGAACATTCCCCTTTAAACCCGGTAAAATGTCTAAGAGGACGAGCGGCATCGCTTTCGCATCCCTCAGGTTTGACACGCACAGCATCACTTTCCATGACAGGGGCAGTGAAAACAAAGTTCCCATGATGCTTTACGGCATCACTCAGGTCACAACGTGCAGCATCGGTCCCATCGCAAGGCTCACAATCGCACTCGTCTGCAAACTCCGTTACGCAATTACAATGGTAACCACATGGACAATCGCAGTTTCCTTCCGGACATTTTCCGTCGCAATGCCTGGGTCTTATCCATCCAGTATTAGTCACACTAGAGGAAGATACAACTTTTTTACAATCCCCAAACTGGAACGATGTCTTTTTCAAAGTATTCATCTTGTTCGCTTGGTCTTGGTAGTCACAATGAACTATCGATCTTGACCATAGCCCCCTTTTTATACTAGTCGCAATGCAGTCTCCAGCTTGTACATCTTTCCTTTTTTACGTTTTTTATGTCTTGTTTCGGAAGGTACCGTCTCTAAGGTACCGTCAACATTGTACCGTAGTGTGATGGGTGGAAAGGCCATAGAAAGGTAAGGGCAGTGCGGAGACCATCGAGTATGTTCCAGAATAGCTGAATCTTTATAGATACATAGATCCATTCGTAACTTCAGTCCGCAAGCAAAACACTGTACCTCGTATCCCAATCCTGACTCAGGTCCCAAGTAGACAAATCCTGTTCTAGCTAAAACATGCGAAGAAGGTAATCCTTCCCTATCCGTAGGCCATTTCTGAAACGTGTCCAATCGACGGGCACAATCACAATAGTCAGGTAAGAAGACTGGAAAATGGTAGGGTTTGAACTTGGAGTTCTCATCGGGTTTCTCACTCGATTCTTGCTGTGGCGAAGTCATCTTTCTGGTGGGGTAACTATCTTACAACCAATGTTTTATACCAACGTGTCCATACGGTAAGGTGAAATGATTGGGAAGTCGAACTCGCTTCTGGTACACGATTTGATAGACTTTTTCCAAGGGTCGACTGACGATGTGGTGAGTGGGTAAACGTACAATCTTGTTCGGTTGATAGGTGGTCACTTTAAAGTTTCCATCCTCTCCCGATTGCAAGGCTTCTTTCAATACCCCAAAGTTGACCACTCGACTGGTACGATAATTCAGAGTCAGTCCTTTCACTTTGCACGTCGTGTGCACTTCTCCTTGTTTGTCCCGGTATTCGTAGCCGTAATTTTTGGGACCGCCACTGACAAAACTTAGAATCTTGTCGTCGGGATGTTCGTCTGTCCAGGCTCCTAAACGGTCTCCTTCGATGTTAGGGTGATGTTGAATCGGGTGATGGATGTAAATGCAACTGTCCGTGTCAAAGTACAGGACGCGTTCCCCTAACAGTTCTAAAGCTTCGTACAATTTTAAGCGAGCATGGGCTGTCACGTAAGCCGCAATGATGACATTTCCAAAAGGGTCGTCTTGTACAAAGTCCAGATCTTCTTCGTAATTGACCAAGATCAAATTCTCTCGAACGACGTCCACGTGTTTCATGTATTTGGTTTTGTCGTGAATCATCTGGAAGTAGCGGGAAGGTTCTGTCAAATATTCCGTCTTGGGTAAACACGGTCGTTGTGCCATTTTACCCCACAAGCAATTTAACATCACTTTGGCAAACGATCGCCTGCCTTCGTTTTTCTCGATGTGGTCTAAAGTGATGCCTTCTTGTTCGTAGTATTTCTCTTTGAATTGTATTTGGTCTTCGGGAGTGTGACACCAGGAAGGATAGCCGCTGGCTTCTTGTTTCAGTTTCAAAAAGGCATCCACGTAGTCGGCGAAAATGCCTTTCTGAGTAGGGTCACCCTTGCGATACTGTTGTGTCTTGGGAAAGTGGCAAATTTCGTACACTTCTAACAGTTGGTATCCCATGTCCAGAGCTTTGAACAATTCCACGCTGACCCAGGTTCCCGTCAAGGCCCGTTCTTCCTGGCTGTGCTGACAAGGCTGGTCTTGGTTGCACGTTTCGGCACAAGTACGGCACAAGGGAAACATCAGTTTGCCTTGACAATGGTGAGGTAAGACGGGATGGTATAGGTTCGTGGGAGGCAAAACTTTGCACTTGATCAAGCCTTCGTATTGTCGAATGTTGACCAGGTCGATGTGTTCCGTCAACAATTGCGGGTGCCCTACAGGAAAGCGACAATATTTGCACACGTAGGGATACAGCGAACACACGTCCAAGTATTTGATTTCTTCTCCTTTCTCTTCGTCGGCTTGGTACAGCAAACAGGTGGCATTGGTCCTTCCTCCGTACAAACTATCCCTCGGGTTCAGCGGGTCCATCAGCTTGTAACTTTCCACGAGACGTTTAAACTCGGGATCGGTTTTCATACGGTGATCGTACTCGTGTTCCCACATTTCCACCACTTGGTATCCTTCCTGTTCTAACTTTAGGCGTCGCTGACAAGTGTCCTGGTACAAGTCTTCCATGGTTCGTTGCAAAAACTGATTTTTAGTACCACGGTCAGGGTAACAGACGGGACATCCGTGAAATAAGCAACCGTTAAACTCGTACACGATCTTGGGGTTTTCTAAGTCCCAGCCATCGACCGAATACGTTCCGATGGTCTTTTCGCCCCCTCCGTTGCGGGCATGCTGAATCCACTTGTCTTCCTTGTCGCACAAGTAATGTAACCAACGTAGGGCTTTGACCGAGTATTGACGTTTGACAAAGTGGGTCGTTTGAGGACTGATGACAGCCACGGTGTTTTCAGGCATGAATCGTTGTCGATACACTAAGGAACACGCTTTGGCAATGGTGCAAGCTTCTTTCAAAGGATCGACCCCTCCGTGTTCCATGAACAGTTCTCGAAATTTTCCACAGCAACGCCGTAAAATGTCCACGTCGGAACGACAATACTTTAGCATTTCTTCCTGAAAGTCGAAAGGGTCCGAGGCATGAGCCTGGTACCAAGCGTAGAAAGCTTCTCGTTGTTCGGTACGCATGTTGTCGGGGTCGTAATAGTGAGCCTCAGGTAAATGGGGTAGAACGGCATGTTGATTGGCTTCCGTATTGAAAAAGTGTGGAAAGTACCCTTTAGCCATTTCTGTCATTCCAAACGTTTTAGGCATTCGACTCAAAGGCATGGCCAAATAGCTCATCGAATCTTTAAACTGTACTTGTCCCACTTGCATGAAAATGATTTTGGCCCCGTTCAAAGTCACTTTAGGACGCTCGGTGCCTTGTTCCGTATAGTACCTCAAAAGAAACTGTCCATCGTATCCGGAAAAATTGTGAGCCATCACCGTGGCATGACGATGACAATCTCCGTAACGTTCGATGTCCTCTTGGCTCCACGTCTTGTCGACGGGGTCTAAGACCCATTGGGCAAAATCGGCTAACGTATTTGGTCCCCGAAAGATTTTTTCACGCCCTCCAGGAATCTTGCTGCAGTGAGGGCAATGACTGAAGATAGGTTCTTGAATGCACTTCTCGCACGCTCGATGAGCCACGCAGAAATTAGGAATGTGAATGCCAGTCTCTTGCATGCATTCGAAATCGAAAAAGATGAAATTGCCTTTCTTCTTGTGACCGTCCTCTTTCTCTGGTGGGGGTTGGTATTTTTGCACGTAACATTGGTGTTCCAAGTCCACGATGTGGTGACAAATGTGACATTTTTTCTTTCCTGAACATACGTGTGCCTTGGTATTATTGGTACGTATGACTTGTTCACACGTAGAGCACAATCTCAGCAGTTGACAAGCACATTTCTTCTGTGAACCTTGCGTCTTCAAATGTTGTTGGTAACAGGTAGGGCTGACAAACGTGCGCAGACAAGTGGAACAAGGCACTGGTTCTTCGCTCAGACAGGGTGGAGAGGCCAAACATCCTGAGCATTTCCATCCACAATGTTTGTGTTGCTCTCGATTATTATAACCATAGTCACATTTCTCACAATAATAAACATATCTCAGGAATCCAGTGATACTGGTAATGGTATCGAAATGGTCATCGTGATGATAAAGGTGAATGTATTTTCCGTCCTTAAAGTCTTGGCCTCGAAACAACAGAGGTCCGCGCACTTCTTGAGGGTGCACTTTCAAGGTGTATCGTGGAGCTAGGGCATCTTGCAATTTTTGCATCTCTGGAATGCCACAGGGTGTGTCTTTGGGCAATCCGGCTTGTTGTAACAGGAGTTCTGCTTCATTTCGTTGTTTGGCTCGGTCGGAACGTTGAATAGTGTCCCAGGTTCTTTTCCATTCTACCGTGTCGTTCTTGTTGGCATAGGTTCGTCCCACCACGATGGCACGGGCTAAACACATCTGGTCATGAGGGTTGTTAATTCGGACGAGACTCGTTTTGGTGTTGCGAAGGTCGTCCACCAATAACATCTTTTTGCGTCCTGTCCCTTGAGGAGGAGAGACGTGGGTCATGTCCAGTGTGGCTTTACCATCGGTGATGTCAAACTGATCATTAGATTGTTGTACGTGTTGAATCTTGTCCATGACTTTGGAAGCAGTCAATTCTGCAGGGGTGCTAAACTCGATCCAAACAGGGGATTTCAAACCGTCGTGTTGTATGGAAAGTCTCAAGCGATCGTCTTCTTTGGGTTGACATTGCTGCTTGAGTGAAGTGAGCAAAGAATCCCACACCTCGGTGATGAACACTTCTGCTTTCTCTAACGGCACTTCAGCCTTGAAATCTTTAAACTTCACCGTGTATTTGTAAGCCGTGGTTCTAAATTTTCTAGAGGAGCGCTTTTCCGTCTCTCGAATGGAATAGTACTTTTCAGGGTTGACAAAGGGTGGTGAACTTGGTTTAGAGGGTTCTGATTCTGGTTCACTCATGTCCTCTTCAAAATCACTGGCATGAATTTGTGCCAAGATTTCAGCCCTGGTACGAGGCGATAGATCACGTTTCTGCCTCTTACTTTCTTCTTCTTCTTCTTTCTTCTCGAATGAATTAGATCGTTTCATCTTGAAAGCAAAAAGTCAAATGACTCAAGTTCAAACACCATAAACTACTTTATAGTCATAGCAGACCAGCGTATATAAAAGGGTGTGTGTCTTGTCCTTTCACTATTCATTTCACTCTCAAGCCGAGCACAACGATGGAAGAGACTGACCAGATGGAACGTTTCGTCAGAGCTTTGCGAGGGGTCATTAGAAAATTCTCTTCAGACCAGCCTACGGACTACTCTCCTTCCTTTAGAGATAAAAGTCAAGATACTTGCTATATCTGTCAGAAGAAAGGGCATTGGTCTTCAGAGTGTCCAGACCGTCAAAAAAGAAAAAAAAAAACAGGGGATAAAAAAGACAAAAGTCAAGATACCTGTTATTATTGTAAAGAAAAAGGACATTGGTCTCCAGATTGCCCAAAAAAGAAACAAGAGGAGTCAGAAGAAAAGAGGAATTCTTCAGAAGAAGAGAGGGATTCTTCAGAGGAAGAGAAGGATTCTTCTGAGGAAGAAAGAAGACAGGTGAAGAAAAAGAAACAGGAGAAAAAAAGAAGAAGGGAAGAAAGCGAGGAGGAAGAAGAAGAGGAAAAGAGTGTGACGGTGAAGAAATTCAAAAAACAGAGAGACTAAACAAGGAGACAGAAGAAATCAATGAACTTTTTATTAAAGTGTTGTGTTGTGAATTGTGAATTGGATTGTAAAAAATGGAGAAAAGAATAAATGAATGATATAAGGTAAGAGTCTTTGAGTTTTGATTTTAAAATAAGAAGCTACACTCACGCACTCATACACAGACACGTACAATAAGGGTAAAATGGGTGGGGTTTATTTTTTTTTTTTTTTTTTTTTTTTTTTTGAGTTATTGGCAAATTGAAATTGTATTTCTTTTCGAGAAATGTGGGTGGCCCTGAAAAGGGCCTTTTTCTTCATGGTGAAAGGGTGAGTTTAAGCAATCAACTTTAACTGCCTTATGCCTTTGCCACGGCCAAGGCCTACTTCTGGACTGCGTAATGTTGATGATGATGATAATGATTGGGTTGAAATCACTAAGGGTGGTACGGTAGGCTTAGTCACAGGGTTGACGTGTTTAGCTCGGGAAGGTCGTATTCTCTTCGGTCGTGATAAAGAAGTCTGATACATTTGTTTCAGACTTCTTAACTCCGCTAAAATGTCCAACAGTACCGTGACCGTTTGATTTTCACCCTCTTGTTTCTTTGCTGCTACTTCTTCTTGCTGTTGTTTTTTTCTTACCTCTTCTTCTTGTTGCTGTTGCTGTAGGAGAAAAGCCTGTTCCGCTTCCTTTTGTCGTTGTATAAATTTCTCCAATTCTTCTTTCTGTCTCTGTCTAAAATTCTCCACTTGCGGTAATGAAGAAGGTAACGAAGGTTCCGGAACAAATTCTTGCGAGGAGAGAAAATCCACAAAATCCCAATTCACCTCTTCTGAAAGTAAGTCCGAGTTCCCTTGGGCAGTCTCCCCTGCTGGTGCACCCCAATGGATCGTTTTCTGAGTTTCCGTCATGTTGAATCACTGTCGCATAGATTGACTGCACACAAGCGCTAGCGAATCTAAATAGACTACGTGACGTCACAGACTGCTCTCTTCGGATTGGATGCGAGCTGACTGAATTCTGTAACGCGTGTTCGGATTGGTAAATGAACTCAATCCGTTTCAATCCTTCCTCCGCCTATAAATAAGCGCCGTTCAATGCATTGATTCACCTGTTCTCGTCGCTTCAAGATGTGGACTACAGTTGAGTCATCCACCCTTGTGTCTTCCATGATGTTTCGGACAGACTTGCTCATGTATGTCCGATCGAAGTGGACCGTTGTCCACAGGACCAACACCAGCCTGTGGATACGTAGGATCTACGTCGAAAGACAAGGATGCCTGAAAAGAGTGCTGATGTACGGACCAACAGTAAGACGCAGCCTAAGGACAAGAAGAAGACCAATGCGGTGCCATTTATGTTAATGAATACATTAACATAAAAATCAAAGGCCCTTTTCAGGGCCAGCCATATTTCTCGAAAAGAGATAGTCTTTGAATTGCCTACCCCTTTTTTAAAAAATTTTTTAAAAAAAAATCCCATGTTAAATTCCCCTTGTCCGTAGAGTGACCCACGATTTATTGCCATGTTAAATTCCCCTTGTCCGTAGAGTGACCCACGATTTTCTCCATGTTAATTCCCCTTGTCCGTAGAGTGACCCACGATTTTTCGCCATGTTAAATTTCCATTGTCCGTAGAGTGACCCAGGGGTCCCTGTAATGCTAATTCCCATTGTCCGTAGGGTGACCCCTTTCACTACTGATGTAAAAACTGGAGTGATGATGAGTAATATATATTCACCACCCAAAACCTAAACTGACACGATCATTAACACACTGATGGTGTATGCAATACATTATCTCCCGAAACATATATGCCAAGAGAGGGATATGTAGTGTATTAATATTTATTATTTATTATTCAATACAGCATCATACATACAATCACACTAACACAAACATGGAATGATTGTGTCTTTCTTGTTCTTGTTACTTTGCAGGCATTGTGTAATTTTTTTTTAAAAACAAACATTGCCAAGTGCGCATAGACATACATAGACATCCAAAAATACGCGTATACAATTTTAGCAAAATCTGATTAGTATCTCTTTCGTAAGAGATGTTTGTGATCCTGAATAGGAGATGTTATAGTGCGTTGGTTGAGGTAAATAGAGCGGCAATACAGACCTAGGTTATTGATGCATTTGCATACGTCTTGACGTCCGTTTCTCTCAGGTACACAAAAATTCGAGTAATGCCCTCTCATTACCCTCCTGCGTAGGCTTTCAGCCGTCTTGTTCTAACCATGTGCAGGCCCTGGACGAGAAAATTGAGGATGATGGTGAATTATGTTTGCTCGAGGAGCGCATTACGGATGACTGTTTATATTCAGACTCGCCTCACGCGCTCTTTGTCCAGTCTGATGCCTTGGTCAATGAGCAAACTCTGATCATCATCTTGGACGCAAAATGTGCTGAAAATGTGGGCAGCCCATTTGATCTCAACTGTAGTATCTAATCAAGACAGTTACTGACACATAAAGTAGATGTCTGATACAACTTGTTCCTCCAGGGTTACAAATTGTCTTGCTTCTAAGCATGGACAGTTTTAATAGCTTCTGAACATGACATGAGCATGATTATAATGAAATGGAAACTGAAAATTAATCCGTAATTGCTATTTATATTAAATGAAATAGCAGTTTTGCTTTGATATCAAGTAAAATGTTGTAATGTCTGTTTTTATTACCAGGTCACGGAATATATATATTCTACCCTAAAATATAAAATCAGAGTGAAATAATAAAAAATAAATTAGTCTTTTAATTCCTAGAGTATTATCCTAAATTGTTAGGAACCTGTCCCATGGCATTCTGAATGGATATTATAATGTGCATACCTGCAAAAGTGGTAGCACCACTGAATAATCACAGTTATAAATCCAAACGATTTTACTTCAAAATACGTTTCACGAAAGCGGAATATCACAACGTATCTTAATCTTTCACATAATCAGACATAATTATTTAAATGTTCAAGTCTTTGAAACATTATATTGCGAAGTACTTAACAGCCATGTTTTGACCTTCTCTAATTATTAAGCCAATCAATTACTAGGATGTGCATCATATTTCTAGACACCAAGTGCACTCCTCTTAAGATCACGTGATCTTATCGTGACTTCCATTCAAATTTGACTTAATAGTTGTTGATATGACCTTGGTAATCGGCCTTGATTTATAAATTTACATATCCTTCTGGTATAACACAGGCCAGCCACTGACTTATATAATTCAAATATAAATATCATAAACCCAATGGTTTTCTTATATAAAAAACCTATATTAATAATTAATACATAATACAGATATCCGTAACACCTTCCTCCTTAAAGAGAAGAATGATTTATGCAAAAACATTTCGTGTACCGAACGTCAGGCATACATGTAATTCATACTGCATTGGAACATGAATTCTACAATCATATAATTATATGGGAAAAGTGTGTTTTCAATCAGATTGTATTTTCTTTTGATGTTCCTGACATCGATCTTGTATGATTGTAGCACCATACTCTATCTTAATAGTCTTTGATTCTTATTCTTCATTTTATTAATGAAATTGAAGAGTGTGTGAAGACAACAGTTTGAGAAAGAACTGCACTGACATTCATTACAAAGTGTTACAAGGCCATCAGCCAAACACTCCTCTTTTGTGAAATGATGTCTATGGTGCTTATTCAATTTCCTTTAAAACAAATAGCACACTGCATGATCCACTCTATTACTGTGTTCCAGTAACAGTACTCGACCAACCTTACGTCACTTGCATCTACATACATTTCAAGTGATTTAATGAAATCTTGAGCTGAAACAACTGGTAAACTTGTGACCATTGCCTTTAACTTATCAAGAGGTTCTTGATATTTGTCTTACCAGTGAAACTTGGTCTTTTTACTTAATAAATTGGACAGGGGTTCAGCAGTAATGGAAAAATTAAAGAAATGCCAAAAATAACCGGCCATTCCTAAACATTGTGTCGGTTGCTTCTTACTGATATTCACAAGGAACTCTGAAATAGTCCCTTCTTTTTGGCATCAGTTTCACTAACCACCCTCTGAAACAAACATGAGATCACTTGATATGATTCCTGTAAGGCAATTAGTGATTGTCTTTTATCACCCTGATTAGATTAGGAGCCAAATGAGTATCACATAAATCAATACTTCCTGCTTGACCATAACTAGGACTAAAAGTGGTCTCATTGAAAACCGGACCCAAAAAAGTGTCATCTAGATTATTAACATTCAACAACATTATTCTCAAGATCGTTATTTTCCCAGAACTCTAGGAACTGCACAAGCTGGATCTAAACCAGAAATTTCTGCTTCGATAGGATCAATTATTCGATCCATACAATGCATGTTAGTTATAAATCGATTAGTCACTACCTTATCTACATCTGAGTCATTACCTATTAAATATGAACACCATGGATACGCAAAGAATTCACATTTTCACTGGTTCCAAACTACGTTTGACGACAAAGTAATATAATGGAGATGGACATTAACATATCCACAGTCTACTGACTGTAAGCATTTTTCACTAGGAGAAGACTTCTCAAAAAAGGGAAAAATACTTTCTAACGAAAGACTCTGAGAATCTCCTGCTGTCTCTATATATTTTAATAGGAGAAACCGTATCTAAATCACCAACAAGTGAAATAGAACCTGTCGAACTGAATGATTTGAGAAACGACATAACAAAATCAGACTGCTGTGCAATCCCCACTCTTCAATTTCTTTCATTTCATTATCATGAGCTTGACTTCTTAGAAACAAGAACATTTGGGACTACTCTGTTAGAATTTTATTGCCTTTTTCCATGCCATAACAATCTGAAATAACATGCCCTTTTCTCTTACAATAAGTTAACAAGGGAAGATATAAGGAGTTCTGATCCATCTTATCGAAATTGGATTCTTCTAAGCTATACCAGTGTGCAGTTTGCAAGTAGTCAAACAATACTGAAATGGTTTCTTAGCTGCAACCTGTTGAGATGATGATTTTGTTACAAATGGAACTTTTTGAATCACACATTAATGATCAGCTGTATGGAGTGCCTTTTCTAAAATTTTCAATCTCTTTCTCATCAATGAATATTCTAATGTCTGACACAATTCTGTACTCTTCAATTAATGCGAGTTGCCTTAAAGACTATCAGAACCATCTTGGCTGTACACTATCTGTTAAACAATCATTCTATTTCCCATGCAAATTCAAGATGCGTCTGTGTTGTTTCCTTTTCACAATTTCTAAACTCTTCATGATTTGACTCTGGCAACATCACATGAGCTTCACAACATATTACGTAACCACACCAAAATCAACTGTTTGTTCAAAAGAGAGTGAAATGTACGCTTTGTGAGTAAACACACTCTGCAATGAAATCCAATAATCTTTGGGCCATTCAAAATTCTCAGCTATTTTCTCAAAACTGACAAATTATTTGGCTTCATCCTTTTCTCTAAAAAGAGTATGTGTCTGATATGTATGGTGAGATCAAAATATGAATCTGTATTTCCATTAGAGTGCGGGGCTCCGAGTGGCCGAGTGGTCTAAAGCGCTCACTGTTCCGGATCACTGCCATCTCACCTCTGCCTGCGTTGGTTCGAGGCCCAGACTCGGCTAACGTAGGTATGTGGGAAAGCCTGCCAGTAGCTTCTCGTGGGTCGGTGGTTCTTCCCTGGGTTTTCCAGGGTTCTTCCTCCACCAGTTATACTGGCCGCCATGTATAGCCTATCTTGTGCTGAAAAATGGCGTTAAACCCTAGAACAACAACCATTAGAGTGCCCTTTATTGGTCAGTTCCCCTTTGACATATACTCCATATCTTTAACTCTGTCTTACATTTATCATTGTATCTTCTGTATTTCCATTTCGTTTTATTCTGTCTCTCTTGCATTTGGTCCTTCTGCATTTCAGTTTCTCTCCTCTTTTCTTACTTTTATCTCATTCTTCCTTTTTTCTTATATTTCCCTATTTTGGCCACTCTCTAGCATTTCTATATCTTTCTCCTTTCTCAAATTTACTTGCATCTCTTACTGCATTTGTACTGAGCAAAATGTTCAAAATGTAGTTTTAAAATCGTCCATATAAGGTTCAGTCAAAAAAAATAGTATTACAATGACTTTAAATCGGTCGATTTGGGAAGATTTTATATTTGTTACACAACGTGGATGAAATGGAATCCAGCAGGCCCTTTAAGTTTTAAAGTGCAATCACACAGATTTGAACGATTCTGAAGATACATATTTATAAGAACTTGCATACATTCATATATATATATATATATATATATATATATATATATATATATATATATATATATATATATATATATATATATATATATATATATATATATATATATCTATTTATTTATGTTGTAATAAAGTTGGAGTATACAAATTCGGTTATTGCGCCTCGTTTTAAGGAATTCTTAGATTTATGTGATTACTTGTGTGCTTATTGGAATTCGGCGCAATGATAATATCCTTAGCCCGACATAATTAGCTAACTTCTAGGAGCAAACGTCACGGAGTAACGTTTTAGTGAGTTTCCATTATGCTATGGTTACTAGTAGTGACTTCAGGCCAAAACCGAATGAATGTCCCTGTAGTAAGATAGTCCATATTAAAATCTAGTGGTGTACATTGGTGGTGTGACTGCAGTGGCAGTCTTACCCCAAACGAATTCTAGGCCCTCGAGTGTATTAATGCACCAACAGTATTGCGGTATTTATATTGCATTGCTTATAGGTCCTATCAATAATGTAATCAAGTAGTTCCTCTCCAGCTAAAACCGAAAACACAGCATTAAACACATATGATCTTCACAATTATGAAAGGCATTGATTAGGGAGTCTACTGTGAGTTTCATTTCCAGAAGGTTAATATGAATATCTCTCTTCTTCCCCACCTTCAATATACCGATGACCATTGTGCGGCAAGGCATTATATAGAATTCCAACCGTATGAACTAACGTCATCTGCAGTTGTGGTTTAGTTTTCATTTCTTTTTTTTTTTTTTTAAGTTCTGGAATAAACCATTATCTGTTCTGCCACTGACCGCATAATTGATTCGTCTCAGTCGAATTCGAAACCTGATCAGCCATGCAACGGGAAAATGGAGACATTGAGCCAGTAGGTTCATATGCAGAGGGCGAATAAACAGACGGTCAATATGCCGGTGACCATTATGTGGCAAGGCATTATATAGAATTCCAACCGTATGAACTAATGTCATCTGCAGTTGTGGTTTATTTGTATGTGTATCTTCAGCCACATTAGTTGCTTTTGTTCATAGAGGTCTTTTTAATGGAGAGGTTAATTACTTGCAAATATTTTTTTCTAGTATTCATGGATCAACAATAATTTTTCTCTTTGGTGCTTCTGATTCTGTTTTTGTTGCCGCTTTCAAGATAAATTTAAACAAAATCAAGGCATACTTAGTTTAACTGCATGTTATAACTTGTGATGCTGTGTTTGCTCCCTTCCTTTTTTCCTTAAGAAATATACTAACATCCTCAATATTTTTGTTTATATACTTCTCCATAAAGTCATGTTTTTCATTAAGTATTTCATTCTTTTATTTTCTGTCATTGTTTAATAAATCTTTTTCATTATGTGCACATATTGCCAAAACTATAGTGATATTCTGGAATGTATGAAATCCATTAACATGTCGACAGAAACATGCTCCTGGACAATGCACAAATTCAGAGATTAATTCTAAAAACGATAACATGTTTGAACAATCTTTAACTGATGATGTAGGGTTGAAATATTGTTGGCAATTTTGTTGCAGTGCACAATATGCCATTTTCAGATTTTTTCAGAAAGGTGTAAGGAAAAGTTCTTTGACAGCAGTATCACTAAGAGGTAGTTGAAAAAGGTAAATGACAGTAAATATCACAAGCAACGCAATTGCCCCACTGTTGTACAAATAAGTAATCAATTTAAGCCAAAACAATACATTCCGTACTGACTGACAAATCTAATGGCAAGGAATGTGTCAAATGTTTATATTTCTATTAGATTCCCCTTGAAACATTAGAGGACATTGGGATTTACAAGTAGCGCGACTTGCACATAAGGTGTTTGTACATAAGGACATCAAAGTTTTCATTCAGTATACCTTTGGAACATATTCAGGTTAATTTAATCTATTTGAACTGACATATAATTTAGGATTTTAGAAATTTATTAACCAATGCAAGTTATTTTTAATTCTTTGATTTCACATTTTATGGAAATAAATGTACATTTTAAATATTACAAAACGTATTGGTTATCAGTCTTTCTTGTCATGTAGATGAAGCCGTAAATCATAATATTAAATTGATTGCATATTAATACGGTTTGCAGGTTTCCATCACTGACCCTATTGTTGTATCAAATTTATTTCACTCTCTCCCAGTGCGCTATCACGCTCCAATAATGAACTGAAAAATATAAATTGTCACGTGTGTGTAGAATCACATGAATGTTCAATACCTATATGTATAGTATCAATTGTAGTGCAGGAGGAACTTGCCTTGAGAGATTATGGCCTGTCTACCAACAAAAAGCTGTCTGTAAAGACAGGTGGTCTTTTAAAAAAGGCTTGTGCAACATTATCAGTTTCCAAAGTCAAAATCCATAAGAAGGCAAAATAACATGATTACAGTGCAGGCATTTTACAGTTTATTCATATTTCATAAAAAATGCTGCATTCATTTAATCTCACAAAATTTTTATATAGCAGCATAGATTTGCATATTTCATACAAACTTCACCCCATCTGCCAATATAAAGCAGCTTCTGAACACAGGTGGTCTCTCGTAACATATTTTGTACAATATGACCAGTTTTAATGGTCAAATTCAACATGGCTTCAGAGGGGAAAAAATAATTGCTAATAATTGCTGCATATGCAATTTATTATTTATTCTTATTGCTTTTCAGATATTACATTCACTTCTTCCAAAAATAATTTAAAAAGCAAGATGTTCAATCCTATTATAAAACAATTACTTTAGGATTGAAATATTATTTTGCATATATTTCAAATGCAAAATGAACTAAAGCAATATTAAGTTTTCCAGTCGATATGTCATGGAATTGTATAAATCCTTTTTATTTATTAAATACATGTACGTTTTTCGTGTACAACGATACTCGACTGTTATTTATGCATATTTTACAAAGAGTTCAAAATAATGAGTTTGGTTTATCCTATGCCGCACGTGCAAAGTGCAATCGATGGGAAGAACCGAATACTTCCAGCACACAGACAATATGTTGCAACATCGTCTGTGTATAAATACCTCACCATAGGTCAAAACCTTTACATTACAGAACATCTTGTCAGTGAGAGGTCTACTTTAAAGATTTGCACATCTTCACCTGTAGAGCTGACCAGAGTGATTGGAGTAATCTTATTTATCGGAGTGATCGGAGTCGACGTAGTACCAGCTGTAGAGCTTACCACAGAAGTTAACCATAACAGCTGTGAAGCTGAACCATAGCAGCCATATAGCTGTGTAAACAGTGTTGCTGATCGAGTATCAGGTGATTGGGCGTTGCTAACAGAGATTGGAGGGCACTGATTGCTTGATTAACCAACCTGGAATACTGATTGCTTGATTGACCAGTGTGACTGGTAGCTGAGTGTGCTGGTGACGGAGTGTGTAGCTCCATACATCTATTCTTTTAGCCATGGGCTAATCTTTGGGGTTTGTAATATCCAGTGTGTTCTGGGGACTGTAAATATATTTTATACATCTGTCCCTTTGTTTTCATCATTTTCACTATTTGAGTGAATACATTTTTACTATTTGAGTAAAATACCACAGTTTTGATTAAAACACATTCTTTCATTGTAAAATCACTGTGAATCATTTATCTCTTGTCTTTGTACTGTGTAAGGTCATTTATTTGTATTTTCATTATTTAGTTCATGCGGATTATGTTAATTGATCCAATATTTGGATATCATACGCATGTATTAATTATAATTCTTTTCTCATCAAATTCATTGGTCATTAAATATTGCACCATCAAAAGTGTTCTGTTGTAAATCTGAAATCCCGCCCGGTTATTTAGTTACACAATAATGTTACATTTCCATAAATTTCTTTCAGTTACTTAACAAAGGAATTTCATACCTGGCTTGGGTAAGTATGGAATATGCATATATGTATGCAGTCATGTTCACATCATTAACTCTAATATGCTGTACTACTTCTACTTCAACCTCAATTCATATGCCATCAAGTTAATGTCATGATGTGAGAAAAATAGGTTATGCAACATGTCAACGGAAGACAGACTGGCAATACAACTAGAAATGTTATAGAATACAGAAAGCTATCCACTATATGAAATATAAAAATGTCAATAAAACAACAATACCTAAATATTCTAAATATCTAATATTTAGATATTCAGTAATAAATGTAATAAACTTTCTCTCTCTCTCTCTAGAACTGAAGTTTACTCTGTTTCCTCTTTAACTAATTGCATTTCACTTGATCAAGCTTTCTTAACTGTATTTCATTCTTGTATTTTAATTTAAATTCCATAACTTGTAACTTGTAAGTTCAAGTCAGATGGAGACTTACTAACCAAATCCAAAGCACTTTTATCCCAAAAATTATTTTCCATCAAATACTGTACCAAACTATTTTGTATTTCTTGTTTAGTTAAAGACGCTTTTGCCTTAGAAAGATAATATTTTTTGGCAAGCTGGAGTAATTCATCCTTTTTCAAGGAGTTTAGCTGTTCCTGGGTAGGATTTCAAATAAAGATCTCCACTTTAGATGACATCGTAAAAGCTTGTTGGTTCTACTGAAGATTTCTAAAATGTGAAAAAATTCCTGGCACTTAGAAATATCCAAATCAAGGTGAATTTAAATTTAAAAAATAAAGATTTCTGACATGTTTTAGAGAAATCTTCACCCCAAGGAGATGTGCCCAATTTTATGTAGCAAGTATATGCTCTTAAAATAAGTAACAGGAAAGAGTTATTGTTGGAGTGGTGACTGACATTGGGCACAAGGCTCCCGAAGTTGCCGTTCGAGGAGCATTTCATGGAAGGATTGGGAAGAAGGTAACCCATGAAACTGCTCAGTAAAATGGTCCACAATTGTTTGTGTCCTTGTTGCAAACTCAAATTGGCAAAGGCAGCACCGATGACACAATACACCACAAAGATTTGGCAGAACAATGCGGTTTGCGTCTTAGGCATACGTTCTCCACACCACACCACACCACACCACACCACACCCACAAGGGCTACTTTGTAGATCTTGCAAAGAGGAACTCGGTGAAGGAGTGGTCACTGTGATGGTAACGGTAGCTGAAGCTGTGTGGAAGGGATTGATGGTCACTTCTCTTTATAGGCGATGACTTGCGAAGCGTCGATCCAAGAATCAAAACTGGGAGGATATCCTTTCCAACGCACTTTGATTTCTTTGAAAACGGCCTTTCCCCACTTTACGGGTTCTTCGTTCAAGAATGCTTTCGATGTCGTACACTTCGTCAACTTTTTTGGTCACGCGTTGTAACTCTGGCAAGTAAAATGTTCCTTTTAACACTTCCCAGTTCATGTCTTCCAATTCATAGACTTCAGGATGACAGCCACTCACTAGTTCAGTGACACGAAACAATTCGGTAGTCCAGTTGGATAAGTAACCTTTATCGAAAGTGTGTTTGCTTTTGCCAACGGCTCACCCAGTCTCCTGCTGCCAACACTCCACTATTTTGTGGGACGGTCACCGTCAGGGACGTACCAAACAGGCGGTCAAAAATGATCACTTCGTTGTCGGGAGTCACTTCTTGGGGGGGTGGGGGTGCACGTCCGATGATTCGATGGTAAGATTGGTTGTACGCTTGAACTAAGTGCAGTAAGACGTCCATGTGTTGATGCGCAAAACATGCGTTCATTAAAGGTGCGTTGAAAATGTTCCACGATGCTGGTTTTGATTTCGGGATTCTCGGTGGTGAAAAAATGAATGTCACGTTTCTTTAATTCTTTTTGGAAAGCTTGGTTCCGAAATTCGGTTCCTTTGTCGGTTTGCCATTGAAGAGGGTGAAGACCGCTTTGTTTCAACACCATTTTGAGGACTCGCACTAATTCACTGCTTGATTTGAAAGTCAACGGCACGACCCAGGCAAATCTGGTAAAGACGTCAAAGACACAAAACAAATATTTGTAGCCACGATTTAGATGGCCAAATGAGAGACATCAGCTGAATCGGCTTGCCATTGATGATCGATGCCCTCCACTCGTGTGCGACTTCTGGAACATTTTCGTCGAATGGGTTTGTGTAAAGTGTGCGTGCCTTGTTCATGTGATCGTCGTTCTACTTGAGATAAACGGAGACTTTTCAGTCGAGTTTTGGCAGCACGATACAATTTCTGAACTCCATACCCTGCAGGATGCGATGGATTGTAGTAAGTGCTGGCTAACACCTCCATTTTTAATTCACCCACTCTTCGCTGATGCTGCTTTGGACGATACGCGATGGTGGTTTGGAAACGGCTTTACTTGCCAGATTTGCCACTGGAGTTGAAGTCGAGGGTAATGACGGTGGTGGAGGTGGTAATGGGATGGGTTTCGTCTTCTTTTCTTTTTTCACTTCTTTTTTCACTTCTGGTTTCCCTTCTTTCGTTTTGACTTCTGTCGAAGGAAAAGTGAACAACATCTTTTTAATCAGTCTTTAAGTTCTTCTCGGTGGGGAGCGAGGAAAATGGGTCAACAAGGAGGCTGCAATCTTACGATGAATGGGAGCTGCTGACAGTGTTTGAAAGACTTCTCGTACCTCTTCTTCCTCAGGCATTCGTGGCGCTACGTTTGTCTTGACCGCTGGGGCGGGTTGTGGTGATGGACTTTTCATCAGGGTTTTAAAATCTTTCAGAGTTGGAAGAGCTGTTTAGTCTAAAGCTTTCTGGTGAAAGAGGTGTAGTCGTTGCAATAGCTGACTGTACTTTTGTGCTTTTTCTGTTCCCGACAAATCATTGCGATCCACCAACGACTGCAATTCTTGTTGTAACTGAGACATCTAGGTCAAATGAGGATTGGGAGGTCCTTTATTCTTCCCAATGATGGTATTCCATCCATCGTTTGTAAGGCACTAAAGCCAGTTTGCGTCCTTCCATCGGATTTCAATGGTCACGTCTGAGATTTTTGGACCCAAAAAGTCCCTTTTATCTTCTTGGTCCATTTTTTCTTGCTCCCATGAGTTCCCTTAGCATTGTTCCCAATATTCCTTCAGCAAGAGTCCTAACAACATGGGGAAAATTCCTTAGGGTTGAAACAACATCTTTTTCTTTTGACAAATGGGCATTTTCTTTTGAACCATATGGCGAAGAACGTGACGATGTTTGGCTAAGTATTTTTGCTGGTGTTTAGACAAAGTTATCGCGCCGTTCAAGACATTCAAACAATATTCTCACAAGGTATTCATGACGTACTTTGAGGCTTTCTTCGCATGGTTGGAGTAGCTTTTGACAGGACGGACAACATGTCCGCATGTTTGACTAAACGAGGAGGAAGACCTTTCCTTTTCTTTCTTTTGGTGTTAGAAGAGGGATGGCTACTGGAGGGTGACATCTTTGGGTGTTCATGAGCACATCAACACTGATTCCCATTCTTTGCCTCAGGTCTTTTTTATACTGGAACGCGTCGCCACTGATAGTCTTTACGTCGTATCGAACTGATGACAGGCATCTCACATCGTGAATGGGTTCGCAGCTGACTAAATCGGGACAGTTCTTGATTGGAAAAATCCAGTAAACTCTGTAACATGCCCGACCTCTCTTGAACTTTGATTTTGGGAGCAGGTAGTTTGTGAGCAGCTGCTAATGCAGCTAAAAAGGAGGAAAGTCTCACAGCTGGAGGAGAAGTTTTTGGTAACGCGGATTTCCAACGTTTCATCAAATGAGAAAGAACGGGTGTCAAATTGGGTTGAGCTGGCATCACCGGCAAGGGAGAAGTGGAATAACCTGAGGTTACTGGAGACGTGGTTCACCATCTCTGCATGTCGTGGTTTGCAAATGTAAGGTTGCGTCCTGGCTGAAGTGTCTATCTTGTAAATTAAAGCTGTTTTCTGTGGCTTTTCTTTTACTGGGGACTTTTGTTTTTCTTTTTCTGTGGGCTGTTCGTTTTCTGGGATTGAGACCTTGTCTTGACACCGTTGCACTTTTTCTTCTTTTTGGCTCGTTGGGCATTTTTGCGAGTAGCTGTTTTCTTTGGGAGAACTTTATGGGCATTAGGATCCCATTTTAAGAGGAAGCGAATGATGACACCTCCTAGAGAATGCTACCACCAGGTTTCAAAATGATTTGCTTTTTGGACTGATTGTCGCTGCGGTTATCAGCCAGTTGCGTCAAGGCTGCTTTGTTTCTGTCAAATGAGCGTTTGGTTTGATGAGGTATGTGAATGATGCCTTGCAGTAATTGACGTGCTGTCACCGTAAACCATCGTAAGACTTTTTTGAGACTGGCTTCTAAGACACGAGCATGTATTTGTGGATTTTTTTCCACTGATGCCGTACAAGGCACGAATCAATTTGACGCTGCATTAGACAGACCCAAAGTTACCGAGGTTTATATATATTTTTGTTAAGTCGACGAATGGGACGTGTACACGTCTTGGCACCAGTGGTGGAATAGATGGGTACGAAATGGTAGATAATCAGGGATAGTGGATTTTAAATTCACGAGTAAATAGGCGTATGGGGTTTGAGTGTCATCATCGTACGCATGAGTCAGCCAAGGCGTTCCTGTTTGGCTAAGACTTGCACTTACGATTTATCTCTAGAGCTTTTAAACAAGACCACGTAATGGGTATTGAGACTGATGGTGCTATGGGCTTTACTTTGTTGAAACAAATTTTGAGTGATGTAAATGACACCGGCAGTACAATGATACTCTTTGCACGTAAACCACAGTTTAATTTCTTCTTCGTCCTCTCCTAACATGTCGAAAATGACCAAATTGGTTTCACTTGCATCAGATACGATCCTGTCTTCTTCGCCAGGAATGCTTTCCACAAATACGATGGAATCGCTTTGACTTTCTCGCAAGAGGCTGTATGCCGATTGCAACTCTTTGTATCACCACACGATCCGTTGAGGTGGACGATAGATCAAATGATGTTTATGTTCGATCAAACGTTTGACAAATTCGGTTTTGCCTGAACCACTAGGTCCGGCAATTAACATGTTAAAGTGATGGCAAAGATAAAAGTCCTCCAACTGGCACGATTTAAGTGTTCGTCGATGACTTTGAAAGTGGAAGAAGAGGGAGCAGAGACAGCAGCAGTAGCCATAGTGCAAAGAATGTCACTTTTGACACGAAGACAAACAAGACAAGAGTTTTATACTTTTTTCAGGCCACGTTGATTGCAAGTTAAAATGGAACAACACGAAAGACAAAAATACATAAAAGCCAAATGGTTAAGTACAGCAGTAAGTAACACATCAAAACGATCAAAGTGTAATATAAACCAGTCTCTGTACAACACGATTCAGTAAACCAATGTGTCCTAGGGACAGTGTGCAATGTTCTTACGGTCTCTACATGGGGTAATGTCACACAGGAGTCCTCTCAGAAAGGTCTTTCGGGAATGTCCATGACAGTCCTGTCCTAAAGGGAGTGGTTTCCTCGGTGATGGGTTCTTCTAGCACTGTCACTAACACAGGTTTATAAGTGACTTTTTCCTTGGACGTTCAAATTGAGGATCACAACTCTCGTGCATAATGGGTCACTTCTTTGGTCCAAGCCTCAAAACCCCAATTTTTCCAGTCACGTACATCTGTCCAATGAGGGTGTAAGTCACAAGCTACACACACATCGTCATACACATCTTCGGTACCTAAAAGTTGACGAATCTTTTTTTCCCGCAGAGGTCGAGAAGTATCCAGATGCAATTGCAAGGCTTTGAACAAAATGAGTCTCTCGTGCTCATTTAAAGGGACCACTACCATGTTTTATTTAGTGGCAAGTACTGTTCGTAAATAATCCACAAGGAATCGGCTGGTAACGAAATCCCAGAAAGCAAGTCACTAAGACAAACATCACATGTTGACCCCAATTCAATGGACACAGTTTTTGTGATAAGTGTTGGTAATCATCCACTGTTTGAATAGTGTAATTCGTTTCCTTCCATGCAACCTGTTGTGTCACATCTGATAAAGGTCGTGGCATGGTAGGCCGTTATTTATCCTCTTTTGTCGGAGGTAATAAGTGTACTTTCTGCACAAAACTGATTGTACTCCAGTAGCCAAACCAAATTGTTTAGTCACTAGTTCACACACTACACATCGCATAGAATTTTTCTTTAGAAACACAATTCGATAACGTAAACGATTTTGGTAATCCACTACCTCTCCCTCTGGTACTCGTTGTAGTATGGTCAACATGCAACAAGTAGGATGAGTAGACACCAAAGCCTTCTGATCCTCGTCCAGTTGAACAATGTCGGACCATTGGAACGTTTTCAAATGAATCAGTCCTCTTATAGCATTCAGGTACCAGTGGATTAAACATCGGTGACGTGACGGTTGCAGTTGTTCTTTGCGTTTCACTTGTACTTTGACCAACTCTCGGTAAATGCGTTCTCTCCACTCCACAGGCAAACCACGAATGTTCTCTTGTAAAGTATCCATGATCATGTCAGTCAGTATTATTTTATTTAAATTATTCTCCTAGAGCGAAATTAATGGACATAGTGAGTAATTTCTGACCACTGTCATTCAGGGTAAAGGTCAAGAATGTCAATAAAATTTTCTAAAGTAAACGGTCTAAAGCGGAATAATCGGATGAACGCAAACTTGATTCAAAGAAATTTGACGGGTTTCTTGACCTTTTTCACTTTCCTCTTGTGAATTTCTCTACATCCATTAATCCAGTTTATCTGCGATTTCATAATCTGTTATTATCACGGATGCATTTCAAGCTTACTGACCTAGTCGGAAATTTACTTCATTTGTGAAGTAAATTTAGAACATAAATCTGTGTGTGAAATCTTAATGAAATTTCAGCAAAATATGGAAAAATAAAAGTGGAATGGTAAAATAGAAAGTAAAAGTGAAAACTAACTATATAAAAGTAAAAATTGAACAGTAATAATTGACGGTAATAATATAAATTATCTTATATTTGTATTCTTCATAGAAGCCTCAATTAGGTAATTGTTCAGTGCTTTCTTCATTTTTTTCCACTTTTACCATCCATATTTTCATACTTTTACCGTTCCATATTTATTTTTCCATATTTATTTTTCCATATTTATTCATATTTATTTTTTCGATAAATATATGCCTCGAGCTCCTTCATGTTTGTCTATGAATGATAAAAAAAAAATGTGTTTACGTGGAAATGAATCACCAACAAATTTTGCCAAAATGTATCATATTGGTTTAAATCGTCTGTATAAGATTTAGGAAAGATTATATAAATATAAAAGGTTTCCCGCCGGTAGCGCTGGAACAACCAAAGGTATGGAGAAAATCAAATGCTTAATGAGGATACTAATGCCGCAAGAAATAAATTGAAGGATAAAACAAATTTACATGATGAATTATATGCTACAAGTAAACAACTGGAAATAAAATTATCCAATATTAATGCTATATATCAAAAGTTAAATAAAGTCATAATGTTGCAAAAAATGAATTTAAGGACAAATTTTATTTGATGATAGCAGCAGGGATGGCGAAAAGACCAAGTTTATTTCCACAAATGAAGGCTCCTACGAAATAATTCTCCGTAGAAACCTTTATTTTCAATTCCAAAGGCTGCTACGGGGTGTTATTTTTGATAGAGCGCACCTATAGGACATCCCATAGGTATTCGCCCTCCCTGCTGCTGTACATGAATTATTTTTTAAAAATATTTGGTCAAGACCGATCCGATATCGTGATCGTGGATCATGCAAATTTATCGTTATGAATCCATGTGGAGTTAACTGAGCACGGCTAAATAGATTTTTAAACTTAACAATATCCATGTCACCGTTGCACCAAGTTGGATGAATATTTCTAAGTGTATGCGTGTCAACGCCGTTAAATACCGCTAAAATATTACAATTATCCCTGATAACTTTTGGTATCAGTGTTTACCGCTGAGTTACATAAATAACGTCTGTATTTTATGGCGTCCACGAGAGAATATCCTTGCTGGATTTGCTTGTTTATCTAACATCACGTCGTCGTATACAACTAAATTATTATTTCTCCATCAAGATCTTCAACAGATGGTGCTTCTTTGATATCTGTGATAAATTCAATAAAGTTGTCGGTGATCGCGGACGCATTTTCATTAAAATCCTTCAGTACTTGATAACATCTTTGATCATCAACGGATGGTACAATTAAATATAATTTATCCCATTTAACCATCTCATTATCAAATTTAACAATAACTGAGTTTTACCAGATCCTGATGGACCTATTATTATCATTCTAATATAATTTGGTAACGCCGCGTGATGCTTAACTTGTTCACGTTTTTTTTGTGGCCGAAAAATCAATTACATGCATGATATAATAATATTCATGGATTTATATTGTGTAAAATGTCGATCGCGTACTCCAACGATAGGTCTAACTGAAGTTGTCGCGAGCAATAATAAACCAGCAATGGCGAGTGCGTGCGCAAAATGTGGAACACAAATATTTAGATTTGTTTCATCTGGGCAAGCAAAACCTAAAAAAAAAAGAAACACGGCGGTGATATTGCCTCAGTATTAGCAAAATTACCCGGTCTTCCTTAGGCAAAATATTCCAGAGAAAAACACCTACGTGGATATCATTATTGTGGTCCTGGTACCCGATTAGATATTAGACTTGACGGCGATAATAATCCAAAACCAGGTGAAGATCCGATAAATGCCATCGATGATGCGTGTTTTATTCATGATATTGCTTATCGAAGTGGTGATTTACAACAAAGACACCATGCTGACGTAAATTTAATTCACGCAATAAATTCTATCCCTGATAAATCTCTCGGAGAAAGATTATCTACTTGGATAATCAAAGGCGCAATGAAAGGCAAATTAGTGTTCGGCGCTGGTAATAAATAGTATGGAAACAATTTATTATTCTCCACGAGGATTTTGGCGAGGAAAACCAGCGATTAGCAAACTTGGAAAAGCCGCTAAAGTAAAAAATCCCGTGGCGGCGGCGTGGTTATCAAAACAGGCCGTTTGGCAAATTTATCTTCCCCCGCCTAAACGAATTGAACACGCACATTTTGACGTTAGTGTACCTAACGAAGTTCATCAAGCTGATATTATGTTTCTTCCTCATGATACCGTCAATAACAAAACTTACAAATACGTGCTAACGGTTGTTGATATCGCTAGCAGATACAAAGAAGCAGAGCCGCTAGCAACTAAAACAGCTACCGAGGTTGCAAACTCATTTAACAGAATTTATCAACAAGGACCACTGACTTGGCCAAATTTACTTCAGGTTGACCCAGGTAGAGAATTTCTTTGTGCAGTATCATTACTAATGAAAAAAAATAATACAAATATACGGAGCGGTCACACAGGAATTCACCGAGATCAGGCAATTGTTGAGCGGTTTAATAAAACATTAGCTGAGCGATTACTTGGATATCAATACGCGAGAGAATTTATCTCTGATGAACGATCTCAGGAATGGGTAATGAGATTACCTGATGTAATTAGCGCAATAAATAGTGAAATAACACGAACAATAAAAATGAGACCAGCAATAGCAATTACAAAAACAAATATACCGATAATAAGGCGAGATTTTTCAACTAGGCCGGTATTAGGTAGTACCATTGTTAGGTATTTATATAAACCCGGCAGGCTGAAGGTGGTAGAAAAAGAGCAACTGATCCCGTTTGGAGTGTAACATCACATAAAATATCCACCGTAACAAGGTCAACAGGAAGACCCGCAGTTTATGTTCTTGATTCGTTAGCTCCTCAACGTGGATTTACCCGTCAAGAATTACAAGTAATTCCCGCTGATACTCAGTTGCCACCTAAATCACTTAGATAACGCGTCTGTTACATTCCAAGCACGCTCATGTAACATTTTCTCGTGTGTGACCGAGATTATTATTTTTTCTATCGACGGTGAATTGTCGAGGATCATTTTTTTGAAATTTCCATGACATTATACAGTTACAAATCGCGCAGTGATTATCTTGTTGTTGTTTTAGCAATATTACATCATTAACATCCAGGTCAAATTTATAGTTATCTTTTTTATCGTATCGATTATAACTAGATAATTTTTTCTTAATTATATCTTCGAATGTTTCATCGTCGACAATTGTCGCATCTGGAACTATTCATGCTAAGTGAGATAATTTTCTAACCCTAGACACGGCTAAATAAACTAAATTTGACCATTCTATGTGTTCGTCGATAATCCAGACGTGATTATCTATGGTTAATCCTTGCGACGAATGAATTGTCAGTTCGAAACCTAATTTCCACAGAGATTTTTCTGCATTTAACGCCTCCTCGACGAGATTAATATCAACGGCGATGATGTCATTTAATACTAAATTTCTTTTTTCTCCTCCTGGTACGTCAACGTTAATATTTTTGTCGTCGCGTATCTGCTGGCCGATAACATAACGGCACTGGCAATAATGGAAATTTTTCACGTTGAAGTTTAAATAATTGTTGTTGAAGATCATCACGAACTATTTTTCTACTTGCAACTACGACGTGATCTGGCCGCCATAAATTTAAGAAATCTTTCATCGATGTTTCGCTGATTACTTTTCTCATTATGTCGCATTGGATTTTATTTGGTTGTAATCGAATTAATTTTTTAAACTCAGTTAGTGAATTATCGGTGGATCTATAATCGGTATCAACCTCTTCGTAATAATCAACAAAATTCTTTAGCCAGTTATGCGGCGATTCACCATCAATTGGATTTGGTTGACCATGATCGCCACACATTATTACGGCGGTGTTCTTCGACGACAACCATTCAAGGAATAATTTTAACGTCATTAGATTTATTGTGCAAACTTCATCAATAATTATAGCTTTATTTATATATTTTTCACCCATCCTCAAGGATGTCCAAGTGCCACCGCTGTATTTGAAATAACTGTGATAAGTACAAGATTTAACGCCACGTTCCTTCATTTCTTTTGCTAATCTATGTGTTGGCGTTAACACAACTAAGTCTGAATTTTTAAATAATTATATTACTCTAGTAGTTTTTCCTGAACCACCAGGTCAATTTATATACGTAAATTTATGTCGCGATATCGGATCATGCACGGATGGTGCTAATGAAATTTCTAGTATTTTGTTGTGATGATATTCATCACTATCTGCGACGTCGGCGGATTCACAATAACCAAGAATATCTTCATCTTTTATTCTCCAAGTGCCCCATGCACCGTCGCTAACTAAATTTTCTAACAAAAACGAGTGTTTTTCATCGATGTAAAACGAATCAGTAGCTACTCTAACTGCGATATCAGGAAATTTATTTATCATAGCGAGTAAATTAATACTCACGTATGCGAGCATAGATGATCTTAAATGAGAATATTGAGGTGATTCTCCATCAAGATAGCTAACTACGGTACCTAATTTTACTCCGCCAACGTGAATATTTTCTCGGTTACAAAATATACCCCTTGATGTTGTATCGGCAATTATAAAATCTAATTCAGCATCGTCCATGAATAACCTAGAATGATGTTGTTGGTGATCATAAGCGCCACCTTGAGGAAATTTGCCTATTATTTTTCTACCTAAATCTTTGGCGGTTGTCTCATCAAGGTCAGTTGGCAACCAGACTTTGGTTTGTCTTTTATATGAAATAATTGCTTCACTGATTATCAACGACGTCAACATAGATAAATCTAACATATATCGAAGTAACGCCGTATGAACCCATCGTTGACGTGTAAAGTGTTTACCAAACCAAACGTAGCAGATTTTATGTAAATTTTCAGCAAATTCGAATGATATAACGCGGGCAAATCCGGTCAAAGGAAAATCCGGCAAAGGACCATTTATCAGCACCCTAGTCATCTCACTGGTGGGATGTCCATGTTGAGCAAAATATTTAGCACACTCGCCTAATCCTAGAAAACGTCCAGGATAACACGCGGCCATGTTAACAGATATCATATTGTCGCGGTCATATTTGGTATTCCATAATCCACCATGACCGTATTCGATACAACTACATTGGGCATCCTTAAGAAATTCACTCCGTGTTGGCTTCCAAAGATTTTTCTATCTAGCAGCGTGAGCAGCGACAGAAGGAACAGTAACACAATTAGTTAATAATTGTTCAGAATTTTCCGAATATTTTCTTGCTAATTCACTCATCGAGTCATGTAATGATTTATTTCTATAAACGTCACCGTTGGGTCGCACAAACTGATTATATTTATGTTCGCTGCGAAATAACCACACCGACACTGGATCTGATTTACTTATTTTGTGAATAAATTTAAACATTGCCGTGGAATCTTTAGCAGATTTTTCTGCCATGGAATTTTCAGAATAAAATTTAACAACACGATCTCGTGGAAAAAATTTTACCGTGGACGTCCACGCGTGAGAATTATGATCGATAATTTCGATCGACGCTCCTCGAGATTTATACGGGGAATCATAAATAATTTCTCCCGATAACGTTTTAACTGCTATTGGTAATTTTAATTTAACTGATAACGCAGCAACGTCATTTATTGATGCGCCGTTAACGACCGACTGCGCCCAAGTATTTATTTTTGTTAACCTTAGCCCAGTTAATCCAGATCCACGTTTTGTATTTTTTAAATGTTCCATTACTCGCTCAGCTACACAATTTATCACCGAAGATACTTTCATCGGTTCTAATTTTCCAACATCAGGTTTATTATTTAGTTTGTAAATTCCATAAACAACTGCACTTACCGGGTAAGATCTAGCATAATACGGTCTATCTATGCCGGTTAATAATCCAGATCGGCTATTCGCGGACAGAATAACATTTTTTTCCCTCCGATCACGGGGTCACGTTTATCACGAATAACCCATACGCCGTCGGGCATTTGCGTGATAAATTTTATTCCAAACATAAACTGCTCATGGCCATGGTTATCTCGGATATAATCAATTATTTTTTTGGTTCGTTCGTCCGTCAGGTATTCTCGATAGAAGGGGTTTTCCAAGTTGACCAAGTATGAACCGCTCCATCGTCGAAAAACTCCTTCTTGGCTCGATCCGCATCAGGTATATCATATTCAACCTCATCGATGTCAAATAGTTTCATACAATATTTTAAACAAAAATCTAAATAATAATGATTCAATGCAAATGGCTATTGGTCGGTTCGTTGACTTGTTGTAATAAATCATGCAGAAATGAATATTGCTGCGAACATATGCCAGCTATTCGTGGTGGTAGATTAGGACCACAATGATGTATAAAATGTGATATTGGAGGAAAAACCCAATTATGCATAAAATGTAGCGGTAAACGCTATCAAGAACTTAAGCGACACTATGACAAAAAACTGACCCCAACGATATAATAATTAAGTGTGAAGAAGATTATCTTAATAGATTTCCAACAAACATTAATTTGGACAAATGATAATTAGTATATGGAATCAATATTCAAGAAGCATCCAATCATTAATAACTATGAATCGTCATGCGACGGTGTGGTTAGAAACTGTAAAACAAAAAATCCAGCTGGCAAAGTTAGTAATGCTGGTTATCTCAGATTTAATACCGGAGAAAAAACATATCTTAATCACCGTTTTATCTTTGAATGTTTTAATGGTCTAATAAGAGACGGTCTTGTAATTGACCACGCTGACGGAAATAAATTGAACAATAAATTATCCAATCTTCAGGCAGTCACACAAAGTGAAAATAACGCGCGGGGAAATGCCGGTGGACGCAGAGAATGTAAAGCTGTTAAATCAATAAATGTGAAAACCGGCGGCGAGATGGTATTTAACTCAATGAAATCTGCTAGTAAACACTTTGGTATTGGATCAGTTTCAGTGTATAGAGTTGCAAAAGGAACAATTAAATCAACATTTTCGTATAAATCTGATTCGTGGATCAAATTTTCCTACACAAATTAGTAAATTTCATATATATATTTTTTATATTTATTAAAGATACAATATTTATATAATGAATGAAGAAAATATCAATAATGTCATTGACGCCATCGAAGAATTGAAAAACAAAAAAATATTACTATCAGCGGAGTTAGATACCGATAAAATCGTCTCCGGCTTTGAGGTACTCGCCCAAAATAAACACGAAGGTAGATACGTTCTACCGGCCGAAAATAAATTTATAAAAAAATTCAGGCAGCGATGTATCAGTCGTTGGCATCTGTCAACGAGATGCAGATTAAAGATTTTTTTGCGTTATCTACCGCCGTCGAAAAGATCAGATCGGAGTTATTTGACGAGTATGAATCAAGAAAAGTAATCAATACCCGAGCGCGACAATTAAGAAAAATGGTAAATTTAAATGAAAATTAAGCATTTTACACATTCTAAAATATTCTAAATCTTAAAATTAATTTACTATTTTACTGAAAATATTTTTTAACTGAAATTATTTATTATTTTACTGAAAATATTTGTTTTTTTACTGAAATTGAATAAATTTCTTAACTTTAACTACCAAATACCCCTCAAAATTACAAAATTGTATAAATTTCTTAACTTTGACTACCAAATACCCCCTCAAAAACAATAAATTGTGTAAATTTCTTAGCTTTGACTACCAAATACCCCCTCAAAAACAATAAATTCTAGATTATTTCAGATTATTTCAAATATTTCAAATATTTCGGATTATTCTGCGAAATTATACAAATTACTTGATTTTGACTGGTAAATACCCCCTCAAAAACAATAAATTCTAGATTATTTCAGATTATTCTGCGAAAATGTACACATTTCTTAACTTTGACTACCAAATACCCCCTCAGAATTACAAAATTGCACAAATTTCCACTGAGAATTAAAAAAATGATTTTTTTTGCTAATTTTTATTATATTTTATCTATTTTTTCTGTCATTTTTTTACCGTGGCAAGGATTAAAAATCTTTAAGATTAAGATCCTTAGGATTAAAAATCCTTAATATTTTACTAATAAATTAATACTTAACGTTTCTCCGCGCATATCAAGTAAATTTCCGTGTTGATTAGGTAATCTGAAATTGATTCTCGATAATAATCGATTATGACACCGTAGATAGGTTGGATTAATTGGTTCTTGTATAATTAAATATCTCGGTGATACATCCGGCGAAAACAAATACAGAATAAGTCCCTGCTGGGTCTCTTCTGATACGGAAGCGTGCGCGCTGTAGCTGCCCTCGACGACATCCGCGTGAAGATTAACCGCAATGACGTCCGTTATATTTACTCTGCCTGGTGAAATATGCCGCCCTTGCCCGGATGGGCAAGTAGGTATACTAGCGGTAATGATTTTCTCCACGCGGTGTGTAATTGAGGAAATAACTCATAAATAAAGTCAGTGACTGATTTTTTTAATTTGCTAGGCTCAACATAACCAGGAAATATAAAATTTTGCAACGACGCCTCGGTCAACCCATATTCGGTCATAAATTTTTGTTTGTTGCCTGATTTATCATCAATTATTACTTGAATTATTTTATCGTGTACATACAATATATCATGTGCAATTGATTTAACATTTCAACGATTTTGATAATCTCGTCACATGAACTTGATACGTTAAAAATACACTCATGAAAATACTGCCGTAGTTGCTGCAATAATACTTTATGTTTTTGATCATGTAATTTTGATAATTCATTAATTAAAATTAGATCGTATAATCCTACTACTAATCCTGACTTGGAAAACATCCACATCATATCATCTTTTTTTCTAAAAATAAGAGTGCCTTTATCTGAATTCACCACGCCAGATAATGCTCCCTCATAATTTTCATCTCTAAGCGTATGATAAGATTTTTTGTCCGTGACATAGTCAGATTTTATAGGTGGTAGTGATATTGGTGGATGAACCATCACAAGCTCAGGCCAACCTAATATGGATCTAATCGAAGATTGATAAATATCAACGACGTATGGTGATTTTATTTCGATAATCGAAGTTAACGTAGGTTCGTGTGCAGATTTTTTTTATTCCAGGTTCGCTCTCCGCGGTTATATTTTTTATTCTAAGTAATAATTCTTCGTTGATCTGTTCGATCTCATAACAACCTGTTGGTATTCCAACAACGATCCAATCAGATGTACCATCTGGTTTAATTTTGTTAGCGAAAACAAACGAATTATTTGATAATGAACTACCAAATGATTTTGATCTGATATTGGGCCAACTATGATAGACTCGCAATTGTGATAACGCGATTTCGTCGACGGGAATTGCTATTGGAAAATTAATACTAAATTCTGGCTTAGTCGAGCTCGCCGAGATCATTGTTGTCCTTGACGGTGTTGTGTTCGTCACGATCTGTTGTAGCTTTGACATTAATAACATCTATAGCTTTAATATCGGCTTGGTTATACATTTGTATCATCGACGAGAATTCAAAATCAGATATATTCCCGTCGTTGAGACTCTCCGACAACAACGATGATAATTTCGAGTACGCCGCCGTTGCCGTGTAGTTTAAGCACGTACGAGGACAATTTTTCATTCGTGCACGAAGATATTTTTTTTTGCAACAATATTAAGAACACCTGCGAGAGTCGTAGTTGTACAGATGGCGATGGTGACAGCGAACGGTGTCATCATTGTTACCGCGGACAATATTATTCCGGCGCCAGCAATAGCTGCACTTACCGAATAAACAACTACGTCAATGACAACTAATCTACGTTGATATTTTTTATCTTTGTCTGGTACGTATCTATGATGAATTTTAGCGAATCCTGCCAAGATCGTGCAAGATTGTATCGGTAATCAGGCGCGGTCATTATTATTTTACTGATTAAATAATTGGGGTGACTCAGCGATAAATTCCATGCACCACCAATAATCAGTTGGTGATGTTGTTGCTCGCTCTGGTGGTTCTAGGTCGAACGTTTCTTCGACGTCCTTGTTCACTAAAAGAGTTAAAAATCCAAGAAATCTATCGACGGTATGTAGCCATCTATATTTTTAGTGATTATTCTAAATCTCACTGAGGAAAAAACGTATAATCTGTGTACGCCAGTAATCGGCGCGGTGTATTTGAAGCTATTATTTTCTGGTGTCCACGTCGCTGACCCGGACGCAGTCGTGAATAGTATATTGGAGACTTTTTGTGGTGTTATTGCCGGTGGAAGTTTAATAAGGCTGGTTTTGGTAATAATTCCTGGATTTAACGCGCTAGTTCCCTCAAATAGATCAACGGCAGTGCTGATGTTGGCGATTTTTGTGTTAATTTCAGATATTTTTTTATTCACTTCGGCGGCTGATTCATTAATTTCTCTGACAGTTTTTTGTAAACCAGTAAAATCAGTAATATGTGTGCTATACTCGGTTCGCCTAATTATATTAGTTAATTTAATATTACTTGTTTGTAATTTTCCATGTTGATCTTGAAAAATAACAACCTCGTCGGGATCTATTCCTGATATCGCTAATAAATTATTAAGGTCATCTTTTGTTGCATATTTAGATAAATCAACATGAGCTGGTCTTTTCTTTAATTTTTTTGATACAGATCTTCCATAAATGTCAACCATTATTTAATCGTGATTGATTTAATTTATCAGACGTAAAATCAAGTACAACTTTATGATATGGTTTGATTGATCTTGATATCGCATCAAGAATATTAATTGCTTCAACGCCACATATCGGTGGATCAGTTAACGTCTGCGTCGGTAACGTAGAATACCAAATTGGAATATTTAATATTTATCTATAATCAAAAGATTCTTTCGGCGGCGCTAACCCGTACGAGTCAAAGTAAATAATTTCAAGCGGATTTATCGCATAAGCGACCCAATGTGTTCCTGGACTAATACTCGAATCAAGATTTATAATTCCTGTCTCGTTGCGGTTTGGTTTGACCGGTAATTGATCTCGCATAAATCCACCTCTGAAGAATTTTATTTTTTGTTTTTTGCTTCGTTAGATAAATCAAAATTTGACATTGGTGTAAGCACCATGGCCGCACTAGTCGAAGGTCTTTTCCGTGCCGTGGTCGTCCCAGATAAAGACCGCGTCCTTTTTGTTTTACCATATCGCCCTCCTGTTATTTGTTCTGCTATTTTGCTACCTACGTGACCAGCAGCACCTGCTAACGCACCCTTCGCTATTAACGCCGGAGCCGCTGCTGCTGCCTTTGCTGCTAATAATGGAGCAGCCGCAGCTATCTTTGCAACTAATGCTGGTATTAATCCTAACAGTGGAAAAAATCCACCAACTTTAACCATGTCTTTGATGGCGCTCGGACTAAGATCAACGTGAACGCCAATATTCGCCGATTTAGCTTTGGAAAAATGTTTATGCTGAGTTTTAGTTAACTAGTTAACAATAAATTATTTGGTCCACCATGAATCTGAGCATTTGTTAACGTAAACTTTACCCCGCAGGTTTTTGTTGTATTTGACTGAAGTTTTTTTTATCTGACCTGGAGTCAGAGTGACACTAACATGATCGTATGGCATTTTATAGTTATCAGGTTGATTTAAATTTAGATTACCTTTCTTTCTACGGGCGCGTCAATGACTCTCATTCGGCTGCTAATACCTTCAAGAAGCATAGCTCTATCGCTAAGTATTACCGCGATTGCTTTAACGTCGGCATTAAGATTATTATTAATTCTAGCTTTAAAATGTATATCAATGACAGATTGTTTTACCAAATCGAGATGTTCTAATGAAAAATAATAGATCGGATATAAATTCATGAAATCTAATTGTGATATTTGTAATCCGGTGTCAACATTTTGATCTCGACCCATAAAACTTAACAAGCGATGATATGCACGAGCTACTGAAAAAGTTTCAAAATTTATCGATATTTCTTCAGATGGTTCTTGTTTTCCGTTTATTCGCAACGATACTTCGCTGGCTCCGAATTTATCAAATATCATATGACAATGCTGCTGATCATATCTATTAGAATCTTGAAGAGCAATAAAAATGTGCCTAGGTGCAGATACACCTTGCTGTGATGCAATATTCCAAGTAAAATTACCATTAATATTTCTAGTAATATTATCGGTGGTTGTTGTTAACCATGACATTACTGTTTTACCACCTTGATCCATACAAGAAAGCAATTTACTTTCTTCAGATATTGATGGATTCATTGCTGGCATCCATAATGCTAATTTAGTTAATGTTACCTTGGCATTATCTGGGACACCAGCACCGTTTTCTCGCCAAATTGCATCATTGCTGTTACCTTTTCGAAAAAGAACAATTGTATGTTTGGTTCCAAAATTACCTTTCTAAAATTTCTACAAAATCCAAATATATGAGATAATGGAATCGCACATGAGAAATTTCTTCGGACACCTTGTAACATAGCTTTGTGTGTGGCAAATCCGAGATTAAAATTAGCATTTATAGTTTTAACCACTGGCGCAGTATCAACGTTGGCGTTGTTAGCAGCATTTCTTGGTACTCCTATATCATACTGTACATGATCAGCGTTGTTGGAATTATCCTTGGCAAGCATCATACTTGGGCCAGCTGATCTGGTAAAAACATCTGAGTACCTAGCTAGACCTATAAATGTCGTAGCAATATCGACATCATTGTTAATTGATTCAATTTCTCTTCCATCAATCATATATGTGGCACTTTTAAATAACGCCATAATGCCGTTGTGACAAATACTATTTTGAAATTTACGTCAAACGTGTCAACGGCAGGAGGAATAGGAGGAGTAGCTCTCACAATCTCACCAGTAACCTCGATAAATGCCTCAGATGGTAGAAAATATCTTGTTGTATCATGAACCTGAATTTCAAGCCGATTATCGCCATTTGGCACTGCTGATTCATACGAAAAATATTGATAATCACGTACCGACGTGTCTTTGCTTATGGGTACGTCCATGTCAAATGCTTCGTTGGATGTCCGTGCATACATTTTATTATGAAGATTGTCTTCTAAAACGAAGACCGCTGCCTGATATAAAACTAGCATTTATTGGTTGACTGATTTCTCGATTTGTTAATTTATTTATTTTTTGATTTATTAACTTATTTATTTCCTGATTTGTTAATTTATTTATTTCCTGATTTGTTAATTCTGCTAATTTTTGATTTGCTGCGCCGTTTTTTATCTTACTAACGTCTTTAGGCATCACCGCGGTGCTAGGTAATTTAACCGGAGCTGCGATAGGTTTTTTTTCCTTTACCTACTAAATTCATTAATCTGTCTTTGATGGTACTAATAGCCTTCCCGGCTAAATTACCAACACCAGAAACAACTTTATCACGAACTACTCCCATGGCTTTCATCGCTAATTGTTTTAAAAAATCTCCAGCTTTAGGAGCTCTTCTTGTAACAAAACCTTTAAAAACTTCACCGAGCCCATTCCCGTGAGTGTATTTGTACATGGGTAACCGAGCATTTACAACTCGAGCCTGCACAGGTCTACGATGATGCTTGTGAACGATCATTTTATTTAATTAATTCTTTATTTAACAACTAATCGCTGTGGTCGTCGATGATTTAATCGATGAGATTTCTATAAATGTGAACATCTATGATGCCACCGCGAAATAATCGCTGACAAATATCAGATGCCTCGTTGGTTATTTCACGTGAGTTGTTTCCGGCTCGCTTTCCCCCAATAAGAACTTCTAGCCGAGATACGTCGTTGACAACACTATCAGGACAAATAATATTATAACCGCGACCGGTAGCACATTGTTGTTGTTTTTTTTCTTCAAATCTTTATCTCTCCATATAAACTTCTCTTTGAAAATTCAAAATATCAATATCGAATTGATTTACTCCAGTACCCCTGGTGGCAAAGTATACTGCTGGAATCCATAATGAAGGTTGTGTTAATTCATTATATCCTGGTTTTAGATATATAGACCTTTCTTCGAAACCTCGTGTGGCAACATCAAATAATTTTTCACAATCTTTATAATTTTCGAGAGCTTCTTCGTTAAACGCGCTAACAGGATTATCAAATATATCTTGTTGAGTAGGTTTTTGTGGGGAAGGTTGTTGCATTTGAACTTTCCCATCGGGAGATTGTGATTGAAGTCGTACAGATCTCAACTCATCTACCTTTTGTTTAAAATTTATATATTATGGGTCTTTAAAATTAACGGGTAATCTTTTATGAGCAAAATATAAAACAGGAACCCAATTATCATATTTTAAATCTTTACCTGATTTTAGATATTCGTCTCTTTTATCAAAACCAGATGCGGCAATATTAGCTAATTTATCTTGATCTTCTAAAGTATCAAGAGCATCATCGGTAAATAATGAATAAGGTAATCTTCTTTCCTTAGGTATTGGTGAGCGAACTTGTTCCGGTGATGGAGATCGTCGTAGAGGTTTTGGTAACGATAATGGTTGAGGTTGTGATGTATAATTATTTACCGCATCGATAAAACTAACATATTCAGGATTAGATTGAGAGACACTACTAACATCTTTATACACATAATATATCCATCTTGCCCACTGCTCGCGAGTTACAGATTCATCAGCGTATTCAGATCTTAAAATATCCCTTCGTTTATTTTTATTATAATTATTTGCAGTATATTTAACTACTTCGTTACGTTTTAATGATCTTATTTCACTGATAGCATCATCGGTAAATTTTTCAATTCCGGAAATTTTACCAGTGGCTTCTACGTCTTCAAATATTTCATCGCCCCCAGCTTGAGGTTTAAGTCCAGCCTTTGGTTTATACTTAATTTTAGATTTAAGTTTAGATTCAAGTTGAACTACAGGTGCAGGTGCAGGTGCAGGTAAGGCGCAGGTACAGGCTGAGGTCGAGTTTGTTCTTCAATCTGTTTTAACACAGGAAGAATACCTTTTTTCCTCACATCAGGATCATTAATATCTCCAAGTAGGATTTTTTCGGTGGTTTCAGTGACTGGTTTAAATATCTCCGTCGATAATTCTCTGAATCCATGTTTTGCGTCCTCAATTAATCGTATTTTTCTCTTGACAGATTCTCTCACTGGAAGATATTGTTTTATTGCTTCTAATCGTTCTCGTGCTAATCTAGCAGAATGTGGTTCTCCAACATCCATGAGTATTTATATATAAATGATTTTAATTTATAATAACAAAAAAATTACTGGGTTAGTCTTGACAAAATATTTTAAAAAAATAATTCATGTACAGCAGTAGGGAGGGCGAATACCTATGGGATGTCCTATAGGTGCGCTCGATCAAAAATAACACCCCGTACCAGCCTTTGGAATTAAAAATAAAGGTTTCTACGGAGTATTATTTCGTGGGAGCCTTCATTTGTGGAAATAAACTTGGTCTGTTCGCCCTCCCTGCAGCTTGATGATGAATTATGTGCTACAGATAAAAATCTTACTATGAATAGTATTGCCGCAAATAAACCCGAAACATAATTATCTATAAATGAACCTTCTATTTTGGAATATCTTGGACTTGTGAAGAGGAATTAGCTTCATTTTCTAAAATACTTTTTAACATAGCTGCACAACTATTAATAGTTTTTTTCTATCTCTTATTCGGTAGATAATATATCTTTAATATGTTTAATAGCACCAGCAAGGAGTTTGAATTTAGGAACATCTCCAACTTGTATATAAAGTAATGATTTCTTCACTACACCTTCAAGTATTTTAGGAATACGATATTCGTTTGACAATACACGTTTATTATATGCTTGTAATATCTAAACTCTGTTAAATTCATATCTGATATATTCAGGATCAAGTATTTCATATGGACTTTTATTAGTTTTATTATTGGGTGTCGGTTTTAATAATCCCACAGATCATACATTTTTTACTTCACTTATGATAGCGTTAATGTTCTTTTTTTTTTTTGGAAATCATCATCAAATATCTAATTGTTTAAATAAGCATACTAAAATAATATCCACTGATAATATATTTTCGAAAATGCTAGATAAGATCTGCTGTCGACAACGTATTTTACCAAAGATGGTTAAAATCAAAGTATTCAGCTGCTGCGTTCATTGAGTTCAATTTAATTTCGTTTATTTCAATGACTGCAATAGGGGCCCGGGTGGCTGATTAGTCTAAAGCGCTCTCAGTTACAGATCACTGCCATCTCACCTCTGTCTGCGTAGGTTCGAGTCTCGGATTCCACCAATGTGGGTATGTGAGAAAGCATGCCAGTAGCTTCTCGAGGGTAGGTGGTTTTTTTCCGGGGATTTCCCGGGTTCTTCCTCCATCATTACAATTTTGATTCTGAGTGACGGTTCTCAGATTAGACAAATAATTATCTCAGGGATTTGAATTAATATGATCGATTACAAAATCTTTCTCAATTAGTCCATTAAAACATTTATAAATAAATCTATGAAAACGGTAATGTTTGTTTTAACATTGAATAAAAAGATAACCAGTATTAACGATATGACCAATTTGTCGTTTCAATCTGCACTTCCTGATGATTTCATAGTGAGATGCTTCATATTCCTTAATTATTGGATCTTTTACAAATTATTTTCCATTATTGCAATAATGGAATATTCAAACATATTTGCAAAAAAATCAAATATTTTTCTGCTTGATATTACTGCAAGATCATTTTAAAAATATTTATTACTGATGCTTATTTTGTCAGATTTTGATGAAATTTAGTCAAATTTCCTCATGTTTTCACCTATTTTAGGCGATCTTGTAATGGAAAATCGATTGAATTTCGCTTTTTCGAAGGGTCAAAACCCCTATAATTCTCTTAGTGATTTTAGAATGTATCGATGATTGTTTCAGTTGTGTTACATCTTCAGTCATAAATTCTCAAAATACATCATCCTGACTTTGTTAAATACTGTGGGTTTGTTTTGAGAATTTATCAACAAATTATCAAAACCAATTAGAGAATTGTGGGGGTTTGACACTTGAAAAAACGAAATTTGATTGAATTTTCTCTGACAAGTTAATAATAATCAAAATTTCATAAATTTTCATTGATATGATAATATATATCTGGAAATTTGTCCGGGATATACATACATATTTCATTACTGGCAAAACGGGAGTAATTACATATATATGATTACCCCGTTTTGCCATCAACAAATGACACAAGTATCGGTAATCACTGTATATATAATACTGTATGTATGTAATATCGATACTTGTGTCGATAACGATAGAAGCATCAAAAAGACAAAATAACTGTTCTAGCATTGATTAAGAATAATCATTGCTATTATATATATATCTGGAAATTTGTCCATATAATCCTCAACACAGTTAATAACATCATTATTGTATTTCCTTTTATAATACCGCATTAATTCTCGACATTTTTTTACCCCCACATTTGCACATAATTGTGTTTTTTTCTCGTGCTGCACATTTACAATTTACACATTTAATTGGTCCTATACTTCCCTGTTTTATGTATTGTGTGTGAGATGCACAATCTTTTTTTATGCAATTACGATTACAAAAATTCATGGAACCAATTAATAACCAACTATATTTGCTTTTTCGATTGGTCATTATAAGGACATAAAAATATTAATCAGATATATACTTGCTTAAGTATTATATGAATGAATTTTCATTTGAAATTAAAAAAGATCTTTCTTTCAGATTTGATCTTGATAAAAGAACACCTGATTTACAAAGACGATTTTTGGCTGATCCAGGAAATAATAATCTAATTAAAATTATTGGTGATGCCAAGAAGAGTTTTGCAACGATGGTGCAACTCATGTGTGGAGAACATTCAAAATTATACATGACACTGGAAGTGTTACTGATGCTACAATGAATTATAAATGAGCAGCAACAATTATTAATTATCTTGACGATCAAACATATTTTCTAAGAGTAAAATATATTAAGGAGTTAGACTGTACTTGGATTATCCGTGACAAACGTGACCCTATCATTCACAATGAAAGAAAAATTGTTACGTTAAATAAAAATTCTAAACCAGGAATATTGACATGAATGATAAATTGTATTATGAACAAGCGTATCCTGTAACTGTAGTTATTTATGCGATTTATTCGATGAATGATAAACCTATGGCGATCATATGCCGATGAAATTTTCGTCAATGACCTTGTCAAGAGCCAATCAATCAAAAATAAATTGTGTTGCAGAACGAGTAAAGGAGCATTTTACAAATGCGACATGTGGACACGGTTTAACGGACTTAAGATTGAAAAAAATATAAGTGCCCAGAAATAGTTAAAGATATCGGAGCGTCTATCAAAGATATTGCTGGACTGGAAAAGAAACCAAAATTCTTAATAATGGTGAAGACATTAACCGAAGAGATTATGTATCAATCAAAATATAAAAAATGGAGCTCCGGTAAATATGTATCAAACTTTCTCTTTTGATAGAAATTCTGACTGGCCAGACTGTTCCTATTTTAAACTTGGTAAGGTTATATGCTTATTACGTCTGCTGAGATTTATGACCAGCCTCAGCTTCCTGCTGTCATTATTTTTGGGTACTATTAAAAGCCTGGAATAATACCAAGTCGCTCGGTTTGAGAGCTCTCTCACTGACTGTTGTTTTGGTAGTATCTTCTTGTGCAAAATGTCCACAATATTTTGATCCGATGAAACATCGATCGTGGAAGAGGACAACACATGGATTGCCCGTTTGTTTGTTAGAAAAACACAAATTCAAGCCTTCCAAAACTTGCAACAACAGTACCTACAATGCAGGCTGAATTGACAGCCAGGAAAGAGGCATGGCTTGTCCTGTTGGCATGGCGGGCTCGAAGTCTACCTGGAAAGCATGCTGGATGGGTAGTTGAACAGTTGGCTCAGCAGTCAGTTCAATGGCTGGCTGTACAGTATGTGCAATGAAACATATGAACTGATTTTGATGCATTCCTGCATAACTCCACAGAAATTGGCATGACCAGCAAATATGTGACACATGTCAAACACAAAACAAACATATACCAATATAAGGACATGACTCCTTCTCAGAACAACCAGTACAAGGTAATGTCTACAGCAAGTTTTCTGGGTGGGTGTTAGAGTCGATATCCAAGGATTAGAGATGAGAGAAGAGACGTGGAGAGCATTTATCGTGATGTCAGCAGTTTGTGGAGTTGCAGTGCTGGAAGGAACACATGATAGAATGCATCTGATCCGGAAGTGCCAGGAGAGCACGTTGTCAAAAAAAAAGAGGCAGACAGTGAGTGCTAAGCTATCACAAGTGGAGATATACATAGAGTGCGCACTAAAATAAGGCACATGGTAAGAATCAGCACCACTGGATATTCCATTGTTCATTTATTTGTAGGTGGGATCAGCGCCACGATGTACTGTCATCATTTAGTGTTTGAAGCTCACCAAGGAGTTGTTCCCATCGGATACTCTGTTGGTCAATTCAACGGTGATAAATTGATAGTAGATTAGACAATTTAGAGACAAGACCTGATGAAAAGCAACATAAAAAGAAGAGAAGCGATAAAATTATCGAGAGTCAAGTGTTTTTTAATACAAAATGATGCTTTGTTGACCATGTATCAGTTTAATGAGTTCTTCTCAAGGCATGCAGGAGATGACGTGTTTGAAAATAAGATCTTTATCGAAAACAATGTTGAGCATGCATCGTCGCACAGTTGAGACTTTCTGCTGCACTGACATAAGCAGCACGAGATCATTTCCTATTCCAACCACTTTAATGATTGCAAGAGCCTCAATGATGACTATGTTGAGATTGTTATGATGGCATCCTCGAGCTCCTTTAAATTTTCCATGATGACATAAGTGAGATATCACCTATGGTCCACTGTGCCAAGGTGCTGTCTGATGAGATCCTCGACATAAAAGATCTTAACGATGCTGTTTCTGGATAAATTTGCTTGCAGCTCTCACATAAACTTGCTTGTGTGCTGCTCTGTGTTTTCGTCAAGTGTCAGTTTGAGCATCACAGGAACATCATTTCGAACCATCATCGCAATGGCTTCACGGAGTGATCCTGGATTGTGCAAGATCATATGTCATATTTTGTTCATGAAGATAACATCAGGTTTTTTTACAAAGACGTTCAGACTTTAACTTTTGAATTTAATATAAGCATGGCAGATGAAAAGAGATGGCACATATATGCAGAAAGGTGGATAGAAGAAAGCAAATTAGATAGATTTAAACATAATGCATAGAAACAGTTGTACTATATAAAATTTTATTTATGATCTGCTAATATAAAAATATGATTATACCAGTAATCATTTTATCAAAAACAGAAATTATTAAGTTTAGTTGTAAAATTGTATGCTAATTAAAAAATAGGATTCAAATGACTTTTACATAAAAAAATATTATCAAACAAATAAAGAATTTTATATGAAAATAATTTACTATCAAAGAAACTGAATTCAGATACCAATTACTGAATGAGCATTGACCAGTAGCCACATGATTGAAACTGCTCACCTGGTTTCAGATACCAGGATTCCATTTGGATTCAAAATTAAGTTTACTTTGCATCAGTTTTAGAACATCTAAAGAAAAATAAATACACCTTCTTATTGCAGTTCACACTGAAGTGACTTGGTATACTACAGGAACAGCTGAAACTCAGTATGGCTTCCATTTCAACATTTCGTTTTGAAACAAAAACTTTCCCTCTCTGCAAGATCAATTAAAGCAGAAATAAACTTTAATTGGGGATATCTGAGATAAAAACAAATGTGATATTTTAAAGAGGGTTTTTCTTTAAAATATAATTGTGTTCTTTGCAATATTCTCCACGGCATCTTTTATCACATTTGTTAGTGGTTCCTTGACGCAGCCACGCACATTTATTCATTATATTGATGATATCTTTTTAATTCAATTTAATTTTATCATCACCCCTATCCAAAAATTGTATCAAGTCCAATACAATATCTTGTTCTAGGATCATGCAAATTTATTGTTATAAACCCGTGCTGTGTTGATTGTGTATGTGAAAAGAAATTTCTGAATTTAATTATATCCATGTCACCGCTGCACCAAGTTTGATGAATATTTCGCAACGTGTGCGTATCAACTCCATTAAACATAATTAAAATATTACAGTTATCTCTGATCACTTTTGATATTTGTGTGTATCGCTGCGTAACATAAATCACATCAGTGTTTTTATGTCTGCCACGTGAACAAATTCTAGCAGGGTTTGATTGTTTGTCCAGCATCAAATCATCATATACAACTAAATTATTAATAAATCCGTATTAAACATCAACGCTCGGCGCTTCATCAATATCGGTTATAAACTCTATAACATCCTTATCTTCGTCCAGCAATCTTGCATTTTCATTAAAATCTTTAAGCACATCATAACATCGTTGATCATCAACTGATGGTGCTAACAAATACAATTTATCCCACTTTAACCATCTCATTATCATATTAAGAAATAATTGCGTCTTACCCGATCCAGATGGACCGATTATTATCATTCTGATCGAATTTGGCAACGCAGGATGGTGTTTAATTGGCTCTTGTTTTCGTGTCGCTGAGAAACCAATTATATCCATATATATATGATATGAACCTATATTGTTTACGCTGCAAAGTTAAGACTCCAACTAATGATCTATCTACGGTTACAACAAAAAATGCGAGAATAGCATACGGTGGAAAATATGCAGTATGTCACAGAAAAAAGTTTTAGTTTTTACCCACAAAAGATGGTGGTGATATTGCTAAATTAATATCAAAGTTCCCGGGAACTCCATGGGCTAAATATCCTGGAGAAAAACATCTACCAGGATATAATTATTGTGGTCCTGGTACTCGACTTGATATCAGGCTTGATAATCAGGATCAACCAAAACCAGATGAGCATCCTATAAATGATATTGATCGAGCCTGTCACGCTCATGATGTAGCTTATAAAATCAATGATCTACAAGACAGGCATATTGCAGATGTGAAATAATTCATGCGATAAATTCCGTAAAAAATAAAAATATCAGAGAATCATTAGCTAATTGGTTAGTAAAATCTGCGGTGAAAGATAAACTCGTATTAGGGGCTGGTAATTAATTATAAATGGAATCAATTTATTATAGTCCAGGGGGATATTGGAGGGGTAAAGCAACAATTATTAAACTCGCTGATGCAGCAAAAGTCAAGCAATCTACTGCTAAAACGTGGTTATCCAAACAAGCAATATGGCAAATTTACCTACCATCACCGAAACGCATTCAGTACGAGTATTTCGATGTTAGTGTTCCTAATGAAGTTCATCAAGCAGATATTCTGTTTTTACCACATGATACTGTACGTAGAAAAACATACAAGTGCGCGTTAACTGTAGTTGATGTTGCAAGTAGATACAAAGATGCGGAACCGTTAACGACTAAAACATCATCTGAAGTAGCCGATGCGTTTGAACGAATTTATCAACGAGGACCTCTACGATGGCCAAATTTATTACAGGTTGATCCTGGCAAAGAATTTCTTGGTTCAGTATCATCGCTGATGAAACAACATAAGGTCAAAATCAGACGAGGACACATTGCAATTCATCGTGATCAGGCAGTTGTTGAACGATTTAATCGAACACTTGCTGAGCGGTTATTTGGATATCAGTACGCGAAGGAATTCATTCAAGATAAAAGATCTCGCGAATGGGTGGCAAGATTACCAAGTGTGATAGCCGCATTAAATAATGAATTTACTCGAACGACCAATATGAAACCTATTAATGCGATTGCCAAAAAAATATTCCTGTACAACGACGTGATTTTTCAACACAGCCATTATTAGGTAATGTGACCCAAAGATATTTATATGAACGAGGTGAACTTGAAGGTGGTAATAAAAGAGCGACTGATCCTATTTGGAGTATTACGACACACAAGATATCTAGCGTGACAAGATCCACTGGCAGACCAGCAATCTATAGACTAGATTCAACTGCTCCTCAACGTGGATTTGTGCGTGAACAACTACAAATAATTCCAGAGGACACTCAATTACCACCCAAATCACTTAACTAGCACCCCTGCGTCGATTACACTCAAGACAGGTCAACATCGTGTTTTCTCGTGTATGGCCAAGATGGTTATCTTTCCTATCTATGGTAAATTGTCTTGGATCATTTTTCAGATACCGCCATAACATTACACAATTACAACTCGTACAGTGATTATTCTGCTGCTGTTTCAGCGTATTAATAAATTCAGCGTCAAGATCAAAGTCGCGTTTATTTTTTTTATCACACGGTTTATAACCAACTAATTTTTTTCTTATTATATCACCGTCAACATCATCATCATTGATCACTGACTCGTTCATGATAATCCTTCGTAGTTGAGATATTCTTCTGACTCTAGATACAGCGAGGTAAACTAAGTTTGACCACTCGATACGATCATCGACAATCCAAACAACTGTATCAGAAATAGTTAATCCCTGAGAAGAATGAATCGTCATCGCGTACCCTAGAGTCCACGGGGATTTATTTGTTTTTAGCGCATCTTCAACAACATTGATATCAACTGCAACAATATAATTCAACACTAAATTCTGTTTCTCGGTCTGGCCTGGTATATCAACGTCAATATTTTGTCGCCGCGTATCTGCTGGTCGATAACATAACTGAACTGGCAGCGTTGGACACTTTTCTTTATGTAACTGAAACAATTCCCGTTGAAGTGTGTCTCTGACAATCTTTCTACTTGCAACTATCAGATCATTTGGTCGCCATGTTTGTAGAAAATCGTTCATGGGTGTTTCTGAAATCACCTCGCGCATTATTTCACACTGAATTTTATTCGACTGTAGTCTGATTAATTTTTTAAACTCCCTTAATTCTGGATCAAGTGCTCTATCATCATCAGTCACTTCTTCATAATAATCGACAAAATCTTTCAGCCAATCACGTGGAGATGGTCCAACAAAAGGTGGTGGTTGACCGTGATCGCCACACATTATCAAAGCAGTATTTCTTGTTAATAACCAATCAAGAAACGTTTTTAATGTTTCTAACGGCACCGTGCATATTTCATCCCAAATGATGATCCGAGGGATGTATTTCTCACCCATCTTCGAGGATGTCCACGCGTCACCCTTCCATCGAAAGAAGCTGTGATAAGTACACGATTGTACCCCTCGTTGTTTCATCTCTCGCGCGAGTCTGTGTGTAGGAGTTAAAACGATCATATCTGAATTCTGAAATAATTCGATTGCTGGGGTCATCTTACCAGACCCTCCCGGTCCGTTCAGATAAACCGTTTTATTTCTGGTTATTGGATCATACACCGATGGTGCAGAAGAATTTTTCAGTGTTTTATATTTTTTTATAATAAAAATCTATGATCGCAACATCAGCGAATTCGGAATAATTGATTATGTTTTCTTTCTTTATTCTCCACGAACCCCACTGTGCACAAGTATCGATATGTAGTTGTTCTAACAATCCTGAGTGTTTTTTACTGATATAAAACGAGTCCGTGGCAACTCTGACAGCAAACTTAGAAACTTTATTCATCATCGATAATAGATTTATCGAAACATATGCGAGCATCGATGATCTTAAATGAGTGTACTGGGGTGACTCACCGTCAATGTAACTCATGATTGTACCTAATTTAGTTCCATTTGACAAGAAAACTATTTCTCGATTTATAAACGTGGTTTTCTTCGTTGTATCAGCGATTATAAAATCTAACTCAGCATCGTCCATAATCAATCTTGAACAATGTCGTTTATGATCGTATGATCCTCCTTGAGTGAACTTGCCAATTATTTTTCTGCCAAGATCTTTCGTAATTTTATTCTCGTAATCTGTTTTATCCGGACTTTCCTCGTCGGAATACTGCTTTTGTTGTGGTAACCAAACTTCGGTTTGTTTCCGATATGATATAATTGCTTCGCTTACAATCAACCGTGTTAACATCGCACAATCAAGCATATACCGTAACAGTACTATTGGTGCCCACATTTTTTTTCTGAAAAATGTTTTCCAAACCAAACATAACAAATTGGATGAAGTCCCATAGCAAACTCGAATGACTCGATACGAGCGAATCCAGTCAGATCAAAATCCGGTAATGGTCCATGTATTGATACTCGTGTCATCTCGTGTGTCGGATGACCGAATCGTTCAAAGTACACAGAACAATCTCCGTACCCGAGAAAACTTCCTGGATAACACGCGACCATATGAACAGAAATAACATCTTTATTATTATACTTGGTGTTCCATAATCCATAATTGGCTTCCACGAAATTTTCTTTCTGGCAAAATGAGCCGCAACTGACGGAAGAGTAAAACAATTGCTCAATAGTTCGTCAGTATCATCAGTATATTGTAGTGCAAGATTTTTCACTTTTTCGTGGAGAGAACCTTCTCCATAAATAACGCCATTAGGTCGTACAAACTGATCAAATTTTCCTTCCTCGTATGAACTCTGAAATAACCATACTGACACAGGATCGTCTTTACTTATTTCGTTAATAAAATCAAACATGCCTCCAACAGAATAAATTTTAACAGTTCGATTTCGTGGAAACACCGTTACTGCGCTAGTCCATGCGTGTGCGTTATGATCAATAATTTCGATCGAAGCACCTTTTGATTTATATGCTGATTCAAACAATATTTCTCCTGTTATTGTCGCTACGGTTATTGGAAACTTTAGTTTTTTTTCCTAGTTCAGCCACATCGCTTATTGACGCCCCGGTATCTATAACCGTATCTCCCCACGTGTTTATTATTTTGCGTCTTTTATCCGTTAAGCCGTTGCCACGGGCCGCGTTTGTAAAATGTTCTATTACTCGTTCAACCACACAGTTTATTTTTGAAAATTTCATTGGCGCAAGTTTATCAACGTTGGGTTTTTCATTTATCACATAGATTCCATAAATAACTGCTGTTACAGGATACGCTCGCTCATAATACGGTTTGTCAATGCCAGTCAGTAGACCTGGTTTAGAATTTTTACTTAGCACGACAGTTTTTTCACCCTTGTGTACAGGATCATATTTGTCACGGATAATTCAATCATCTGTCTCTGTTAGCACGACAAATTTTATTCTGAAAATATATTTATGATTATCAACGTAGTTAATGATAGTTGCTGCTCGTTCGTCATTCATCGTAGCGTCGATGACATCGTCGCGTATAATCTTGAACGTTGACCATACATAAGATGCACCATCAGTGTGAAATTCTTTCTTGGCGCCGTGAATTTTATTAATCAAACTTTTATTTTTCGGATCAACCAGATCTCGAATCGGTAGGTCGGGAGATATTCTGTCGAGAGTATATTTATCCACGCTTCAGGGCTTGATTCGGGACAAACTATCGAACTCGCTCATATTATATTTCAAACAAGTATTTAAATGAAAAATATTATATATAATGTCCCAGTGCAAATGTTTGATGATCTGTTCATTGACTCGCTGTAATAAATCCTGCAAAAACGAATTCTGTGGACAGCATTCACAATCTGTTCGTAATGATAGTTTAGGACCAATACCATGCCTGCGATGTGGTGTTGGAGTGCGAGGAAAAACACAATTATGTGCTCGCTGTGGTGGTAAGCGATACAGAGAATTTAAAAGATATTATGATAAAAAAAATAAAGACAGTGACAGATCTATAAAATCCGTAGAGGACTATCTAACTAAGTTTTCAAACAAATTATGAATTGAACAAATAGATTTATATATAAATGGAGCAAAATATGAACGAGTTTATGAGACATCCTATCAGCAAGAATTACGAATCAAATCGTAATGGTATTATCATAAACTGTCGGTTGAAAAGACCAGTTGGTGTTATTGGTAATGTGGTTATCTAACGTTCAATGCTGAAAATAAAAGATATTATTGTCATCGATTCGTATACGAGTATCACAAGGGGTTGATCAAAGACGGTCTTGTGATCGATCATATTGATGGAGATAAACTTAATAATAATTTATCTAATCTTCAGGCTATCACACAAAGCGAGAACTCTGCACGGGGAGGGACAAGTAAATTTGAAAAATCCCTAGAGCGATTAAATCTGTTAATGGGGAGTGACCCGCGAAGAGATGATATTTCAGTCAATATCCGCGGCTGGTAAGTACTTCTGTATTCACATGAATTCAGTACAGTACGTTGCAGATAAGAGAACAAAATCATCATTTTCATACCGGTTTGGAAACTGGATTTCGTTCTCTTATATTTCATTGGTGTTAGATACAGATAACTCTGCCGCAACTGAGTAAAAGTCAGCGCCGTGATAGGCGGGAAGAAGAAATTGCGAAGTTGAAAGCGCAGTTGAAATTATTGCAACTAATATTTATATGAGTTTTGTGTTGTAATGACCGGGTTCTGGCGTGAATGTTGAATGAGTAGCCTCCGAATCCCAATCTTCCGTAGATGGTATAACCGTAGAATCTTCCGTCGCTGTTAAATCTTCTGCCAGTACAACCTTTTTTCTGTCACTGTTAGTTTATTCAGTATTAATTTCGCGTATTCCAGGTGAAGTGAGGATCTGTTAATTTCGCCAGCAATACAATCAACGATAAATACTTTTTCTTTTTGTGTTATTGCGGCCCAGTCAGCGCAGATTATTTCTTCGCCCATATATAAGTAATTATTATATATTTAAATCGTAAAATTATACCTGAAGAAGGGGGATAGCTCCGTTGAGCAGCTCATGTAATTGAGTTACTTCCCTTTGACCGTGTCACGGATCCGCATACACGTGTTTACGATCTATTTCAAATTTGCGATGTACATGGGAGCTATTTGGATGTATAAAACCACATTTATTTTATTTTGATCTGTCTACGGGAAGAATATCAGTTATTACTTATATCAGTGACTTGCATTTAGCACAAACAATATATTTACCTTGCGGTTTGTTATAGTGCTGAGTGGCCTAATAGTTCGGTTTGTCTACAGTTGGCAGTTAGCCAGAACGTTCTTCCGGTATATATGTTATCCCGAAAAATAACTAACTTTTTAAATCTGACTGGTACGTTTTACCTGTATTCAGAACTGATATAAGTAATAACTGATATTCTTCCCGTAGACAGATCAAAATTAAATAAATGCGGTTTTTTAGCACAAACAATATATTTACCTTGCGGTTTATTCTATTTGTTATAGTGCTGAGTGGCCTATGTCTACAGTTGGCAGTTAGCCAAAACGTTCTTCCGGTATATATGTTATCCCGAAAAATAACTAACTTTCTAAATCTGATTGATACGTTTTATTTGTGTGCAGAACAGAAAAATTGGTTATATTTAATATTAAGTTTGCAAAGATAGAGATTTCTTCAGTGATGGTTAGCTATATAATAACTTTCAAAATATATATAATCAGATTAGAACCATGGCGCAAGTGATAACGCAGCTGATTCTCATTCTGGGGTCTGCGGTTCGAATCTCCTGACGGGCTATATTGCCGATTAGTAGGGTTTTTCCTATATAAAAGTGGGGGCGCCAGCAGCCCGTGTACATCTCACACTACAAAACCGTAGTGTGACTGCGTTTTAGCAACCACGGGATTTTCTCCTGGGAGGTGTACATGGCGCATAGACAATCTTCCGAATATTTGTATCATTTCGTTTTGCCTAGAAAAATTCTCCGGAGATATGTCTATGACACCCCAAAAATAAACAGTAGCGTGGATGCATAAGCTCTACGTCATATGGGTGCCCACGAAAAACATTCAGAAAGAATGTTGGCTAAAATGTGATCATGGGATGCCGATAAAAGACCATAAGAAAGGTCCCACGGGACAAAAGTCTTAACCAACAAAGGATCCCATAGAGACACACAAGCCAGTGCAGGAGAAAACCCATGAATAATAACCATGCTACTGTTTATTTTTGTTAAAATTTAATATTTCTGATATATATATATATATATATATATATATATATAATTTATTTTGATATATTTTTTATTTATTCTGATACATATATATATATATATATATTTTTTTTTTATATTTATTCTGATATATTTTTTATTTATTCTTAAGTATATATTTATTCTGATATATATATATATTTTATTTATTCTGATATATTTTATTTATTCTGAAATATATAATATTTATTCTGATATATTTTATTTACTCGGATATATTTTTATTTATTCTGATATATATGATATTTATTCTGATATATATATTTTATTTATTCTGATATATTTTATTTATTCTGAAATATTTTATTCATTCTGAAATATATAATATCTATTCTGATATATTTTATTTATTCTGATATATTTTTTATTTATTCTGATATATATATCTTTTATTTATTCTGAAATATATAATATTTATTTATTCTGATATATTTTTTATTTATTCTGATATATATATTTATTCTGAAATATATAATATTTATTCTGAAATATTTTATTTATTCGATATATATATATATATATATATATATATATATATATATATATATATATATATATATATATATATTCTGAAATGTTTTTTATTTATTCTGAAATATGTAATATTTATTCTGATATATATATATATTTATTTATTCTGAAAATTTTTTTATTTATTCTGAAATATATAATAATTATTGCAGCACTGAGTGATTTACATGATTTTAAGTACCATTTACCCCATCAGAATTAACAAACTGATTGATTTACATAATTTTAAGTACCATTTACCCCATCAGAATTAACAAACTGATTGATTCACATGATTTTAAGTACCAACCACCCCATCATTTCTGAATAAATAAAATATTTCTGAATAAAATATTTCAGGTTATAATAATTATTTCAGAATAAATAAAATATTTCTGAAAAATCATTGAGATTTCACATAGATTCACTATCAACTCCTCTCCCCGTAGGTCAATTAAGTGTCCAAGGGGGTCAGTTAGTTTAAAATTTATTGGTGTTAGTGTATCGTTATGACACCGTAGATAAACAGGATTGGTTGGTACTTGCACAATCAAATCACCAGGAGGCACTTGTGGTGTGAACGTGTATAAAATGTATCCTTGTTGAGCCTGATTTGATTTTCCAAGATCTATACTATAGCTACCATCGATCACATCACAAACGAGATTAACTGCAACCGTCGAAGTTATATTAACAATTCCTGGTGATACATGTCTGCCGCCGCCGTATGGATCGTTATTATGTCTGAAAACAGCTGCTGGCAGGGCTATTTTTCTCCATGATTCGATGATTTTAGGAAAGTTTTCCGTGATAAGATCGTTGAGTGATTTTTTTAGTTCATCAGCATTAATCCTGGTATTACAAACATTGGTAATTGTTGTTCAGTTATTTTGTAATGATTGAGAAACCATTGTCTAGCGTTATAATTATCAATAATTTCATCACCGAAGTGAATCATATTCCAAATGATAGTTTTATTAACGTGTTTAAGATCTGATATAACCTGATTTAGATGTTTTATCGTCTCAATGATTTGTTGTTTGACATCATCACTGTAGTTGTCAGAAAAGAAATTTCGTAGTTTGTTGATTGATCGTTTAAATTCAAATTTAACAGGTTCGGAATATGGTTTAATAAATCCTTCATCAACGAGTGGATTTACTCTAACATCTTCGATAGCATGTACATTATTTATTATTCAAAGAAGAGATTCACCATCAGGAGCAGCAGTAGTTAGGCGAATTCCGGTCTGTATCCACGGGTATTTGCCTCAGTATTTTGGAGTTGTTTTAAACTTCGCTTCATCTGTAATAAAATCAACGCGACGTGGTTCTGGTGGTCCATGATATTCTGGTGGGATTTCAGGCCAACCTAATACTGATCTTATCGATGATTGATAAATATCAACGGCGTAATCAGGTGAATATATTTCAATTGCAGATGATAGCGTCGGCTCATGAACGTCGATTGATATTTTTGCTTCTTTTCCCGTTATTGATTTCATTCTATGTAGAAATTCTTCATTTATCTCCTCAATTTCATGACTACCAGTCGGCAATCCAACAACAATCCAGTCAGGTGTTCCATCATCTTTATTTTTATTAGCAAATACGAGCGAATTATTTGCCGGTGTTCCATTAAATGATTTTGATCTGATATTTGGCCAACTGTAATACACTCGGAATTGTGCTAGTGCAATTTCTTTTACTGGAATCGCAGTTGGAAAACTGACGTCAAATTCAGGATTAATCGAACTTACCAAGATCATCGCTGTTTTCAGCGGAGTTGTGTTCGTCACTATCTGCTGAAGTAGATCCAGTGATGTCATTATTAATACTTGCACCTTTAATATCAGTATAGTTGTATACGCTAGTCATCGTTGCGAACTTGCCATCAGATATAATTCCATCATTAAGACCCGTTGCTAACAACGAAGATAACTTCGAGTATGCTACCGTCCCCGTGTGCAACTTTATTATGTGATCGGATAATTTTATATTCGTGCAGGTATTTATCTTTTTTGCAATGATATTTAACACACCTGCAATTGATGTTGTAGCTGAAATAGAGATTGTTACGGCTACTGGCGCCATCATTGTTATCGTTGATAATAATACGCCTGTGGACACAACAGCAGCGGATACTGAATAAACGATTACGTCAACGATAACTAGTCATCGTCGATATTTCTTTATTTTTACCGTATATTGTTCGACTCGATTTTTTAAGTTCGTTTGCCATTCACGTGCTTGGTTGTACCTGTACACGCCTGAAGTGTTCATTCTATTTTATGCAGTAAATAATTGAGGTGTTTCAGCTACAAATTCTAGACACCACCAGAAAGATGTTGCAGTTAATTTCTTCTCGGCCGCTTCCAGAATAAATACTTCTTCGCTTCCGCTGTTTAATACTATAGACACAACTCCAGAAAACCTGTCAGTGGAATGACGCCATGGGTACGTTGTAAAAATCTCGAATTTTGCAGCACTGAACACAGACAACCTGTACACGCCAGTGACCGTTGCGGTATATTTGATAGTTTTATTTTGCTGCGACCATGTTGCGAATCCAGATGACAACGTGCATACGATATTGGTAATATGCCCGGGAGTTATTCCTGCTGAAATTTTAATCAGACTAATTTTACCAACGATATCAGGAATTCCACGCACGACATCTTCTAATGTTTTTTTAGTTGCGTCTAGGTTACTTTTGATATCAGAAAGTTTTATGTCAACGGCGTGCGGAGTGCCGAAGAATTTATCAATAGATACATCGGTTTTTTGAAAATGTCGTCGAAATCTTCCAAAAGCGTCCATGTGCACATCATACTCGGCCTGCAACGTGGATAATTTACCATCAACTGTATTGTGGTTGACGTCGACATATTTTTTTTTGTCGCAGCATCTTCGTCGGATGTTGTATCTCTTAACACTATTATCTTATTTCCGTTCATGCTGAGTTCACCTGTCATTGTGTTGCTGGTGCTTCTTACACGATTAGCAACTTTGTAATTTCATCTCTGATGGTTTTAAATGATATACTTGAATCCCTGATTCTACTGCCGTCAGTAAACACAGGAATGTTATCCGTGACCACACCAAGTACTCGTCGAATTATATCATTCCATTTGATATTACTTGTTTTTAGTTTTCCGTATCGGTCCTGAAAAAGAACAACCTCATCTGGGTCAACTCCAGCCAGGTTCATAATATCGTTAAGTTCATCTTTAGTTGCGTACTTCGACAGATCAATGTCGGATTTTTTTTTTCTTACTGGTAGAAGAAGATCTTCCATAGATATCAACCATTATAATGAGACCTGTTGTTTAAAACGATGCGGTTACTTGTATAATCATGCACGACTTTATGTGGCGGTTTGGATGACTTTGATATAGCGTCTAGTACATTAATTACTTCACGGCCACATATTGGCGGATCCGTGCGTGTTTGTGTTGGTAGTGTTGAATACCAAACCGCTGCGTGAAGTGGTGCGACATACTTGATAAACTCACGAGGTGGAGCTAGCCCGTACGAATCAAACTAAACGATTCCACGTGGATCAATTGCGTATGCGGTACAGTGAGTACCAGGTCCAGAACGTTCATCGAGATTAATAATACCTATTTCAGCGCTGTTTGGTCGGTCCGGCAATTGACCTCGCATAAAAACACCTCTGAAGTTTTTGATTTTTAGTTGTTTGGCGGAATCAAGTAAATTAAAATTTGATGCTGGAATTAACGAAGAGATCCTGGAAGCCTCAGACCTCTTCCCCAACGAGATCACGGTAATCTTAGGCCGCGTCCCCTTTTTTGTATCCCTTCCCTGTTGCTTTCTTTAGAGCCATCCCAGCAGCGGTTCCAACAGCACCTAGCGCCACTGCCTTTGCTACGGCAGGTGCCGCTGCGGCAATTAATGTTGGAATAGCCGCGAGATGTGGAAAAATACCGCCTGTTTTAATTGAATCTTTAACCGCACCTGCAGAGAGATTAAGTTTGATGCCTGTCTTTGATTGTTTAGCGTCACTGAAATGTTTAAGTTGACGTTCTGATAATGTAATTTATTTTGACCACCCATGATCTCATCTCGCTTTAGTGATAATTTCATACTGCAATTTTTTGCTGAATTTGATTGAAGGTTTTTAATCTGACCAGGAGTCAGACTGACACTAACGTGATGATATGGCATTTATGATAATACTTGTGTTTAATAACGTGATTAAAGATTTTCCACTGGTGCATCAACGACTCTCATTCCACCACTACCACCTTCAAGTAACATCGCTTTGTCACTGAGTATGACAGTGATTGCTCTGTAGAAGGCACCACCAGCTGGCGGGTTATTAACACGAGCTCGAAAGTGTATATCAACGACAGATTGCTTAGATAAATCAAGATGCTCCAGCGAAAAGTAATAAATCGGATACAGCTCTGTAAAATTTAACTGTGATATTTGCAGCCCAGTATCCACGTTTTGATCACGTCCCATAAATGACATCAAACGATGATATGCATGAGCTACATGGTTTTGAGCGAAATTTAGTAATATATCTTCAGCTGGCCCTTGATGTCCATTTATCCACAAGGAAACTACACTAACCCCAAGGTTATCAAATATCATATGTGAATGTACCTGGCTATTCATCTGAACATTATCTTGCAGTGCAATAAAAATATGTCGTGGTGCAGAAACACCTTGTTGTGCTGCTATATGCCATGTGAATAAACCATTAATATTACTCTGAGCAGTATCTGTGGTTACTGTTAACCATGATAGCAATGATTTACCACCTTGATCCATAAAAGAGAGTAATTTTTGTTCTTCAGTAATAGATGGAATCATTACTGGCATTCACAATGAAAGTTTCGTTATATTTATTTTACCAGCATCACCAGCATCAGCACCTCACCAGATTGCATCATTATCATCACCTTTTCTAAATAACACAACTGTGTGCTTAGCTCCGAAGATGACCTTTCTGACATTTCTGCAAAATCCAAAAATGTGAGACAATGGAATTGCACATGAGAAATTTCTATTGTTTTCTGACAACGCTTTTCGGCGTGTTGCAAAGCCTAGGTTGTAATCACCATCAGCTTTTTTTATAATATCAAAAGCAGCAGCTGGTCTGGCTTCCTATCCAAGGTTAACTGCTGGTTGTGGATCATCTGCAGTATCTTGTGGTGTCCGTAATTTAATATACGGATTATGGTTGGTGTGGTTAGTAATATCTTTAGCAAACATCATTGTTGGACCAGCTGATCTTGTGTAATCATCAGAATATCTCGCTAGACCAATTATTGTTGTAGCAACATCAACATCATTCTGAATCGATTCGATATTTTTTCCATCAATCATGTATGTGGCGCTACTAAACAGTGCCATAATCCCATTGTTGACAAAACCAACTCGCAAATTGTTACCGTAGTTAGTATTATCCGCCTTTACAAATTCACCTTCTACTTCAATAAACGCCTCAGCGGGCAAGAAATATCTACTTGTATCCTAAACCTGTAATTCGATTCTCCCACGCTGATTTGGTTGTTTTGTTTCATAAGAATAAAATTGATAATCACATACTGATTCATCTTTGAGGACCGGTGCATCCATGTCAAATGCTGGGTCAGATATTCGCTTGAACATTTTATTATAATTACTAATTTTCCAAATGGTGATCTAAAATTATCATCGTCAATGAAGACCGCTTCCTGCTATTAAATTTGCTGTTATATTTCTTTCTGCTTCTTCAGATAATTCCGCTAGTTTTTGATTTGCAGCTTGATTTATTATTTTACTGACATTTGCTGGCATAACCTCAGTACTTGCCAGTTTCACTGGTGGTTGTTGTTTTCGTCTTATTAATCGTGCTAGTCTATCTTTGATCGCTGAGAACGCCTTACCAGCAACATTGACAATTGCACCAGGAGGTTTTTCATGAACAGCCTCAATTGGCTTCATCCCTAATTGTTTTGCAATCGGTATTGCTTTTGGAGCCATCCTTCTAAATAAACGCAGAATAACATCACCAAGTCCATCTCCGTAAATTATTTTGTAATTTGGCAGTCATGAGTTTACTACCCTGACCATGATCGGTCCACGTTGAGCAGTATGTATAAACATTTTTATATACTGATTAATTAATTGTTTAGTCGCTGTAATAATCATCGGCAATTTCATCAATAAGAGAACGATAAATGGTACGATCCATAATACCACCTTGAAATAATCTTCAACAAATATCAGATATTTCATTGATTATTTCTGAAGAATTGTTTCTTGCACGTTTTCCTCCAATCAGTATTTCTAGTCGCTCTACGTCAGAAAGAACACTATTAGGACAAGTAATGAGACCACTCCCCAAACCGCTTCCAGTAGCACCTGGTGCATCATCATCATGGTCTTCTTTTTTAGATAAGGATCTTCTTGCTCTTTTAAGATACTTCTCTTTAAGTTTCGGCGAAGAAGACTGTTGTTGTTCTATTTGTCGCAGAGGTGGAGAAGATTGCTGTTATTCTATTTGTTGCAGAGGTGGAGGAAACTGATAGGAAGGCTCCTGCTGGGGGAATGCGGTGGAGAAGATTGTTGTTGTTCTAGTTGTTTTATTCTCTCTTTATAAAGTCTTTTTACCTCTTTATCGAGATTTTTGTATTCTGGACCTCTGGCTTGTTTTTTGTTGTAATATACATGATATATCCATTTAATAAGATTATTATCAATTGTTTTTTTCATGACGGGGGTTTTAAAATGCCAGATTTATTAAATATACTAGATAATATTACTTCGGGTAATTTTTCTCTTTCAGTATTTCTAATATCTTCAACAAACCCCTTCTTAAATCTTGCAATCAATTCTACGTTTTCTTCTACTGGTTTGGGTTCAAGCGCAAGTTCTTTTCTCAAGTCGATGACTTCAGTACGAAGTTTTCCAATACCTTCAAGTATTTTTTCACCAACGGGTGGAGGTTGAGCTGCTATTTTTTCAGTCTGCACTGCAGTTTGTTCTAATACTGGAAAAATACCCTTTTTCCTCTTCTCATCTTCCTCCACAATATCTCCCCATATAGTTTTTTGGGCAGCCGCTGCAGCTTTTTCAGTAGCTGTAGTGACGGGTTTAAATAACTTTTTAGTGTCTTCTTTGTACTCAACTTGTGCTTTCTGCTGCGTTTGTAGTTTTTTTCTGAATGAATCTCTAACAGGAAGAAATTTTTTGATTGCTTCTAATCGTTCTCGAGCTATCCTTGCAGAATGAGATTCCGGATGCATCATTTTATTATAACATAATGATTTAAATATAGCAGCGGGGGGGCGGGGACCTCATTTTTTGGTCAATATATATTAATTATTTTTTTTGTAAAAAAAAGGGTGACCACAGTGGTCTGTTCGCCCCCTCTGCTGCTGAAATATAGACTCTAGAGGGGTGACATGCAATTGTTGATGGATGCATGATGTATGATCAAAACACACAATGGACACAGGACCATAGCAAAGCTCACTTGGCTTTTTGGCCACTGTATATATAGTGAACTGATACAATTTTCATGATGCATGATTTAGTCTCTCTAGATACATATATACAAGTTTAATATATTAATAAATACATTTTAGTTAAATACATGAATTTTACTGATACTATGATAAATTATTTTATGCCTCTAAATATGTCATATAGTCTTAGCCATGTCAACTGAATACACAGGTATGTCTAAAGACATAATTAATTAAACAAAATCAATCCAAACAATGTGGTAGCTGAGCATTAAAATGTAACTTCAATAACAAATTGCATATACCTTATCTTCAAGTCCAGGCACATTAACATACCATAATTACTTCTTCCCATGCAAATGACATTTATGGAATACTTTGCCTAACAATGCCAAAACCATGCCAAAATGATATGAATCCATGAAATCCTAGGTTGGAAAACACCAAACACTAATACAAATCTATAATTCGTCAATGTTTCTTAATTATTACTTATAACACTTAAATTTGCACATAATTTTCTTGCAAGGATGATATTGTGTCCAGATTAGTGCCCCTTCCCCCCACCACAATAGTGTTGGGAGCTGCAGCAGTTCAGTTGGTACAGCATGGGATGACTTGTAATCGATGGGTCATGGGTTTCATACCCATCCAGGCCAGCCTGGTTGGCTGGCTCAATGTGTCCTTGGGAAAGGCATTTAGTCCCTATCTCAATGACATGATACAGCCGATGTATTATGCCATTAAAAATTCAAAACCAAAAATAATATATCAAGGTTAGAACTATTGTATATATGATGGATCAGTTACTTTCCAAATACAGGTATAATTTTGCCACATTTATGCTATGGACATGCCTTCAATTAGCTTGATTTACAGCTTTTCCATCTTCTCAACAAGTATAACGATTTTGCTCAGCCAACCAGAAAGATATTAACAATATGACCTAAAACACCTCCTTAAGACACATTTAGTAAGTATGCATAGAAACTCATTCTTTTGGCAGAAAATACAGTTTATCTTCCAAAGTCATCGCATGTAATGTTTATAGTATAAGTCACATGGGTCATGTAGGCATTCAACACTTTTTCAGTAATGGGTGTCATTTTTTAGAATTAGATTCTACATACCTTTAAGTGGCAATCACACACTTCATTTGAATTTGGAATGTCGTGATTTAGAGAGGTGCATATGGCAAAATCAATTTTAAAGTATGTTGACATTTTTGGATGAAATGAACTTACAGGCATGATCCAGTACAATCCGGATTGAATGTGTTGAAAGCTGTTATGTCACAATGAAAGCTACGCATATTGATAAAAATATTTGTACTACCCTCGTGATGATTCCATTTTGATGTGCTCTTTTTCTGACCAAAATTTATTACATAGCCACCATTGTAAAAGTCCATAGGTATAGATAATTTTTATCTCGAAGTTTCTTGGTGACAGTTAAAGGTGCCAAGCATTCATTACTGGGATGTGGGATGAAGATGATGTAAAGAAAAGAAGACAGAAAATGTGTAACCAGAAGAATATATAAAGCAAAAAAGCTAATACTGTTTATGTCTAATAATAATTAAATTGCCTCATACAAGATATAGGATTTATAAACATTACAAATTCTCAGGTACAAAATACACCTTTTGAAACTATGAAATAACAGCTTGCAGATCTCCTTTCAGATTTGAAAGGCTCATACATGATATAAAATACAATAGGAAAGGCTGATTATAACAATAGTCCTGTTCTATTGATTGTAACAATAGTCCCATGAAGGGATTGATGAAACACTGATTGCAACAATATAAATATAATGGTTATGCATGCACACCAAGTTATGCAGTGAAACAAAATAAATGATTCCAAATGTTACGAACTATCATAGACTTACTGAATCAAGATGACAAAAAAACTGCAAATAGCAAGAAGAAAAAATGAAAGGAAAAATATGCACCTAATATTTTTGTAAGCATGACAGCTAACTTTCAATGGTTCATTGGTTGGTTGTTGTTGTTGTTGTGGGGTTTAACGCCACTTTTCAGCACATGATAGGCTATGCATGGCGGCCAGTATTAATGGTGGAGGAAGAACCCTCATTGGTTGGAATGACCCAGTTAAACCTTTCATCTGACTTAGCAGGATATGCATGTGTCTTCCTTGGAATGAAAATCTATATCAGTGGTTTTGTCTCAAATCCCTATACAAGGGATCAGTTTAGCTAAAGTCTGTACTTGGTCATATGACTCACAATAAGATAGGATGATGGTAACAATAGTCCCATGAAGGGATTGATGTTCTATTAGCCAAAATGAATGAAGATTATTTATTTTTAACTGCTGAGTGTTGAAACTATGCCTGAAATTTCTCAGCAATAAAAAGATTTTAAAATTAGTCAATGTGGCAGCCATATTTGATGTAAGATAGGCAAACTTTTTACCATAGACTAACAAGACATCATTAAATGTCTTTTTGTGACACTCCATGTGATTATGACCATCCATTAGGAATAGCAATAACAATACTTTCGAAATGGCCATGATGGCAGCCATATTTGCAGATCAGATCATCACCATTTTTATTTAGATCTAACTAGATGTCATCAGACGTAGTCTTGTATCAACCCCATGATGATATGACTTTCTGTTCAGAAGTAGCGATAAGATTATTTACAAGTTTCCCACTGTGGTGGCCACATTTTATATCAGCAGCACCATTTTTAATTAGAACTCAACTGACCATGGGATAACTGTGTGAGCCAAGTTTCATGGCAACCCTCAAAGTATTTTAGGAGATTTAAAAACTTGTGCTAACATTTGGTTGGACACAACAGATGTCAGGCAACAGAAAACAGGCTGACTAGTAGTGCTCAAGATTGTATTTTGTCCTATCAGCTGTAACAGCTTAAAATTTAAATATGTATCATTTTATAAAGATCAAACAAAATCACATTCAATATATTTTGTAAATATAATATGCATGGATGCACATCAAAATAGCAGTGAAACAAAATTAACTGGTTCTAAATGTTCTCAACCACCAGAGACCAACTGAATTAATATGATAAAGAAATCACAAATAGCTAGAAAAAGAAAAGAATTTAAAAATATGCGCTGAACATTTTTCTGACCATGACAGCTAACCTTCTTCATCAGTTTGATGGAATGCTCCAGTGATGGAGATGAATTACCATTATCATCATTCCACCAAACATTTCACCTGAGCTTGAAGCATATGCCCATGCTTTCCTTGCAATGGAATTATGTCACTGTGTTTGGTCTCAAAATCCCAATACGTATAGTTAGATACATACCACAGTTTAAAGTAAAATGAGACAGATAATTTCTAAACAGCATTTGCATCAATGCCTGGTCCTTATCTTTTTCCTTGGAGCACTTGATACTGAAATTCTTACTGTAACAATAAAATATCAGTTTATCATTGAAAATGTTAAAGTCAATGATGAATGTATTTGATTCCACTCAGTCGTGGAAGAAGTGTTAGTTTCAAAGATGTCAATTAAGATCTATGCCAGCAGACTTCCATTTCAAATGACAGTATAAAACATGTTAATAAAATCAAACAAAAACATTCTCATTGAGTGCAAAGAATTTGTGAAGATTTTTGCAACAACATAAGAAAGGTGTATGAATATAATTAATTTCTGCACTAAATCTGCTTGTGACATTTAATGCAGACAGAAAATGGAATGTTTCATCCCTGGTAGCTCTGCAGATATTTCAACAAGATAAATCATCATGATGCCTCTCAGAACATAAATGATACTGATATCACTCATCTGTTTTCATCTTTGTATCATTATTCTTCCTTGCCCCACCACTTTCCTTCTCCTCATCACTGTCAGGAAGAGGTTCACCCGTCTTGCCATAAGCTATCTCTGCATATTCTGTACGGTTATCCAAGCCATGGATGATAGGTATCCCAGCTTTGGTTGTAGGAGGACCAAGCTTCAGGTCAGCATACAGTAAACCATCCTTGTTAACCTGAAATGATTGAATTGGCATTTATTGGGCTGTTAGCATACTTTTAAAAGACAGGTTAAGTAAATGATGGGAATAAACTTAAATTCTGAACAGCAATCATTGGGGACAAATTATTATCCAAAAAGAATTGAAAAATAAGACAGCGGTAGTGGAGATGGGACTTATGTGGTACACAATTGGCTGAAAATTAAAAAATTTAAATCAGAATGTACAATATTTTCTCCGACTTTCTTAAACACTGTGCTGATGGGAATACAGTATGTCCACTGATCCTTTGCGAGTAGAGTATAGCCAGGATAGTAATAAAAAAAATAATTAAACAAAAGAAGAGTTCAAGCTAGCTTATGTTCAAATCTATCTTAAATCAAATTAGATTTTTGTGGGTTTTGTACTCAGGAATCCAATTGTCATGCCATGTAAATTAAGAAAAAATATTTTATTGCAAGAGTTAAAATTTATAATTATGACTCATACAATTTTTCCTGTCATCTAATTAGTTAAAATGCCAGAAGCTGTCTTTAATGGGGAAACATTTTGTGGACTAATCTGTCTGTAGAGTATTTTCCCAGTACATTCTGTCATAGTCAGCATGACATGTAAACATTAAGATTCATGTATGGGTTATACCTGCAATAAACTTGGTAGCTAGTAATATTTAGCCTATCCTGCTTGGAGGCATGAAATGAATTTTAACTACAGTCCATTCAATACTGGGTTGACAGATCTGTCAGTGTAAGATCGTGTAGCAGACAAGGAGAGGACTTGAGAAGAATCGGGGGAAATTGTAGGAAGTTGTGGTTCATTTGAAATAGGTGTCATAAAATGATATTTCCCTTAATCGTTATTAATAAAGGCAGACTAAAAAGGATAATTCTGACTTCTATAGCAGTGATACAAAAAACTGGCAGTTAAAGTAGTAATCCTGACTGGCTAAGCTAAACATGAGGGGGTGTTTTCCCAGAAGGAATTCAGTGTTTTAAAATAATTTTCCTCGCAATATTAGAAAGTCCATGTTTTCCTGTTGAGGTCAAATGTCTGAGGGACTCCAAGGAAATTTAATAAGTAATTTCTCTAATTATACAAATTCTCCTTAGGATAAGGGGGTCTGGAACTTTTAGAGACCCATATCCAGAGAAAAGACAGAGGAAATTCTCTGGCAAGTGAGTGAGTGCACAGAAAAGTAAAAGGTTAGTCTAAATTGCATGCAATGTATATTCATTGATCTAAGTTTGTAATTGTTATTGAATTTATTCAATTTTAATTCATGCTTCAATTGTTCCTCAAGTTCAGAAATAATCATGCATGTTGTATGATTTATGTATTTTAAGGATATCATACAATATTTCGTTATACTGAATGAGATGGGGTTCAGTTGTTTTGTATGTTACAGAAATCATGTAGTGTACAACTTCATGAATTTCTCTTACACCAAGTGTGTGTGTATGCAAGTTATCCATCTTATTTATTCTAAGGATTGATTTTTCTATGGATATGTATGTCAATGAATAGCTAATTAGCTGAGTAACATATTGAGGACAAGGAAAGAAGTCCATTAGTTCATGTGTAATTGAGTTGTGAATTTCTTACAATGAAAATTGAGGGAGAGGACCAACTGGCATATTTCATCTGGTAAACTTATAGCCACAGCAGTAAGATAGGTTTATTCATGTCATGTTCTCAGTTAAAAATGTGAGTGGCCATAACAAGATATGAATTTATGATAATGGGTGTGAGTGTGTATTGGGAGGGGGAAACGACTATAACGAGTTCAGTTCTGTTGATTTTTTATAGATATCTTATGGGGGCCCCAAGTGTCCGAGTGGTCTAAAGCATTCTCCATTACGGATCACTGCCATCTCACCTCTGTCTGCGTTGGTTCAAGTCTAGGCCAATGTGGGTATGTGAGAAAGCTTGTCAGTAGCTTCTCGTGGGTCAGTGGTTCTTTCCGGGGTTTTCCCGGGTTCTTCCTCCACCATTAATACTGGCTGCCATGTATACCTATCTTGTGCTGAAAATGGCGTTAAACCCTGCAACAACAACAATAGATATCTTATGCAAAAGAGAGTGGGAAATATTGCTTGATCCCAGGAAAAAAACATGCACACCCCAAATAGACATGTATTTATGATGGGAACTATATTTTTATTTTTGAAGGAAAAGAAAAGAGCTTCACACCTGTATTGCACAGTGGGATCAAAGCACAGTCTGCAACCAAGAGGCTGATTACCTGAAGAGGCCAAAGAAAGAGAGAAGGAAAGAAATATGGAAACCTTGACCTATCACTTGTGATTTGGAAAAGATTAGAATCACCTGGTCATGTTGTCATGCCAGCAATCTGAGTTTGATCAGTCACTCGATCATATAACATAATGGCTAACAGAGTTTTGCAGAATTTTGTAATTCTATTTCCGAGAGTAAGTGACTCATTCACATGTAATGTACAATTTCATTTTAGTTATGTAATTGATAAAATTATAATAATTGTATTGTTACAAGCCAGAGGTCTTTACTTAACTGAGCGGTGTAAAAACCCTGGTGCGATTCTTGCTAGAAGTCATAAGTTTACCCCAATTTTCCAAAGACTTCCATACAACTTCAGTTGTAGATTAGAAAGCCCGATGTGTCCATTCTGTACATAACTTTTACTCTAATCAAGGCAAGACCACAGATCTCACAACCTGCTATATATCCACCAACCGCACACCTGCATGGTCTCTCTTCCTTAGGTTTCCATACCGCTAGCAGTTCTTGCCATAGAAACTATGCAACTGTCCCTTTACACAGGGAACTATTTTAACTACGCCACCTTAGGCCAGTCAAAATATGGTTTCCCAGCACTTACCGACAGTATAACTGCACTATATTTACCACCATGGCGACATAAATGGCATCTGCCGAGTACCTTTTGATTGGTTTCATTGTGTAATTTACTGGTTTCCTACCGTAAATACTGCCACTGCAGTCACACCACCTGAATGTACACCACTAGATTTTAGTAGGGACTTTATTATTCCAGGAACACTTATTCGGCTTGGACCTGAATTCAATACAAGTGAACCATGGCATCATGGAAACTAACTAACACTTCACTCCATGATGTTTGCCCCTAATAATTGGCTAATTATTTTGGGCTAGGAATATTTCCATTGCGCTGAATTCCAATAATCACACAAGTAATCACACAAATCTAAGAATTCCTTAAAATGGTGGTAAATATAGTGCAGTTATACTGTCGGTAAGTGCTGGGAAACCATATTTTGACTGGCCTAAGGTGGCGTAGTTAAAACCAAATGCACATACTCCAAATTTATTACAGTATTTTAACATTGCAGGCTCACATTATTCTATTCTATATCTCTGCTCGGATCTCTGTTATTTCATTATTAATTTCATACATTATTTTATTAATTACTCGATCTGGGCAATAACACCATGAATCATCACCTCCTGGATAAACCCCTATCTCAGCTTGCCCCTTCTTTTCAGTATTGCCTTAAATCCCATCTTTTGCCTAATAGAGGACCAGCAAAATTGATTCTGCTATACAGAAAGCACCTGTATAGGCTCCAAGGTCTATGCTGATGACTCCTCCCTCCTAAGCGGAGGTCCGAAGGCTTAAATTGAATGAATGTGCATTTGGTTATAGCACCCTGTTTTAAGGATTTCTTAGATTTTTGTGATTACTTGCTAAAGTAAATACAAATACTAAATACAGCAGTCATCAAACTCTCAGTCAGTCTAGTCATGGGAATCAAGAAGTCCAAGCAATGCATCTGAATCCCCCACTTGTCAAAATCAACAACATAGTTAAAGACAGATCTCTTCTCATAGGATCATCAATAATCAAAGGAGTAAGAACAAGAGGGTTATATAAAACTGACGTAAAAACCCAAAGAGGTGCAACTATTAATACTATTGCAGAAAAAATATTGGAAATGGATACGTCACCATATCATACTGTAATTCTTCTCATTGGTGGCAATAATTACAGTAATGGCCAATCTTTAAAGGGCATTGAACATGATTATGAAAGCTTGTTGCATGCCATCAGGTCCAAAAACACAGAATGTAAAATAATCATCTCAGGTCTATCGCCAAGAAGGGATTTACTTATGACTTAACTAAATGACACCCTAAGTATGTTGTGTAAAAATTTCCAAATACTCTTTGCTCCGCAATACAGGACCTTCTTCAAAGACAATTGAGTGAACCAACAGTTATACCAGCGAGACCAAATCCACTTGTCCAACAGAGGTAATGCCATGCTTCTTAGGAATATAGACCAGTACATAAGACTTATTAAAGGGGTTAGGCATGAGTCAGAAAACTGCTTGTATTGTGGAGAGCACGGTCATGTAACACAGCGGTGTCTACATGGAAAACAGATTTGTTGCCATCTTTGTAACAAACTAGTACATAAGCAAAAGTTGTGCACACGCCAATAGATAGAAGGTTATGATGTACAGGCCTATGCAAAACATATCTAGCAACAAAATGCATAATACTTTTCAATGTAATAATTATAATTCTATAAACAGATTTCAGGCACTATCTGATTTGTGTACAAAGTGCAACTTGTTAACTTGTAAACAACTATGTGATGCTGTTCAAGTTACTTCTCCCTCTGAGGCTCCTCAAGTGTCTAATACATCAATGTCTTCTTGTATGTATGTAAATCAGTCATATTGAACAATCTCATGTATCCACTACATGTGGTCATGGTACAACAGATGGATCTTGTGTTATTTGATTCATGTGTTTATGGAAATAATCAAAATCAATCCTCTGATCACAATTACCATGTCTTTGGCCTCCTCAAAAGAGGTCTGCAAGTAATCACCCTAAATATTCAACACATCCTCCCTAAAATGAATGAGATAAAGTTAATATTACAGCAAACTAGATCAGTCAGTATTCTAGGTCTATGTGAAACCTTTCTTTCTGATGATACTGATGATTTGGCTCTCCAAATACAGGGGTTCAACTCTGAAAGAAAAGATAGAGAATCCATGGGGGTGGGGGTATTCTTCTCTATGTAGACAGTTCCATTAGTTATAACAGACGTGTTGATCTAGAGACTATTGGGGTAGAGAGTATCTGGATCAAAGTAACCCTCGCCCAAAGCCAATACTCTTATGTTCAGTTTAAAGGTCACCTAGTTCCACAGCTGAATGGATTGATAGATTTGAGGTTCAAATTCAAAAAGCATTACTAAAGGAAGATTTATAAATTATCATATTAGGTGATTTTAACATTGACTACATGAAAACTCCAACATTAACATGGATAAATAACTTTGAAACTTACAACTTTACTCAATTAATTAACACCCCAACTAGTGTAACAGATAAAAGTGCTACTATCATTGATCATGTCTATACTAATAAACCTGAAAACATAAGTGAAATTAATGTGTCAGTGTATGCACTGAGTGACCACTACCCAGTCTGTATAACCAGACATGTTCTGAAATCATCTAAAAATGGCCAAGGCATTGAAATACAATACAGGGACTTTAAACAGTTTGATGAGGAAACATTCTTAATTATTTAGTTTGCAAACCTTCCAATCAGTCTGCAATATAGCTATTGTCAACACTGCTTTAGACAAATGGTATTGGATGATCAATGCAGCCTTAGACAAGCATGCCCCAATTAAAACAAAAAGGGTTAAACACCAAATTACGCCCAAGTGGATTACCCCTGAGATCAATGAGGCTAGGCACCTAAGAGATAATTTCCACAAGAAAAAAGACATGAAAAGCTATAGAAAGTGGAGGAATAAAACTAAGCACATGATAGATATGGCAAAAGAGAACAGGCTATTGATGAAAGTAAGAGCACCAAAACATTGTGGAAGCATCTAAAAGAGCTGAGCCCACCCAAGAACAGTTGTCTTCCCCCTAGACTTAAGTAAAATGATGATCTAGCAACATCTGTACAAGACATTGTGGAAATGTTCAACAATTTCTTCATAAGCATCTCCAGTAACAGTATTCAGAACCAGACTAACATCCCATCTGAACTTGATGCTCTTCTATTATTTATAAGCGCTAAAATTCCTGATGATAATTATTTTTCAATAGCTAATGTTAGTGAATCTGATGTTTTTGATATGCTAATTAAGGTGAATATTAATAAATCCTCTGAATTGAATGGGATTGGTACATGAATTCTTAAAATTGCTGCACCAGTAATAACAAAGTCACTAACGCATATCAAAAACTTAAGCATAATGAGAGGTAATTTTCCAGAAACACTGAAATGTGCAAAGTTTACACCTATCTTTAAGAAAGGAGAAAAGGAGGATCCAGGAAATTACAGACCAATATCAATTCTACCTATATTGTCAAAACTATATGAAAAGCATGTATCCATTCAGGTCTATACATTTTTTGAAACATACTCTCTATATCATAAAGTGCAATCAGGATTTAGAAAGTACCACTCATGCCAAACAGAACTTATCAAATTAATTGGTCTTTGTCTGAAGGAAATGGATAATGGACATATGACTGGGATTATTTTCCTTGACTTCAAGAAAACCTTTGATCTTGTCGATCATGAAATTCTGCTGCAAAAGTTGAACTGTTACAGGTTTGACAATCCATCTTTAAACTGGTTTAGATCATACCTAAAGCAAAGGTCTCAACAAGTAAGCATTGGCAATATATGTTCTCAAACTCGCACTATTCACTCAGGGGTCCCACAAGGCTCAGTTTTTGGCCCTCTCCTCTTCCTTATCTATATCAATGATCTACCATTAAATAATGAATCCACAAACACAGATTTGTTTGCAGATAATGCAACCTTGCATACATCTAGTTCTGATACTGAAGTTATCCAAACAAGATTAAACTCAGACTGTATTAGAGTCCAAAACTGGGCACAACAAAATAGGATGGTAATTAAAGAAGGTAAAACAAAATGTATGAATTTGGGGACATCACAAAAGCTACGCAAGTCAGGAAACCCAGAACTATCTCTTGCAATAAATAATCATCCATTAGAAAATGTCAAACATGAAAGGCTTGTAGGTGTGTCCGTAGATAATAATTTATTACGGGATGACCATATTGATAAGCTTTGTAAAACAATGTCATCAAAAAATTGCCCTACTCAGCAGAATCAAGAAATATTTACCTATGGAAACTCGCAATCTCTACTGCAAGTCATATATTCTTCCAACAATGGATTATTGTTCTAATGTATGGGGAAACTGTGCTAAATTTGAGCTTGACAGGATTTATAAACTTCAGAAATGAGCAGCACATGTAATTTTAGATGCATCTGTTGATCATCCCTCGAAAGCATTATTTACAGAACTCAAGCGGTTCACAATATATGACAGGATGGATTTTCACAAGGCAGTTCTTTTTTTATAAATATCTGTATGGAACTGCACCAGAGTATCTTCAGGACTTATTCGGGCCTTTTTCAACACAATACCAGTTGAGATCGATATCATATGGAAACCTTCTAGCACCAAAACCAAGTATGGAGAAATTTAAAAAGAGCTTCCAATACTCTGGTACAGTTCTGTGGAACAAGCTTCCGAAGCCTGGGCAGGGTGGTATGTAGAATCAGCTGTTGTCCATGCAGCAGAACCCCCCTCTCCACGCAGCTGGTGGGCCCAAGGGAATGACGAATGCTGATACAGCTTGGCACCAATGGCGTCGCAGGAGTTGCCAGAATGACGTTGAAGTCAATGTCAGACCGCCTTAGGGACTCTGTCTCTGGATTTTCTGTTGGGGTTTACTCCCTTAGCCTTTCCCATGAGTAGGTATAGCCACAAGGCAGCAGAGGTTTGGAATCAGAGTTTTCCTTCTCCTAGATGAGCTACCATCGGATTTTCCATTGTGCTTAGGTGTGCTTAAGCACAGGGCCCCATTGGCCAGGGGGCCACATCTCCCTGGCAAAAAGAATTTTTACGATGAATTTTTTGAAATGTTTTTCAAAAGTCAAAACGTCCTAAACTTCCTGAGTATGTATGCCTGACTACCTGTGTAGGCTTACCAGGCCTACCTCTTTCAGGGCCCAGAGTATGTATGCCTGACTACCTGTGTAGGCCTACCTCTTTCAAGGCCCTGAGTATGTATACCTGACTACCTGTGTAGGCCTACCGGGCCTACCTCTTTCAGGGCCCTAAGTATGTATGCCTGACTACCTGTGTAGGCCTACCAGGCCTACCTCTTTCAGGGCCCAAGTAAGGGGCCTCATAACTTAACTAGCACAGGACCTTATTTGTCCTAAATCTGGTACTGGCTACCATCCAAAGTTTACGAGTCCCGTCTACCTGAAGCAACTGGTTTTAAGGTGACAGTGGCCTGCCTTCACTCCTTCTCTTGTTAGTGGAAAACGTGGTCTGCTTGACTTCAAACCTAAACCACTTGCGAAGACCAGGAGTGGGATTTTATTTGACAGAGGCGATCAGAGATGCAAGCCATATGGGGCATTTCTGGAGGATTGGGGCGCCTGTCTCCCATTCCCACCCCAGGCAATGTCAACCTGAGACCACTAGCTTCCACTACATGTATTAGCTGCTGAAAATATTAGAGTATTTAAGAAAGATATAATGAGCATGTATGTGTTTCTAATAGATAATGGAATTCATTATTTTAATACTAAACATGTTAAAATAAAAATTATTGCTGTCTTCATATAATGTGCATTGTTATACTCTCCTTAAGAGAGCTCAAGGGAGAATAGTCTTTGAATTAGTCACCCTCTATAAATAAAGCATTATTATTATAATGATAACCATAACCCACATATGTGGGGAAGATCGCAGATTATCTTCACCACCTCCTCTTTGTTAAAATGTTGAATCAATGACATGCACATTCCAAGGGCTCAAATAAGGCCTTTTAACAATTTTATTTATTCATAGGATGTAATGCTGCTTGATGTAACTACTCAAGTGTCATAATATCTTCTGATTCTGCCATCAATTCATCTGTCCATCTATGTAACCATTTGTACCTTATAATCTGTCCATACTGTTATTTTTATTCAAAGAATTTTGAAAACGATATTATCAGGAAAAACAATTATTTTTATATGTTAAATCTGATTATTTCTTTTTCATATTCCGATCATTAAAAATAACAGCAGTATTGTGTCTAAAAATTGAAAAAGACTTTTTCTGTTTATACACAAATCAAACTTGATTAATTGTTCCATCAATTCTTTAATCATATATAAAAATTTACAACTTGATTATCCTGATATATGTTAACCAGTCTGTCAGTTATGGGGCTTCTCCAATTTCTTGTCCTAGCCCCTCTTCATCCTAACTCAGCCTCTTCAATCGATTTTAATGTACCACATGATTTAGTCTGTTATTCCTCATTTCATTCAGCACCTTCACTATCTGCCATCCACAAGCTTAATCCGTGTACTTAATTATATATAATGATCAAAGGCCTTGCACATCCACCATGTCTGTCCATCAGACTGATTCAACTAGCGGTATCAATTGTCTCACCTCACCCCCATAAAGGTAATTATTATAACTTTGTTTCTACTTGTTTAGAGAAACAATATGCATTATACAGCCAATCATTGTCTTGTCTGACTGTCTTTAAGAACATTCGAGATAACAACAAGTGCACCTTCATACTAACAACAAAGATAACCCCTTCATGCCAAACTTCAAACCAAACCAGCTATATCCATGCAAACATTTCTAATGTGGAAAAATATAGTCAACAATGAGTGCAGAGTATAGTCCCTTGTAGGGATGGATCAGCTCAATATACACGATGTGTTGCATGGGTATGAAGCTGATTCTGGCTCTGGTGAAATAAAAATCAGTACATACAAAATTTCACGATGGCCACCATGCCAGCCACATTGTACTGTATATACTCACATGTAAGTCAAACATTTGTACTAAAATCTATTAATACAGAGTAGGGGTCATCTTATAAGCAAGATAAAAGTCCCCAAAAATCTGACTTATCGTATGTTTTGGGACACAATTATTTTCAAAAGTAACCTTTTAAGACCTATAAATGTTGCGACATGAAATTATAGCAATCGTTTCATGTATTATAAATCTTGGGACACCAACATTTTTGTTCTACTAATCAACGGATGTAACAAAAATACAATAAGGACGTTTCAGAAATAATGTTTTTAAGGTAACTGTAATACTGTCAAAATTCGATATTAGTTTGCTTTGATATTAGCGACCATAACCGTTTACACAGGTACAGTAATCATGCTAATATTATAACATCAAAGCACTTAGCCACAAGACAAAATTCCCTCTTACTCATGCCAGTCTCAGGACTTAAACATTACGCTAACTGGCTTGGATTTCATCTCCACCTCTTCTTGCATAAAAATCCTCAGATTCTTCTCCTTCTGCACGTCCTGATGTATAATAACGTTGTTCTTCTGTTTCTTCTGTTTTTTCTTGTTCAGGTGGTTCATGATATATTGTTACATAACCTTTTTTAGTTTTTTTTTTCTTTTCTTCTTTTTCTTTTGCTTTTCTTTCTTTTTCTCTTGCTTTTCTTTCTTTTTCTCTCTTTCTTCTTTTTTCATCATTTTTTCTTTTTCTGCTAATTGTTTTTGTTGTTCTAATCGCTCCTGTACATATTGTTCTTCATCTTTTATACCCCTTGTAAATAATTCATGAGTAGTAACATCTGCGCCACTCATTTGTGAAGGTCCTATTCTTGCTTTATATAATAAATCCTGCCAATCTTTTCTAGTTCTAACTTTGGAAAGATACTCGGGTTTTAAATATTTATGTGTTTCAACCCAATTGGCTCTAGCAAATACACCAAAATTTTCTATTTCTTCTTCAGTTCCAAATGGAAAATTTTTTATTATTGCCTGTAATCCATCATCAGTAAATTTTTCCTGTGGAAAAACTCAAGATTTTTTACTAGGTTTTTCTTCAGTAGCTTCTTCAGGTTCTTCTTCAAAAACTTCATCTAGTTCTTCTTCAATAGCTTCATCTGGTTCTTCTTCAATAGCTTCAGCTCCAGCTATCGTTGTGGTCTTAGTTTTAGGTTTATATCCTATTTTAGTTTTTTGTGTCTAAATCTGGGTCTTCCAGGTGGAGGTGGAGGTGGAGGTACACCTGGAGGTGCAACAGGTGGAGGTCTAGTTTGCTCTTCAATTCTTTTCAGCACAGGAAGAATACCGTGTTTTCTCACTTCAGGATCTTCTACGTCATCTAACAAAACTCTTTCAGTGGTTTCAGTTACTGGCTTAAATAATAACTGAGTTCACTCAGTAAATCCTTCTTTTGCATCCTCAATTGCGCGTATTTTTCTCTTAACTGATTCTCGTACTGGTAAATATTTTCTTATAGCTTCTTGTCTTTCTCGTGCTATTCTTGTTCTTAGTGCTTCTCCAACATCCATGATTTATTAAATCAGTATTAATTTTAATTATATAATTTTCTGATATAACCTTCTGACTGTAATTTTCTGAGTAAGTTTCTAATTATAACTCTTCTCAATTAAACGATAGCAGCAGGGAAGGCACCTATCTATGGTCGGTCGTATATATTGAATAAAAAAAAATTAAAATTCACGTAGAGTATTTTTTTCTCAGCTAAATCTTCAAACTAAGATTTCGTTAATGGAACGGAGTTCAATAACGAGTAAAATTCTCCAGGAAGCTTTTATTTATTAATCTAGACCTTTCTACGGGAAAGTTTTCTGTGGAAGATTTATTTTATGTCAGAAACCCTAGGTCTGTTTGCCCTCCCTGCTGCTCACAGTTAGATGGTTTACTTCAAACTTAAGTGACAGAACACAACATGTTAACATAAATAATGGTCTGTATGAACCTGGAACTGAATTAGATACAGAGCACCACAAGGCTCAATTCTAAGTCCATTACTATTTATTTTATTTACTAATGACCTATCACTTTTACTAAGGGACTCAGTATCATCTACAGATCTCTATGCAGATGACATAACATTGTCAGACATCCAAAACACAAAGCATGAACTGGAAATTTCTTTACAGAATGCCCTAAACAAACTGAACAACTGGTGCACATGCAATGGCATGGTGGTAAATACTGGTAAAACTAAAATATTACTTATATCAAGACAGCAAAAAAAAACAAATCTTGATAACAATGAACTATGTTTGACATGGAAGGATAACAATTTGCAAATGGTCTGTCATGGTGTTCTGGTAGATAATAACCTATCATGGACTGAACACATCAAACATATCAGTAGAAAAGTCAATTCAAGTTTATGGCTTCTCAGTAGGATAAGACATTTTCTCCCTGAAAGACACAGAAAACTATTTTATAACAGTTACATACAACTCTATTTAGACTACTGTAATACCGAATGGGGTAAATCAAATGATAAAAACATAGCAAAGCTGGCACATCTGCCAAAAAGAGCATTAGGGCTAATATCAATGCAAAAAGAAAGCAAGGAAAATTTAGCTGGTAAGTTAAAAATATTACCTATTAAAGACCAAATCTGTTTAAGAAAAGCCAAATTAATGCAATGATATCCCATAATGCCCATACAGATATTTATCATGGATTCCATATGGAATACTTATGGAATCTGTATGGAAGAGATATGGACTGAAAAACTTATGGAATCAGGCAATTTATTCCATATCAATTCCATAAGTACTTCACAGCAAGTGAAAATTCCACATGGAATAAAGTTGCAACTTTAATCCATAAGCACCTTTTTCCATGTGGAAAGCAGGCTCATGTATTATAGCATCATGGAAAATACTCTCTGAAGAATTAATAACCTGAACTATTTGATTCAAATAGAAATATTGGTGGGAGTTAGAGTACATGTATATGTCAGTGTAGCTGATGTGGAAGGATGAATATATACTGATATAAATTTGAAGAAACACATGTATGTCAGTTTTCTTTAATTTATTTCCAATGATGTTTATAAACAAAGACATGACCAAAAATGTTGAGAAAATGTAAACATGATCAGAAAATTAATATCTGGTAGTACAAGCATAGATGAATCCTTGGTGCAAGGTGGATTTTGGGCTTGTTCTGATGTTTATTGTGAAAGTAATTTTGTTGGCTTCCTATTAAAATATGCTCTACAACAATCATACCCTAGTGAAAATGTGACTTAAATTTCAGCAAAATCAATGAACATTTCTTGACATTCACTCAAATGTCCTTTTTCACTAAAATTATGGTATTTTATGAGATTTTACCAAAATTTCTGAAAATATCAGTGAAATTTTGTGATTGAAATTTCGCTGACTCTGCCAACATTTCTGAAGATATCAGTGGGAATCTGTGATTGAAATTTCAGAGAGTTTGTCAAAAATTTTAAAAATATAGTGATATTCTGTGACTGTAATATCACTGACATTTTAGTAAAAAATATCAGTAAGATATAATAAAATTTATTTTTTGTTTCTTGTACAATTTGAATGATTTTCAGCAACATTTATATTCCCTGTTTCTGATAGCTGTAACTGTATTGTTTATTTTGGGAACAATAACTTCTTTCCACATCTTTCTGTATTATATTTCTTTATCAAATTTTGTTATTGTTGTTGCTGTATTTTTTTTATAACTTAAACTGGATTTAACTGCCCTCAAACAAGTTTTCCTGTTTTCTGTTTTAAATCAGAATTTTGCTTTTCTCCTGACATGAATCTGACTTTCCTCTTTTTTTAATATCGTCACCGAAACATTTTTAAATAATGCTCTATCTGGTCCAATTCTGCAACGCGCTTTCTAATAAGTATTTGTTCCATTTGTTATTTAAAGGATGATCATTGTACAGAGCTTTCTGATTGGTCAAATTTTTTTACTTGCCTAATGAATCATTGCGTAACGGAAACTGATGGGAATGCTAAACATGGTGATTTGAGCTGGATACGAGTTTGAATAACCATTTGAAAAATATGCAGCAATGAGAATAGCTTGAATGCAAAGTCGATGGGAACATAATTGGTCAGGCTGTATAAAAACTGAACGCCAGGACTAGCATTTTGCTTTTTGTGCCATAAACAGCTCTACAGTAGCGGCTAACATGCTAAATAGGACAAGGAATTTAACCAGGATGATTTTGAAGTTATATAACTCAAAACTGATTAACTTCCAGGATGAATTTAAGGAGGACAACATATAGATCACTGGTGGGAATTGTTGCAAAATACCCATGTCTATCAAAGATCATCATATCTTTGTGGAATTTTCTTGGCCCACAGGTAGAATCATCGTTCAATATCGTGAGGCATTATTGTGTATATTATCAAAATATTCTAGGTGTGTTGGAATTCAGTGTAAAATAAGAGTACTTATATCATGATAAACATTTGTCACGGCCGCTTATGGAACAAGTCTAATTCAAAAGACCACAACAGCATCATTGTTTGTACATTAATAAAAAATCAAGTTGCAAACTTGCAGTAAAAGTGACATGGCTGGCTTCTAGCGTTTCTTCTTTTCATGTCTCAAATGGATGCTTTTCTGTAATTCTGCATTATTTTCACAGCTGAATTTTTCAATGCAGATTAATAATTTATATTTTATATATGTTTGTGTTCCCAAATGCCTGTGCATATGTTCCAGGCTTGATACTTTGATTTTTTAAATCAATTATTTAGTGTCAAGCCAGATTCTTCACATCATGTTGTATATACTGTAAATATTGTACATAACAGATAGAAGGCCTCAAGGTAGATTAGTTCTGTGATTAATTAAGTTACCTTCTCTAAATAAAGTCATTATTATTATTATTATTATTAACTCCCATATCTCTTGCCTTGGTTATCATAAAATTAAAACATCTGTAAAAAAAAATCTAAGAATCATTAGGCAGTTTAATAGAAATCTGAAGCAGATTTTTTTAATGGTTTAGACAGAAAGTGCTTTAAAAAAACCCGTCTGAAATCTGCCTTAAGTAAGCCTGGAAAATTTTGTACGGGATGAACTATTACCAAATTCCATATGAACTATTTACAAATTCCATATGGACTATTTACAAATTCAATATGTACTATTGCCAAATTCCATATGGATTATTCACAAATTCCATATGGATTATTGCCAAATTCCATATGGAATTTTAATTTTATTCCATATGGAATTTTAATTTTATTCCATATGGACAACCTACAGATCTCATGGACTAATTAGCACATTCCATAAGATTTTTCATAAGGAGTACGTACGGAGTCCATAACATTTCCATATGGATACACCAAAAGCCATAACAATACTTCAACTATAGAATAAAAATGTCCATATGGATATTTCTGTAAAAGTACGTATGGATTGCATATCCAATCCATGTGGAAAATTTTGTACAGGCAGTGCTCCTGAATATGTACAATCACTATTTCAGTATAGACTACCTGGCAACACTTCCCAGCTGTGATCAATGTCTACCAAACAGTATAAAATTTCCAAACAAAATTAGGAATTATTCAAAAAAAGTTTCCAATACTCTGGAACTTTGCTCTGGAATAGTATTCCAATTGAGATTAGAAATGCCCACTCTATTCCCTTCTTCCAAACCCAATATATCCAGTGGCTTCAGAGATGCAGCTAAAATAAATTAATTCTTTGTATGAGGGCCTCAAGGTAGATTAGTTCTTAGCTACTTGCGTTACACTCAATAAATAAAGTAATTATTATTACTATTATTATTAAAGAAAACTTTTGCTTAATTTACCTACCAAATGACCTTTGGATGCAGATGCTTTTGGATTTTCATAAACATTCTCACTGGAGTTGGGATCTGCTGCTAGATGTGCTGGATTCTCATACACATTTTCTGCTGAACTTTTTGAGGGCAAAGGAGTATTTTCATAAACATCCCCTAAAAACAGATTAATAGTTCAAGTTGTTCTATTATAACATATGGCATGAATTTATATCAACTACATAATCTCTCCCTTGATGTGATGTGTGATGTGATTTTGATTTTTAACGTAGCTTTAACAATTTTTCAGTCATATAGCTACAATGTCTGCAATGTGGCAGTTTATAGTGATGTCTAGCACTGGGGCATCATGCCGCAGACATGTAGCATGATGTCCCACCCAGTCACATTATCCTGACACCAGGCCAACCAGTCCTAACACTAACCTCTTAATGCTGAGCGCCAAGCGAGGCAGCTGTTAGTACCATTTTTGTAAGTCTTTAATATGACTCGGCTGGGGATCGAACCCATGACCTCCCGCATCCGAGGCGGATGCTCTAACCACTAGGCCACCAGAGCGGTTAATCTCTCCCTTGATAACTCTCACATGAGATAAAAAATCATAGACCATACTATAAGCGAAGGTGCATGTTATCATAGGACCAAAACAAGTTAAGAAGAGGATGCCATCCCAGCTGGACTTGAAGAAAACCAGGGGTGGGGGATGTAGGGTTTAAAGGCTGAATATTTGTTTTGTACTTATTTTGAAGATTGATTGACAATAAAGAACGTTTTCTCATGAAGATTTTTGCTTTTGTATAAATTACCTTTATTTTCAAGATATTAAACCTTAGAAAGATTAACAATGCTCCAAGAGGTTTCAAGAGTCATCATGTGTATGCACAAACAGTACGCATTAGTTCCCTCATTCATATTTCTGTTTGATTCAGAATGAAACAAGGTTCCTTTTTATAAACAAGGAAGATTAATTCATGAAACAACCATCAACACTGAAACTCAATTGCAAATAGTAGTGAAATGTTTTGTCATCTTTGAGGAAATCTGTGAGTGCCAATTTAAAAATTTTAAATTCAGTAACAATGCTGGAAATCATTTCTCCATAATGAACTCTATCTCTGAAGCAAAAAGTTTTATTCACAAAATACCGTATATACTTGCATATAAGCCAAATAATTTAAGAAAAAATAAAGGCCTGGAAGAAAAATGGGTCAGCTAATCCATGGGCCAATGTCTAAACTTGACAGTTTTTATGTCCTTTTATTGATTACTGTAAAGGCTGTAAATCCTGGGACACAAGATAATAATTTGGTTTTGTATCCTAAGACATAGGCAGGTAATAAACTGTTATAAAGTATCTATGATTGATTTTTTTATTATTCTGCAAGTGCATATTTTCTAATTTCTCGAACACGAAATTAAATAAAAGTATATACAGACTTCATAATTTGCGGGCCAGTTGAAAAGGCAATATGGCATCCATGATACAAACCTTATGTTTTATTTTACTTGCTGACTATGAGTTTGCAACAATGCAAGCATCAGTGATCTCTTCACTTTATAAAGGGGGGCCCAGAGTGGCTGAGTGGTCTAAAGCCCTCACCATTACGAATCACTGCTTTCTCACCTCTTTCTCAGGTTCGGCCAATGTGGGTATGTGAGAAAGCTTGCCAGTAGCTTCACATGGGTCGGTGTTTCTTTCCATGATTTTCCCTGGTTCTTCCTCCGCCATGTATATCCTATCATGTGCTGAAAAATGTTGTTAAACCCAACAACAACAACTTCAAAAATGCATGTCAGATTAAATAATTAAAATGATTCTTTTTATTTTTAAAGGCCAACATGACAAACCAAATTTTTTTTCTCAGTAATAAACGTGGATATATGTATTTTTTCCCAAGTAATCAATTCCCATCACTAGTAAATGGCATGGAATTTATTGCATATTAATTGAAAAGTTTGCACTTTTTTTATTTAGGGCTGAGACAAGTAAAGATGTGAATCCACAATCACCAAAAACAGCTAAGACAATAGCAATAAAATAGACGGTAACACCAAAAAAATGACCAAGGTAATATGAAGATGCAGCAATTTCAAACTTTCTAAAAACTTTATAAGCAACAAGCATTGTTTCATATCTTTAAGGGTTCATTACAGTATAATGAAATAATAAAACAGTAATTCTGAATAACTTTAATAATATCTTTAAAGTGATGCATAAGTATCATATAATTGATTGAATACATTAGTTTGTACATGTCAGGCATTGAGACAACATAATATAATCTTAACTGCATTTGTTATCAACAATTTAGAATTATGGCCCCAAATTCAAAGAACCGTCTGTTAGAGAAATATAGCATTTTCAGGTTTAATACCTTGTTTTCAGAACTAAAGGATTGCAAACATGACTGCAAATTTAAGGCAGCCAGTAACGGTTATTCTATATGCATACTGTTTGTTTTATTAATTCATTACATTTGAGATTTTCAACCAATATTTTTTTTTACAGAACTGATCCATAAGAAATGGCAGAATATCAAAGAGTTGACGATGAACAAGAAAATCAATGAACTGCTAAAACCATACAGTAACCAGTATATAAATAGATGGATTTTCAAAATTTAAATGGACAATGTGGCACTAAAGAAACCTTATGGGTATTCTTGATATTTGGACCTTTTAAAAATTTTATTTGTACATGCTGAACAATTAAAAATAAAATGTATTCTGTAATATTTCCTTCATTATTGTTGGTCTGATGTTTTATGCCAGGGATGTGTTAGAGGAATCCTCGGATGATATGTCCTAGGAATTCTCAGATGATATGTCCTAGGAATTCTCAGAATGCTTGAAAACCTTGGAAACTTCAGAGTATTGGTTACAAAAATCCTTGGAAGTCCAAGGTCAACCTCGGACATTTGAGAATAAAAACCCTGGACATTGGTACAGAAAATTGTTGTCCTTTGACTACTACCTCAGAAAGTCAGCAACCAATACTCTGAGGTTTTTCCAAGGGTCATTTTTCCAAGGTTTCTGATTTAACCGCAGAACATGTACAGCCAGGTATAATACTTCACTTCGAAAAGAACACTCCTGTAACTGCTTTAAGGTTGAAAACTTGAAAATACTTGTATGTGGATTGTAAGGCTCTCTTCTATTTGGGCGACACAAACTATAAACCATTCAGTAAATATATTCACTTTTAAATAGATATGTATTTAAACAGACATACCTCTGGAAGTTTTTACTGGTTTTCTTTTTGGTGCTGCTGTAATAATTAAGGGGAAAATACTAAACCAAAGTAAACCAAAATTAGTATTAAAATACACATCCACAAAATTATGATATAAAAACACCCATGTATTCTAGGTAATATACTGAATACATTTACTAATATTTTTCTAGTTCATTAACATACAGGCTAAACATACTGCATGTACATTCTTTGAAGGATTTATTAACTGAAACAAGTTGAGCTGTGCAATTGTTGACACAAATCTGGTCTATATTTTTCTGCCCACCCTTATTCCAGGGACAAATTCCATGCTGTCCATGACAATGTCCAGATATTAGGGGTGAAACGATATACCTGTGCTGCATATTAATACAATTCATGATACAGAGCCTGCAATATGATACATATCAATACACATATGAACATGATGGTCCTTCCATCTTTGGAAGGTAACAGGTGCCCTTTCATGTATATTCACATTCTGGTCCTATTTCTAGTATGCAGACTACAGATAGACACAAAGTTATCCTATATTTATATATAATTCTCATTGATGAGGAGATAACAACAATACTTTCAGAGTTTTATCCAACATTTTAGGCCATTTACTGGTGGCTCCATTTAACTCCCTTTGTTTTTGTACAAAGTGTATGATTTAAAAACATCTTCTTACCAATTTGATGTGCCAGTTACACATGGAAGACATTACGATGTTATCTTCAAAACAGATGAAATAATGCAATTTCCTCATGCAAAGAAAATCTCATCTAGAACAAATTCGGGCACTGGGAATAAGGTTGAATACCAACAACATTTATCACATTTTACTTCCTGTAGATGCAAAAGACTGATGCAGCCACAGGTACTTATTTGTAAGTGAAGGAAAGCTATTGACTACACCCAGTCCTATTCTAAATCTTCTTAAAGTTACATAAGGTGATAAACTTGAGCAGTTTGAAATCTGCCCCATGTCTCATTCTATGCTAATTATATTTATTCAGTCAGCACCTTAATTCACTGGTTAAATATCTCTGCATAAAAAAGAGAAATTCCATATTTGTTTGCCATGTACAATAAAAGGAGAGATGATGACAGGATTTTATTTTAAGGTAGACCTCCTCCATTATCACAGAAAAAAGGAGGGGGTCTCAGGAAGAAATGGTCATAGGTCAATATCTGTCTCAACTTTATTATACCTCTCTTCCTGCTCCACTTTCTTTTAGAGCTCTACTGAAATCAACATATTTGACAGATGTCAACTCTAGTTGTATAAGCATTAATCTGTTAATTATTTCTGAGCATACTCTTATCCTTTTCTTTGTATCAATATTGTTTTGTGCTTCCTTCAGAAGGGGCATATACATAGCTAGCTTTGTCAGCTTGAAGATGTTGGGAACTTGATCTTTGCGACTGTTATGTACAATTTTCCAGAGCACACACATAATATCCTTTGCATACATCTGCTCCAAAATCGAATTTGTCACTAACAAAAACTTCATTAAAATCAGTAGTTTACTGACAACTATGCCATATTTTTTATCTGCTGTATAAAGGTAATTAGTCCATCAATGCTTATGCAGACAGAAGTATTAAAATAAATATCTTTACTTCTTAATTACATGTTTTTATTCTTATTTTATTCAATTTTATCTTAACCCTGATATGGAGACATGTATATAGTTTTGTAGCATATGATCAGCAGCATAGAAGTTGATTAATTAAAAAAATGAAAATTGCATTGTGTTTTAAAATAGTTTTAAACTGTTTAAGTTAGGCTCAGTATTCTACCCTTTGTACATTTAATAATAATAATAATAATAATAATGTTTTATTTACAGAGGGTGACTCATTAGTCAAGGACTATTCTGCCTAGAGGCCCTATTAAGGCGAGTATAACAATGCATATTATATGAAGATGGCAATAATTACTGTTTATTTTAACATGTTTAGTATTAAAATACTAAATTTCATTATCTGTTAGAAACACATACATGCTCATGATATCTTTTCTTAAATACTCTAATATTTTCAGCAGATTTTACATGTAGTGGAAGCTTATTCCACAGAACTGTACCAGAGTATTGAAAACTCCTTTTAAATTGCTCTGTTCTTGGTTTTGGTATTAGAAAGTTTCCATGTGATATTGATCTCAACTGGTATTGTGTTGAAAAAGGCCTGAATAAGTCTTGAAGATATGTTGTTTTTTTGTTGTTGAGTTTAATTATAGTAGCGTTCGCACAATTGTGCATGTGCCACTTTTTTCTGACTGCACCGCAGCCTGCTAGTTGTTCCTGGGCAAGGGGATGGTGCCACCTCCCCCAGGCTTTTATGGATTCAAGGAACCCTGATAGTTTGGCCTCAATCTGTGGGTCCATAAAGGTCCCTACAGTTGAATGGTTGGCTGTCATTAGTGGGAAGGAGAGCTCGGGAATGGTCCTGCTTGCTTTACATCGCTGGTTTCTTGTTGCATTTGCCTGTTTTTTTGTTTTTTTTTCGAGATATTTTTCTTTTCTTCTTCTTCAAAATGTTCTAAAAGGAGGGGGGATGTTCTATGCTGTTTATAGAGGTTCTTAGTAGATATCATGTATGAAGAGAGATTTTCAAGGTTATTATGGGATTACTAGTCGAGGTGTTTAGGGTGTGGTTCCTACGTTATTTAAAATTTTTAGATATTACCTCTTTAAGTTATTTATTAATTGATGTTTTTAGAGATTGAATGTTATTTATACTTTATTTAGCAAGAGACCGGAGTCCTAGCCGATTACACGGTTCGTTAAGGACATCTAGGACATCCGATTTTGCGGTTTCCTTAGTTTTTTATAGGTGCTTCGTAAGTGAATTATTTACTAATACTTTTATAAAATTGAATGATATGTTATAGTTTTTTTATGTGGTGGCTTCTAAATTTATTTAGCTAGTTACTGGGTCTTTTGGTTTTGTGGGGATAGTAATTATATTTTGTTCCTAAGTCCTGCTGAGTCTATGAATTGATTTATATTTTTATATGCTGATTGTTTATTTTTATTAGAGTCCATAAGTAACTCTGGGTATGTGTGTGGTGATCCAATCTCTTTTTGGTTTTTGATAAATATTTTCCGAGCGGGTTGATATTTTGGGCATATATTGAATACGTGGTGTAGATCTTCGGTGGTGTGGCAGTTAAAGCAGTTAATGGTTGCTGGTTTGGGTCCTATAAACCTTCCAAAACTGCTTGCTAGTTTAGTTTTTCCAGTTATTATCCTGTTTATGGTTTTCTGTTCTAAATAGGTACTCTTAGGTAGCTGTATGTTCCTATCTACGTTTTTTGGGGTTTCATGGTGCTTTTTACCTTTTGTGGAGGAGTTCCAAAAATCTTGCCATGTTTGGTCTATATATGTTTGTGTGAAGCTTATTGCTTCTGTAGAGCTATAGTTAAGCTTGATAGAGTTTTGATTTCCTAGTATGGTTTTTGTAACTTTGTCTGCTGTTTCGTTGCCAGAGATTCCAATGTGTGACGGTATCCACATGAGCTCGACTAATTGATGTGCTGTGGTGATATCGTCGATTAATTGGCATGCTCTGTCGAGGAATTGTTCCCTAGAGTGTGTATTGCGATTTTGGATCGATTTGATAATGCTTAGGGAATTGCCTATAATGACTGCTTTAGGTATTTGGTTGTCTATGATCCATTGTAGTGATTCAAGTATAGCCCAGAATTCAGTGGTGTAAATGGAGCAATAGTCAGGTAATCTGGATCCCGTTTGTATATTGAATTCAGGGATGGCTATTGCTGCTGCTGTTCTTGGTGGGTTGTTTGCTTTTGATCCATCGGTATATATTTTAACATAGTTCAGGTATTTTTGGTTGATTTCGTTTACCAGTACAGGTTTTAGTAAGTTTTCTTGTCCTTCTTTATTGCCTAATTTGGTAGCTTCAATGTTAATCCTTGGTGGTTTTTGTAACCATGGTGATTTGTTCTGGTCTGTATTGTTTGTTACCTGTTTTTTTAGTACAGGTATCTTTTCTCTTAGTTCAAGGATTACTTTGCCACTTGGTGTGATAGGTATGATTTTGGGTTTGAAGACAACTTTACACTTATTTATAGCTATTTTGGTGGGATGGTTGTCTGGGTGGGTATCTAATCGAATGGAGTATCGGAGAAGCAGTTCTTGCCTACGTAATTTTAAGGGCAGTTCTCCTGTTAGTGTTTGTAGTTCTTCTAATGATGTTGAGGGGAGTGTTCCTGTGCATAATAGCAAGGCTTTTCTCTGGATAGTGTCAAGTTTTTGTAGTACGGGCTGCTTAGCCGAGTTATATGCTTGGCAACTGTAATCCAGTTTTGATCTAATTAGGCTTTTATATATCGTGAGGAGGGTTTCCTGGTTGGATCCCCAGTCAGTTCCTGTGATGTTCCTGAGTAAATTGAGATCTTTGTTAAAATTCTGGGTGAGTTGTTCAATGTGCTGTTTCCATGTGAGATGGTTGTCAAAGAACATTCCTAGGAATTTTACTACTGTTACGTATTTGATTAATTGATTTTGTATATAGAAGTTTGGATAGACTAGGTTGTTATTTCGTTTGGGGGTGAATATGATTGCCAGAGTTTTTTCATGAGATATTTTGAAACCCCATTTGTCCGCCCATCTCCCTATATTGTCTAGGCTCTGCTGGATTTCTTTAACTACTGTGTTATTGGCAGGATTTCCATTCCTCCATATGCCACTATCATCTGCAAATTGTGGCAAGTTTATTTTTGTGGAGGCTACATTGAGGTCAAGGTCATTTACCATTAGGTTAAATAGTAACGGACTTATTACACTGCCTTGCGGTGTTCCATTTTCAAGTGAAAATTCTTCCGAATGGGTGTTGCCTACTCTTGTGGTAATTTTCTGGTCTGTGAGGAAATCGCCAATCCAGTTGAACAAGCGTCCAGTTATTCCAAATTGGTTTAATCTGGCCATTAGTCCATTGGTCCATACTAGGTCGAACGCTTTTTCTAGGTCTAAAAAAACCGCTATGAGGTTGCGATCGGTTTTCCTATGTGCGTTAAAAGCGAGTTTGATGTCTGTTTCCAATCTGAGAAGTTGGTCAGTGGTGGACTGTTTGTTCCGAAAGCCACGTTGGTTTATGGAGAGTAGGTTATTGGTTTCTAGGTGGTGTTTTAACCTATTTGCGATTATTGTCTCCATTATTTTGCAAATATTGTTTGTAAGGGAGATAGGTCGGTACAAATTTATGTTGTTGGGATCTTTACCTAGCTTGGGGATTGGTATTACTATGGCCTGTTTCCATTTGGTGAGTAGTTGGCCTTTATCCCATATCCTATTAAAGAGTCTGATTATGGCTATTGTTATATTGATAGGTAGTTTTTTGTAGATAATGTAACCTAACTGATCCTTACCAGGGGATGTTTCGTTTTTGGATCGTAGGGCTATCTTCCATTCATGTACTGTGATGTCGCTATTTAGGTGAGATTCTTTTGTTCCTTGGTCTTGAAACATTTGAGGTTGGGTTCCCTCCATTAGTTTTTTTGTGTTCTTGAAAGTTTTTGGTGTGATTATTGTTGCTACTCATGTTCGAAAAATGCTTCGCTAGGAGGTCTGCCTTATCTTTATTTGTTATGGTATTTTTAATTTTTGGGGCTGAGGTAGTTGCTTTCCCTTTTATGGCTTTTATCTTGTCCCATATTTGTCTTGAGTTTGATTTTAGACTCAGTTTAGAGCAAAAGGTTTGCAATATATTAATTTTAGCAGTTTTTATAGTTTGTTTTAGTGCTTTTTCTTTATCTTTATATTGCTGGAAGTAGATAGAATGCTTGGTGCGTTTATATTTATTTAAAGCCCTTTTTCTTGTCTTTATGTGCTATAGTGCACTGTTTAGTCCACCATGGTACACGGTTTTTATTTTGGATATTAGTTGTCTTTAGTATGCATCGGTTAGCTGCTTCTATAATTGTGTCTGTTATGTTATCATAATACATGTCAATACTTGGGCTTTGTAAGTTATCTGGATTTACTCTAGCTAGTAATAATTGGATTTGGTCCCAGTCTGCCTGTTGGTACCTCCATTTAGGTGGGGTTTTGTTAGGAATGTGTTGAGTTTTTGTTTGAATATTGATTGTGATGGGAAAATGGTCACTTCCTAACGTATCTTCCTGATCCACCCACCAATTTGTGATTTGAGCCAATTTTGGGGTAGTGATGGTTACGTCTATGGCTGAGAGAGTGCCATCCTCAGGGTTTAATCTAGTGTTCGACCCGTCATTTAAGATGACCAGATTGTTCTCAGTTATCCATTTTTAACCATTTTTCCTCTTTGATCTTTCTTTTTACCTCCCCTTAATTCACAGTGTGCGTTAAAGTCGCCACAGATCATTAGATTGTTGTTGTTGTTATTAGCGATTGCCTTTAGTGAGATTAGGTTGGTAGGGCAAGAAGGTACCTCCTGGGTCGTATGCATTATTTGAATGTTTGTGGTTCCTATATTTATCATTACTGACATTATTTCAATGCTATTATTGATGTTTAGGTTAGGGGGTACTTCTATTACGTCATAGTAGATTAGTGTATCTATTAAAAAAATTGCTAGTCCACCCCCTTTCTGCCCCATGGGTCTGTTTTTAAAGATTCCCTGGGTATAGTCTTGTAGTTTGGGCAGGCGTTTGTGTTCTTTTGTTATGAGGGTTTCCTGTAGGCAGATTACGTCTGGTTTTATTGCCGTATTATTCAGTTTGTTCTGCAGTTCTGATAGGGTTTAAAAAATTCCTCTGCAGTTCCATTGCCAGATGGTGATTTTATTACTTGCTGTACTATTCATTTTTGACGTCTTTATCTGTTAGTCTTGTGGTCCAATCAGCTAGTATGGTGAAAATGGTTTTGAGAGTTCTGATTATGCTACTGAGATCTTGCATTATGGTTCATGTTGTTAGGTTCATTACTTCCTGTATTAATTCTTTGTTGGGGTGTGTGTTAGATTTGGGGATGTTTGGGGTGACAGTTTTGTTTGTATCGGGAGTGTTATCAGGGTGGTCATGGTTTGTTACAATGTGGGTTGTAGCTTTTGGTTCTTTTGTTTCCTGATTCGAGGGTATGTTTTGTGGTGCAATGTTTTCCCTTCTGATTCTGCATGGAGAGTTTTGGTGCTCATTGATTGTTTCAGAGATAGATTGCCTTGTGAAAATCTATCCTGTCATATATTGTGAACCATTTGAGTTCTGGAAATAATGCTTTTGAGGGATGATCAACAGATGCATCTAAAATTACACGTGCTGCTCGTTTCTGAAGTTTATAAATCCTGTCAAGCTCAGATTTAGTTCAGTTTCCCCATACATTAGAACAATAATCCATTGTTGGAAGAATATATGACTTGTAGCATAGATTGCGAGTTTCCATAGGTAAATATTTCTTGATTCTGCTGAGAAGGGCAATTTTGGATGACAGTGTTTTACAAAGCTTATCAATATGGTCATTTCATAATAAATTATTGTCTACGGACACACCTACAAGCCTTTCATGTTTGACATTTTCTAATGGATGATTATTTATTGCAAGAGACAGTTTTGGGTTCCCTGACTTGTGTAGCTTTTGTGATGTCCCTAAAATCATACATTTTGTTTTACCTTCATTAATTACCATCCTACTTTGTTGTGCCCAGCTCTGGACTCTGATAACGTCTGAGTTTAATTTCATTTGGATAACTTCAGTATCAGAACTAGATGTATACAAGGTTGCATCATCTGCAAACAAATCTGTGTTTGTGGATTCATTATTTAATGGTAGATCATTGATATAGATAATGAAGAGGAGAGGGCCCAACACTGAGCCTTGAGGGACTCCTGAGTAAATAGTGCGAGTTTGAGAGCTAATATTGCCAATGCTTACTTGTTGAGACCTTTGGTTTAGGTATGATCTAAACCAGTTTAAAGAAGGATTGTCAAATCTGTAACAGTTAAACTTTTGCAGCAGAATTTCATGATCAACAAGATCAAAGGCTTTCTTGAAGTCAAGGAAAACAATCCCAGTCATATGTCCATTATCCATTTCCCTCAGCCAAAGATCAATTAATCTGGTTAATTTTGAAATACCACTGAAAGGGTCATGCCATCTATTTTTTGTCCATCCAGCATGTACATTTGACTCATATTTAACACCATTTCAGGCTTAAAATCACTCCTGCTATCTCCATTAGTGGGGCCCTGAGTGGCCGAGTGGTCTAAAGCACTCTCCATTACAGTTCACTGCCTTCTCACCTCTGTCTGTGTGGGTTCAAGTCTCGGATTTGGCCAATGTCGGTATGTGAGAAAGCTTGCCAGTAACTTCTCGAGGGTCGGTGGTTCTTTCTGGGGATTTTCTGGTTTCTTCCTCCATCATTAATACTGGCCACCATATATAGCCTATCATGTGCTGAAAAATGGCGCTAAACCCTACAACAACAACAACAAAAATCTCCATTAGCATTTTCCCAGCTCCAATAATCTAATATACTTTAAAAATTTTTGTCATAATCACTATCATCAGCAAGTATTTGCCAAATGAAATTGTGATGAACCATGCCAGGAAGCAGACATTTTGGGTTTACTGGGTAGCCCTTTTTTTAAGACACATTTGTAAAACTTTCTTTGTGAATGGTTTCAAACTACACCATAATGCTTAAACTCGGGCACATTGTGCTAATCAAATTCATGTCATGCTTGAAGAACCCAGATATGGAACAGTTGCTATCCAAAAAACAGATGTCACGACAAGAAGGATTACATAAAAATTGTATACTTTGCCGAGTACATTTTCATATGTGGGACTTTCAATGAATTTGTGGGAGTTCTCACGTTTCACTTTTCTCCAAATGTTTGCATGATTTGCACAATGGCAAACCCTGACAGCATCTCCATGTAAGTACTTGACATATCTAATGACTTTCCCACAAAGACTCTGTTGCTCTGCCAATACTTCCTGCTTGTCATGCAGAGAATAAGCTACACTGATTTCTGATTAGTGGTTATTGTCTAACCTGGACTGGAACAAGCAATAACCACATATGAGAATTCAATGCAATATATTTCACCATGCAACATTTATCATTTAACCCGTAGCATAGCTTTCAACCAAAGGAGTCAAGATACAAGTAGAAACTTTGCATGAAAGTGGTTATTAAATGATGAGTAAAGTACTTCACTAAACATGTGGAACACATTTGGACTGTATGCTGAACATACTTCTGGGTTAAGATAATTAGAATGGAATGGGAGGTGGGTCCAGATTACAAACCATGTCGCTTGTATTAACTTGTAGATAGTGAATGGGTATTTTCAATGTCTTTTTCATTTTTAATAATAAACATAAGTGCCTCTGACTGCACAAGCTGTTTCAGATGGATAATAATTTTTCAAAATAACAAGGCAACTAATAATAATTATTCATGACTGCTGAAGCCAAAAATAACATGAATACATTAAATATCATTTCGTATCCATTCTATGTTCTTTGTATCAATATGTGTATCGTTTCAGCAAAAGTATCAATACATAGATATATCAATGGATTATTTCACCCCTACCAGATATCAAGTACAGGTTTAAGAATTTCCACCTCAGGAGAACCCTGCAAAAAACTGACAAATGGGAAGCTATGGGCAAGTTTTCTCACATACCCATGCTGGCAGAGCCTGAGACTCAAACCCACATGGGCAAAGGTAGGATGTTAGTGGTCTATAAAGGTGAGCATTTTAAATGTTACATCCCATTGTGCCTATCAAGCTGTCTTACATAACTATTCATTCCTGCACAGACATCATTGGCAGTTACATGCAGTAACAGTAAAGTCTTACACATGTGAAGCATTTTTACTTTGTCACTGTATCATGATTTGATCTCCTTGTAAAATAATTCATACATCAAGAACTTTGAAAGATCAAACACAGATGCACCCACATACACTGGCTTTGTCAGTTTTAGTTTTCATTTTCACACACTGCACAGCTACAAGCCTGCCATCAAGTATTTTGCATGACTCAAACGCTATGTCAAGAATGAGCCCTCAAAGCTTATCTTGCTCACCGAATAGTCAACACGAACCCATTTCTGAAGATTCTCCATAGTCTTGCCAAACAGGACATTAGACTTGTAGAACATGGCAAAGGTTAAGGTTAGTTTAGTTTGATAAAGTTCTTTTGACACTTGCTGGTTTTTATTCATTTCATTTGTATGGGGCCTAATGCTATAGTGAAATTTTAACATTCTGTGGACTAGCTGATACATTATGTAAACTTGCATCTGGCATCATTTATGATCCAGCTTTGATATATAACAACCAATCATGTGACATCAACAATGCTTCCAGTGCTAATGGATAATCACTGTGGCTGCTGTAAAGCTCAAATGGCTACTGCAAGCCATTCCCAGGGCTGAAAAGCAATGTTCAGGGTCTATAATGTATATCTGCATGGCTGTGCTATGGAACATTTCAAATATGTCTGTGAGTATAAGAGCATCTGCTTGCAGATATAGATTCCCTTGAAGGACAGACACAAGTAAAAGGTACTTATGGGTGACAACAGTATCTCATCAAACATTTCCCATCAGCTTGCGTATCCATATGGGTACACTCTTTTTCTATTTGTCAACTTAAACTTGTCAGGGATAGTGGCACCATATCAAACTGGTAATTTTAAATCTATCCTTGGATCCCTTTACAGAGTTACTTCAACTGCTCAGATGCATGTTTCACAATACCCTGCCATCATGGCATATGATGTGCCCCAGTAATGCTGACAACCAAGCTGGTCTCATGGCAGATGCACATTAGAAAGTTCAATTGCTTTGAGTCGATGACTATGTGACATGTCATGAGCTATCAGCTGTTAGTGCTAACTGCTGTACATGTACCAATGATAATATGTCATGTTTCCTTGTCTTCCAATAGCCAAACCTTTGTTTGCTTTATGTAGGAGATGATGGCCTCAAGTACCCTAGTGTGCAAACATGGCTGCCTTGACCATAAACTACAGCATCACAATGGAAGCCCAGCAGCAGTCATTATGGATATCCTAGTCAGACTTGCTTACTGTCAGGGGGCAAAGGTCCAAGAATACATCTGCATGTCCTCATGAGATCTAGGGTCCATTAATATCCACATGTATCATTTCATTGCATTAGTGACCAAATTATTTAAAGTATGGTGCCCATTCTCCCATTTCCAACATATTTTAACTGCCAATTAAGGCTGCTCCAGAGCCCACCATGCCTTTATGAATTGATGAACATAGTTCAGTATGGCCATGAACATGGGCATTCACCATTTTTTCTTGTGCTATGCTGGGAAGTTTTGGGACCAGTCACTGAAGATACTGATACATGTCTACTTGACTACTTATCAAATATGTAACTGCCCTGATGACTCATGTACACATGATATTCCTTATGTTAATGTTTATGGTACAATTAATAATCAAAACACAGATTGTATTAAATGTAATATGAAATTAAATGACAACATACACGTACATGAACATACTGAAATTAAACCCAGCAAGCTTGTACAACATTTGCAATTTTTGAAATTCCCAAACCCCAAGAGCAAATGATTTTGATGTAGTCTTAAATATTCTGGAACAAGGATATGGAATTATTTGCCCACAAAAATTTGACAAATCAGCCATTTCTTTTGAATGTTTTATAGAAAATACCCCAAATACTTAAATCTTTTGTTTTAAATGATTACATTTCATAACATTGTGTAAAATCTTGCTTCTAATCCAACTGTCATGTCTCTGTGCATCTGTCTTTTATTCAAAATAATTGATTTAATGTAAAGCTGCATCATCTGATTGTTTATTCTTTTTTATAAAAATATTTTGACTTTACTTATCCTTAACACATTTTGTTAGTTAGATTCATACATTTTTACCAATGGAAAGCAGCAGGCAGCCTCAAGTGAGACCAGATACATCTGTATTCTAAATTAGCTCTTCTTGTCAAATAATAATAATAATAATTATTATTATTATTATTACTATTTTAAAATTATTATTATATCTGTGAGAGTTCTTGAAAATGTTGATGGTGATACATGTCTATGCTCTTAACATAAGTAACAGAAAAGAGTGGAAGACAACAAGATTTGTAAAATTTAACAAACAATTTTTTTCCCTAGAAAGCAAAGTGTAAATGAGAAAAAAGAATTTACAGTATTGCGAATTAAATCCCAACAAAATCCAAGAATTTAAAGTCCTGAATAAAACTCAGTTCAAGTCCCAAAGAGATCCAAAATTGAAGACAATGATATGACTGTTATAGCCTACAAAATGCTGATGTGTGAACAGTCTCCTGTTGAATCAAAGAAATATTATTCCAGGTTTGAATTCAGTATAAATTCCAGTGAATTTTATTATTTTAAATTTTGAATTTTAGAATTTTATTAGAACACTTTTGTATTTCCAGAGAAAATAATCACTTGAATCTGAAAAAAATAAAATTCAGCCCAAACTGGTTACAACATTTTTGTTGTTGTTGTTGTAGGGTTTGACGCCATTTTTCAGCACATGATAGGCTATACATGGTGGCCAGTATTAATGGTGGAGGAAGAACCTGGGAAAACCCCAGAACAAACCACCGACCCACGAGAAGCTACTGGCAAGCTTTGTCACATACCCATAGAGGTGAGATGGCAGTGATCCATAGCAGAGAGCACTTTAGACCACTCGGCCACTTGGGGCCCCCAGTTACAACATAATACAACTTAAAGCACCAGATGTTAAAGCACAACTGGTAAAATCCTCAGTCGCACAACAGTTGTTCTCTGCTTGACCTCATGTCACAATTAGCATTTTCTAAAAACAACCATTATCTAATTTAAAGAAACCATCAAAATGATCAAATGAACCTTGTTTTATTTACAACACAATAAACTATAAAATTCCCTTAGGAATCTATAAAACCCTGTGCCAAATCAACACATATACTCCTTCTTGTTTATCTGAATAATAATCCTGATAATACACTCAAACACATAGAGAATAATGAAGCTATTATTAGTTATTTAAATAAATGAAATTAAAAAAGTCAATCAGGTCAAGCAGAAATGAACAATTTTGGACAAGGTCAAGTCTACCATACAATGTTACATTACAATAACATGTAATGAAATAAAAAAATTAAAACTAACAACCAAACAATTAAATCAAATATACATAACAATGGTGTTAAACACTTCCACTACTACCTATATGGAACACACTTCACTGTCAGAACTGACCATGACATGCTAACTTTGCTTTTATGTTTCAAAATTCCAAATTTTCAAACAAAATGCAGATGGTTGCAAGTACTCATCACTTAACAATTTCAAAATTGAGTATCATAAAACCAGTCACAGCAATACAGATGGTTCATCAAGTCGAGCTTGCATGTCATGTGATGACTACGCACCAAGAATTGAAGGATTCATCATTTGTCACCATTTCAATGGAATTAGAAAATGATCATTGACTTTTCAGAATAAATTCATGTTTTTTAATTATTGTGAATTTATTCAAGGACATTCTGGATTATATCATTGCAATACATTAAGACTGTCAGCTTATCAAAACATTTTTAAACTACTGGCATTACAGCAGATCAAGATTGGAATTTATTTGGAACACCACAAGAAATCATTTGGAACACTCTATTCTTTTGGACCAGTGATACAACTTTTAAGACTGTTTTGAATTTAATTCATAATACTTTAAGTTCCTTTTAAATTTTCGCTTTGTATTATAGGGAAAAAAATTATTTGCTGAATTTAAGAAACTTGTTGGTTCTAGCTCTTTTCTCTTACTTAGTTTAAGGCAATAGAGTCCATAAAAGCTCTCTTAAATGTATCATGCAGTAAATATATTCACTATTAAATTGATTTGTATTTAAACAGACATACCTCTGGAAGTTTTTACTGGCTTTTCTTTTGGTGCTGCTGCAATAGTCAAGAGAAAATAGTAAAATAAATTACAAAGATAATATTTTGAACACAGACAATTATGAAGCATGTTCCTGATTACCTTATATAAAAAGGAACTTACCATTCCAAGTTATATCCAGTTTCCATATTGTAGTCCTGGCTTTTAATTAATTGTTTACATGCATTTCAATGTCCAATGTGTATCATCACCATCTATGGCTGACAATACATGTTGCTTCTTTATTATCCATTGCTGCTGTGCTAAGATTCAGCATTTCCCATGAATAAGCACGAACTTTCAAAAACCAATCACCGAGAGCATGAATTACTATTGCTATTATGAACCAACATGACTTTCACATTGCTCAAATGGGCCAATCAAAGCTTTTCTTCCGCACACAGTCATGTATTGATTGATAAAATGGGCACTTTCATTTATATGTAGGAGCTTGAAACATTGTTATGTTGATGATGTGTTTTTGTTTCTGTGTACATGTGAAGATTGAAGAAATCTCAGCACAGACAGTCATGAATGATAAAGGAGATTAGTGGACTGTGTTCATGTGGAGAACAAAATACAGACCAGCATGTTAGTAAATGCAGAAAATAAATTCAGACAAATGCAATGTAGACAGTGACATGCAGCCCATTTTCAACAATTTTCATCTTCATATTTTTAGAACTTAACATTCAATCAGAAATTATGCCATTAAACCTTATACACAGACACATACAGGAAATACGTACATACACACACATACATACATGCATGCATACATCATCAGTTTCATGATTCTAGCATAAACAGTGCTTCAGAAATTAACACCAAAGAGAAAAATTTCACATAAGCTTATTAAGCAAAAAATATGGCCCATCAAAAAATGACCTATTTTTGAAATCAGTGTTATTAATCTATAATCTATCTGTAAATATATGTGTGGTCAAAGATAAAGATGGTAGTGACAGGACAATCAGAAGAGTAGTGATAGGAAAGGCAAAAAAAAAAAAAAAAAAGAGTGTCAGTGCAAGTTTTCGTCCCTTCATACTCAGACCAATCCGGCTATTGTAGTGGTGATGAGAATAGCCCTGAGAATCACTTGGTCTTACTTGTAGCTGACTAGTTTATTAGAATGTGATTTTGCAAAACTCCTGCTTGTGGATACCAAGTCAGGAGCTTCTGCAATTATTGATGGTAATTTGTTCCAAGTCCCTATTGTATGTGGGAAGAAGCTGAACTTGAAACAATTTGTTGATGCTGACTTTAACTGGAACATTTTCCTGTGGTTTAACCTAGTTTAGCTATATGTTAGGGTCAGGTATTTGTCCGATGGTATGTCCACTGGCGACAATCAGGTTAGAAATGATAAATTGATGACTGAAATTACTAAGTCCTGTGAGATATGGAATCTAGACTGGCATAGCCCTGAGAATCACTAGGACTTACTTGTAGCTGACTAGTTCATTAGAATGTGATTTTGGAAAGCTCCTGCTTGTGAGATACCAAGTCAGGAACTTTTGCAATTGTTGATGTTAATTTGTTCCATGTCCCTATTGTATGTGGGAAGAAGCTGAACTTGAAACAATTTGTTGATGCTGACTTTAATTGGAACTTTTTCCTGTGGTTTGCCCTAGTTTGGCTTTAATATGCCAGGGTCAGGTATTTGTCCACTGGTATTTCCATTAGGTTGTTTACTATCTTGTATTATACAGTCAGGTACGGTGGGATTTGGTTCACCTGGATTCGAGTCATTCCCAATGGAGGTGGGAGAAGAAGATGGTTCAACATTGCACTAACACTGCTTGCATTCTTGGCATCTATTTATGGTGAATCTAGCAGCTCTCCTATGAACCATCCCTATCTTATATATTAGATCTTTAAAAAGTGGGTTCCACAGTTGACCAGTGCTCAAGGCCTGGTCAAACCAGCATGAAATATGCTGCACTTTTTACTTCCTCATTGCTGATTTGGAGGTTACAGAGCAGGAAACCAAGGTTACTGTTCCCCTTTTTCACCATCTTGTATATGTGCCTTTTCCAAGAAAGGTCTCTGGACAAATCAGCCCCAATATATTTTGTTACCTGCTCTGTGGCCAGTTTGTGCCCCTTAAGTATGTGTGTGATTTGGATTTTTAACGTAGCTTTAACAATTTTTCAGTAATATCTCTATGATGTCTGCAGTGTGGCAGCTTATAGCGATGTCTAGCACTGGTGCATCATGCCGCAGACATGTATCATGATGTCCCACCCTGTCACATTATCCTGCCACCAGGCCGACCAGTCCTAACACAAACCTCTTAATGCTGAGCGCCAAGTGAGGCAGCTGTTAGTACCATTTTTATAAGTCTTTGGCATGACTCGGCCGGGGATCAAACCCACAACTGTGCCCCTTAAGCATATATTTGGACAAGACTGGTGATTTCTTCTTGTAAACTCATAGGATGCTGCATTTATCTGTGTGGAACGACATACCCCAAGTTCTTTCCCAGAGGGTCAGTTGCTTCGGGTCTTCCTGAAGGATCCTACAATCCTTGGGGGCATTTATTTCTCAGTAGACTATATAGTTATTGCAAAAGTTCACGTGTATGATGAGGTTTACTACTCTGCTGGTAGTTCTCTATTTGCAAGTGTCATCAAAAAAAACTCACCAGTCATTGTCTTTATAACGATGGGAGTTTTTAACTTTTGTTCTAACTCATCAACATCTTTTACAGTAGCTACTGTCACTCTGATTTCTGTCCCCATTTGGATATTATTTCATGTTGCCACTCTGTTAAGCTCGACCTACATAATGAATTTATAAAATGCTCCATGACAGTCAATGGTTGCTGAGGTTTTCATCGGGGCTAACAATCCTCTTATCAGCTCATTGATAAATACATATATAACAGCAGTTGCCAGATATCCCCTGTTGTAATAAACCTTGTCTATGCCAGAAAGCGATCCTGGCTTTGACTCAAGATGTCATGGTAAAAATGGTAGGTCCATTTCTATGTTCCTCATGTACTGAATCAATCTTGTCTTGGATGAACTATTAACTGGATTTAATGATAGTAATAAACTTTATTTTGCAATATCTTTTGCTTGGCAGGAGAAGCAGTAAAAGAACTGCTGCATTAGCATCATTCATTTTGCCATTATTAATCTGTCTAGGTTCTTCCATCTCAAAATACCATGTCGAGTACATGTATGGCACTTTATCAATAGAAGACACCCATGGCATTGCGAATAAGCATATCGATAGCTAAGATTCTTTGGTGGCTCTGTGAGATATGCCATGTGGGATCACTTTATCTAAATCAAGAACAGCTGTGCTGTTTAGTAGGTGATATCCACCACTTTTCTTTCTTGAATTTGTTATCTTTGCAGACAGCTACGTGCCCCTATCAGGTTCAATAGCTGATTGTTGCATTTCTTTTTTAGTGTAATATTTAGCAACTACCTGATTGTTGAATTTGTTATCTTCACAGACAGCTATGCTATCAGGTTCAACAGCTGATTGTTGTATTTCTTTTTTAGCAACTACCTGATGAGTGAGAACTAAGCGCTGCTCAGAGGTCACTGAATTACTTATTTGATCATAGCCATGGAAATTTTATCTGGATAAGCTGAAAATATTTGTCTTGTGCATTCTCTGACAAGCAGATATTGCCATGATTCATATATATGCAGATTGATATGTTTAACAGGAATTACATATTATTGTCTGAATTTTATTTTTGTGCTTAATTTAGAATGTTTGTAACATTACATAAATTTTACTTTTCTATCACCATGTGTACATAAAGGTATTTTTCCACAAATGTCAATGTTGCATATGCCACATGGAACTGGGCCACTTCCCTTTCTAATTCTGTTGGCGTGTGTCCAATTACTTGTTGACACATTGCTGACCACAATTTTCATTCTTCCTCATAAGGAGTCAATTACACTTATTTTATCCAATCATTATTAGAATTTTAACCTTTAAAATTTTACTTCAATCAGACATCCAGAGTCTCCAGGGGGTGGGGGGATGATCCCTTGAAAAGGGTGACTTGATCCTATTCAAATTAATTTTTTATATGTATTGGAATGCAAACCTTGGCCTAGCGAGTACAGTCCTGTTGTTTAGGCACAATTACTCCTTGATATTATGACATACAACATTGATGTCTAAACAGCAGACTGTACTCATGAGACTGAGCATATATGTTACAATGATAAAGGAGGACACACTCGATACAAGTGCTGTTTTGTTCTGAATGATGTCAATTTTAAATCTCTTGAGTTTGATTGTGTACAGTCTCTTGGGAAGGGAATCACGGTCGTTGTATTCCCCACCCAGGTCAACTTGCCCCCACAATGCTCATTAAATATGGGTCACAGTGATTTACTTTTGTGATGAAGGTATAGTTCTCATCAAGATACATCCTCTCAACATTTCATGATGCCTGAGATAACAGTATGCATACACTGTACAACAAGGGTCCCTTGAAGGGATGGATGATTGCTTTAAAGAATTTCCAAAAAGCCAACAAGGGTTATTTATCCTCAAAAACTTCTGAGTATTGATATTCTTTAGAAATTTGAACATAAAATATGTAAACAAACCAATCATGTGTTGTGATTTAACATGTTTACATGATCCTTGTAAGATCATTTCAAAGCTCTTCATCATGGCCTTCAACTCTGAACCTGATATGGATTGAAGATCAATGAACGTGTATCAGATATCACAATAAAATCTAAGTTTCTTTCATGTAAAAGAAATTACTGAAATGTTATCATTCATAATATTTACGTGATATAGCTATAAAATGGAGTAGAAAAAGAATGAGGACGTGGATTATACTGGTGGTAAGATATTCACCATTTTCAATAAGAATGTCAATGACACCATTCATGCAAGGGGTGTAATTCCAGCATTAAGGAAAAGTTACCAACATTTCTCCTAATAGCCACTGTGAACAGGTGACTGCTGAGTAAAGGTGACTGTTAAGACAGGTTTGACAATATATTTGAAGAAATATGATCAAGGAAAGTTAGGACTCAATTTGAAAGGCTTTGAGAATGCAACTCAATCCACATAATACATTTGAAAATAAAAAAAAACTTGTGGAAACTTGCATAAAATAAAAATATAAACTCACTTTTCCCTTTATTTACATTGCTCTTGTCAACTTGGGCATACAGTTTGCTCGGATCCTCTGCATGACCAAACAGTTTCTTGGGTTTGTCAACAACAGCATATTCTTGCACTACAGGACCAGATTCTGAGGAGTCATATACTGGATTGTCCTTTAATCCTATATTGAAGATTTAATTATTAGTGGAAGAGAGGTCAAAATAACAATCTCTCCAGAAACACAACATATAATATTACATATTTAACTGTCCCAGCTGCAAGATAACTTTAGAAATGCAGTTAGGTTTATAAACTAACTTCATTATTCCTTTAAGTTTTTCATTATAGGCCTTTTGCAAGTTTAATATCTGCTTTTATTTTGTTTTTGCTTCTTTTGTTGCAGGTTACAATGTACAAACTTATTTCTTTTCATGCCTGAAACAATAAGCTTTGTCGGATGGGCAGAGACTCCCTCATGAAGCTAACCTGGCTGCAGCAGGATATATTTTATTAAAAAAGAATGCTGTGAAATTTATACTGCAAGTATGTGTGTTGGGTGTACTTGGGTCTATGCATTCGTGCTGCTGGCAATGTCAACTGTTGGGATTGTTATCTTTGGCATCTGGCTGATGGCAGTTAAATATGTTTGAGAGCAGCCTATCACCACAATGTGATTTAAGTCACAAAAGGGTTACAGTGTAACGTGAAGTGCCAGCTTAAGATCCACCAATGATAATGAAGTAACACAGTAGATTAGCTTTTCAAGCATGTCTGCTGTTATCATGCAGTGAAGTGTTTAAAATTCATGTACCAAGCCATGCTCAATTTCCACGCTTTTCCTGAAAGTTTAGATTTTTGTCCCATGCTGTGGGTTGTGCCAAAGTAGAAGAAACTCAGGTTGGCAACAACTGTGAGTTGCCACAGAGCCAGATTTTTTTAAAATGCAGCCTGAAGCAATACAAGTAGGCAGTCTACCCCACCGCTCTTTGGCTAACCCATTATTTATGTGGCCACCCCAAAATGTCTGAATGCTTTTTAAAAGTACTGTAGATGAAAACCCTAGCTTTGGCAAGCCTGCCTACAAAAAAAAAAAATTGTCAGATGATAATTGATTCGAAGATGGAGTATAAAAGTGCAGAATGGCCACCCCTACACAGTAATGTCGCACATATTTTACTATGACCATACTGACTATACATTACTTGTATTATTTTTAAGCCAGTCAATGCATTGCATTCCGAAATTGTCGATCAATAAAATCAAGCATGTGTGACATAAATATGTTTGAGGGAAATGTATGAGGAAACTGCTAATATCTGAGCTTGACAGGATTTATAAACTTCAGAAACGAGCAGCACGTGTAATTTTACATGCATCTACTGATCATCCCTCAAAAGCATTGTTTATATAAATCAAATGGTCAACAATATATGACAGGATATATTTTCACAAGGCAGTTTTTTTATATAAATGTCTACATGGAACTGCACCAGAGTATCTTCAAGACTTATTCAGGCCTTTTTCAACACAATACCAGTTGAGATCAATATCACATGGAAACCTTCTAGAACCAAAACCAAGAACAGAGCAATTTCAAAAGAGCTTCCAGTACTTTGGTACAGTTCTGTGGAACAAGCTTCCAAAACATGTACAATTTGCTGAAAATATTAGAGTATTTAAGAGTGTGTGTGTTTGATTTGGATTTTTAACGTAGCTTTAAAACAAATGCAGTCATATCGCTACAACGTCTGCAGTGTGACAGTTTGTAGTGATGTCTAGCACTGGGGCATCATGTTGCAGACATGTAGCATGATCCTTGTCCCACCCAGTCACATTATCCTGATACCAGGCTGACCAGTCCTAACACTAACCTCTTAATGCTGAGCACCAAGCGAGGCAGCTGTTTATACCAATTTTATAAGCCTTTGGTATGACTTGGATGGGGATCAAACCCACAACCTCCCCCATTCAAGGCAGGCATTCTAACCAATAGGCCACCAGAGCAGTTAGAGTTATTAAGAAGGGATATCATGAGCATGCATGTGTTTCTAATAGATAATGGAATTTAGTATTTTAATACTAAACATATTAAAATAAACACTTTAGCTCAGTGTAATTCAAAGTATTAATGTTAATTGTGTGTTGGTCTTAAGTTGAAAAAAACCCTGGCTAGATGCACACAAGCAGTTACCAGCACTTCATCCTGTAGGGGTAACTGCTTTCTTGTTTTGAATTAATTCCAGAATTCCTAGCAATTTGTTTTACCTTAAAAATTCCAGTGAAGGCCTTGACAATCTAAACATGCTTTTCCTGGTTGCTAAAGCACGTCCCATCTGTTAGCATTAACTGCTCCATGGGATTGGGGTCCAGCTCTTTGTCACTTTCCCCACTAAGAACCCCTTCATAATATACCTAGTTTTTTGTGCTGGGTTTCTGTCATGCCCTGACATCTGGCAGGATTATGAAGATATTCCACGCCATCCCTGTTACATGACACAGCTTAAATTACTATTTCTCAGAGTAACCAGATTTGCAGGGATATTTCATAAAGACTTTATATAATGGCTATCACTGGATGGGCATTCCCATAATGGCCTCATACTAATCACATATAAATGTGCCCATTGTGCATAAGATGTTCATAATATGCTTAACCATGCACATCTAACAGAACTGGGTATATACCTCCCACAGAGTTTTTCAAACATTTTGTCAGTCCTAGACTACACACACTTTTAAGCAGCTCAGCCATCACCATTGCATCTTGGCTTTATTTCCTTGCATCACAGTTTGTACATTGCCCAATAATTACTGCATACCTGGCACAGCCACATATCTGTACATGTCCCCTGCCCACATGAACAAATTGCAAAGTATTTGTTGGTGTACAGTACCATACAATGTGTCTGGACACACTAGGTACCTTGCATGGCTTTGCTATTCCCAGTAGCAGACACTCACATCCACTGTGGGTCTTCATACAAAGCTATGCATATTTTTCTAATAAAAATGTATCCCACTGTGACTGAGTAGGGTACATGTGGTGGTCTCTGCCAGCCCAGCAAATAACATTTCAGGTCCTGACCTTTAGCCCATTTGGAGTGGTTGCAGATGAAAACCAACATCTTAAGGCCTGGAAGGAGGAGTTGGGGCATTTGGTGGGGAATGTTCATACTTCATATTGTTTTGGGGTTCAACAGCAGGAAAAATGAGCACTTTGTGAGATTGAAAAAATAAACGGAATCTGCATTACGACTTTGCTTCAGAAATGTAACTCACCACTGTCTGTGCCTCTATAAGTTATCTCCCCTGTACTACCTTGCTAACAATTTTCAAAATCCATTTGGATGCATTTACTTAATTAGGCTTGCTTTGTGGTCAGATAGGGTAAAATGGTTTACAAAATGTTACAAATATAATATAACACAGTAGGCCTTCACAAACTTGCCACTGTCTACAATCACTTAAAATCACTGATATTTTTATGATCAGCTGAGTTCAAAACCTTCTCCATAAATCAATCATTTATTTTAACTCCTAGCTTTGACACTCTTTCAAAAATCATCTTTTTTGTACCACATGATGAAACATATCCAGTATCCATGTAGGAAAGATATATTCTCTATATAATAATAAATTCAACATCACAATAAGCTAGACAAGGCTATGGATACAAAGGATTTAGAACAAAAACTACTTAATAATTTAATTTTGATCAAAGAAACTTAGAAAAGAACAATACTCACCACTCACTTGATGTTTTCTGCAATTATAATAATTAAGATCTGCAAGCACATATATACTTTTTTATTTCTTATTGCTTCACATCATTGTCATATTTGTAAGATAAAATATAAATTTAATCAAGCAAAGCAATACAAATAACTATAACATAGACATAAACAAGACATGGGATTGATTCTCTGTCTCAATTTAATGACAATCCTCCAAATTGTTTAAAATGATTTTTAAGACAGCCAGAATATTAGCTATTCTAAATATCTCTGAAATATCATATCATTTAGATCTCACACAAGACCTCAAGGTGCATAATATTTTTTTAAGAATTCTGATTGGTTTTGAAGGAGAGATGATAATATTTATCTGGACAGATTTGTGAAAATAAATAACATACTATGGGTGATAAGCTATTTGATTAATTCTTCTGTTTTTGGATATATGATGTCTTAAGCTACAAATACTTGCAATACCAACAGTAAATTAATTTGAAGATATTTTGACAAAGTATGAAGCAATGAGATAATTATCCTTGTTTCAAGTACTGCTCTAAAATTGTGCTTTACACAATGAACCTGTCAATTTTTGTTGTGGAATTAATGCTCCCAAATTGTACAATTGTTTCTTTCTTTCTTTCTTCTTTTTTCAATTCATAAAGTTGTTTTCTGCAACCAGTGATGCAGGAAAATGAAACATGCATTATCATGCTGATGGAGGAATGTTGAAAATATTTTAGAAAAAGAGAGCTACTATTAGACAGATCTCCTAACCATAATAAATATATTGCAGTAAAGAACAACTCATTTGAAAAGTCAAAACATGATCAAAGTATTGGGATCAGAACCCTTTACCTGGCCCTTGTACATGAATTTTACCAGTTGTTATGTATAGAGTTACTGTGGCAGAACCTGTAACCATGGATTTATAGATCAGTCCGCTATGTGAGTGTCCCTGCTGGAAGTGTAGATTCTCATCCAAGAATAGTCCCTTATCAACCATGGTCAATTTTTAAAATATTTTTATATTTGAGAAAATACAATGACTGATTAGTAGAAAAAATGTTGAAGGTGTCCTAAAACTTATAGTACATGAAAAATTGCATTAATTCTGTGTCCCAACATTTACAGGTCATACAAAAATTACTTTTGAAAATAATGTAGGGTGTTCAAGACTTGTTGTGTCTGAAGACTTAGTCATTACAATCAATATTATTTCAAATAACTATGTACCTGTATTTCTTCCCAGCACTGTTTTACTGGTACAGTGCAACTAAATTCATGTGAATGTGTACATCAGCGTTATTCCACTGAAACCTCCCTTGAAGCATTACAATTTATTACACAACTTAGCTCACAGCCCTTGCAAAAATGTAAGTGAAATCAATGTGAATTCTTGAATACAAAACACTAATTTGAATACCAAGGTACATATTATACTTATGCTTCACTATGTTAGGTAAAGAAAGGACTTTGCACAGCAAGTCTCAATATTAGACACATCTTGCCAAAACGTATGAGGTTTCAAGAGCTTCAGTGGAGTTTTCTGAATTTTCTACACAAAAGTGGAGTTAGTTAAAAAGTTATCACTGACAATGAATCAGAATAGACCAGACTGTGAGTTAGGACTATGTGAAATCTTCCTTGGTATAGATATACAAAATAATGAACTTGGTATAGACGGATATGAAATTGAAAGAAAAGACAGAACAGAAACTATCAATAAAGAAGAAGAAGTTATATATATATATATATACACACACACACACACACACACACACACACATATATATATATATATATATATATATATATATATATATATATAGTGCAACCCCTCTATAACGCGAATTCAGATGTAACGTGGTCATGGCGTGGCTCCCGAAATTTCTTATATTCATTCGCACATGAAAAATTATTTTTCTCCAAAGTACATGAAACAGTGTATAAAAAATGTATTATCACTATGGGGAAGAGATCGCGTATGAATTCGAATTTAATATGATCTTGGCGTGGTTCCTGAAATTTTAAATACATGTGTATTTTTCTCGTACCGGGATTTTTAAATTTTTTTCTAGGTACGAGAAATAGTGTGTAAAACATTTATTATGATTCTGGAGATGAGTTCGCGTATGAATTTTAATATCCGTGTCTATCAAACAGTACAAAACTCACAAACCAAAAAAGGAATTATTCAAAAAAAAGTTTCCAATACACTGGAACTCTGTTCTGGAATAGTATTCCAGTTGAGATTAGAAATGCCCACTCTATTTCCTTCTTCCAAGCCTGATATATCCAGTGGCTTCAGAGATGCAGATAAAATAAATTCCTTTGTATGGGGGCCTCAAGGTAGATAATAGTTCTTCAGCTTATTGTGTCCCTCTTTAAATAAAGTCATTATTATTACTCAAGAGGTTGAAAGAGCACCATTACCGAGAGATATATCGTCAGAAAAATCGCCATTCAGTCCAATTTGTATTGAGGAAGAAGAAACAACTGGAAGTGGTCTCATCGCTCCTGGCCAGGGGAAGAGGTCTTATTACTCTATGCACCAATAACGTCCTTGCAGATGTGGACAGACTAGAAATTCTCATTGGAGTAAAATGAGCCAGTAATAATTCCCCAGAAATCATTAATGAAGCAGCTGCTATTTGTCAGAGATTATTTACAGGTGGTATCAAGGACATTAATGTGTATCGGTCCCTCATTGATGAAATCATTGATGACTACCACAAAGATTAAGGGTATGCAATTAGATCAGTGAAAAGAAAATAAGATAATCATACGTAATGCTCAATATGGTCCTGTAATGGTCAGGGTGATAAATTCACGATTACAGATGTATAAAGCGACCTACAGAGATGGACTCAGTGATGTTGTTTAGGGCCTATTCAGAAGGATAACCTTAAAAGCAATACAGATTGCAAAGCAAATGGGAATGAAAGCTATCGATGTTGTTCATGAAAAAGGTATTGGTGCTGTTGGTGATGTTGCCAGCAAAGCATTCTCAGCAATCAAGGATAGATAGCACAATTAATACGATGAAAACCGCAATCAGCTAAATTACCCAGCAATTAAGTCATGCCTGCAACGGTTAGTAAAATAATAAATCAAGCTGCAAGTCAAAAACTAGCAGAGTTGGCTGGTGTACCCCTATCAGAAAAAGAAAAAAAATATAACTGCAAGTCTGATTGCAGGAACTGGTCATGTTAGATAATAACAACTATAATAAAGGTGTTCAAACATATATCTGATCCCGCATTCGACATGGACACACCAGTTCTCAAGGATGAATCAATGTGTGATTACCAATAATATTCTTATGATGCACAACAACCAAATTAGCGTACACGAACTGAGCTTCAAGTTCAGGATACAAGTAGATATTTCTTACCTACTGAGGCATTTACTGAAGTAGAAGGTGGACTTTTGCAAGAAGATGGAACAGCATACAGAATTTTAGTTCGACATGATGGAATGACCACATTTAGATCTGAGTTTTCTTCTCATGTAGCCGTGTTTGTAAATTTTCATAGAAACACAAATAGAACCAGTCATGAATTTTTTGGAAATCCCTTAGTCATCGACAATAAGCTCTCTGATATTAAAAATATTACTGATGGTGTAACATACATAGTAGTGTCTGGATCAGCATTATGGGCACCCCTCAATAAATCCATTAAACATCGCACTGAGGTTACTAGCATATACAGGTTCTCAGCTCTCTGCATTACAACGTTTACAATATCTGCCACAATTTCATGGCGTTATCCAGTAACTGGATCCTCTGGATCTATATTAGTGATATTAGAGCAAAACGACGAGGAAATGTTTGTGGTGGAACCTGAAGCAAATGGCAACCGTGTGTTGTATTAATGGTGTCTTGAATTAGTCACTAAACTACCACCTACTTAAAATATAATGAACTCCCCAATCGACATTCAACATTTCAGATACGAGCAAGTGTGTTCATGGCATGACCAAATGATAAATATAATCACCGTGTAAAAAAAAAAAGTACTGCAAATGTGTCATTGTTACTGATATAATTGTATACTCTGCATCTGTGGTCATCGCTGGAACAGTAACAGTCATCAGGACATTGTCAGCCACATATGTGATAACACCAGTGATAGGAATTGGTATTTCAGTTGCAACAGGAATTGCTGGTATTTTTAATATCATTGCAACAAAAAAATATATCCATCTGCGCGGTTGATAAATTACACGAGTATACAAAAAAAGTTTCACTAGGCAACATGCGCATACTTCAAATTACCTTTGTTGATATCACCTCAAGCACCTCCTGGATTTGTTACTGTAGATCTTCATCATAGAGGATTTTGTACAATATGTTTCTGAGTCAAAGTTCTACAAACAATTATGTATGTGGCATATATATAATGTACCAGCACACCAGAGTTTTTGTATACAACAAAGAGGTACTTGAAAGTGCCCTCAGAACAAACTTGTCACTATCAAAGGCAAGAGAGACAAATTTAGTGCTAATATAATTATTGATGAATATGGTGATGAAAATATTTTGATAGTGCAGGAACAGTTAAATGAACAGCAATGAGAGCATAGTACATGTATTATGATTGTGCGTGATAAAGCTATAATATGACAGAAATATCAGCTATAATATGATGAACCAACTGACATAATGCATTACTGACTATCATGAGGTAATATGATAAACTGAGTCTTATTACTATGAAACTAATTTTAGTTATGAATCTGAGAACCAACCCAAGTCAAACTCACCCATCAGTTGAGTCCATTTCTTCTCCTTCAAAAGCTGTGAATAGAGAATAATTATGACTTCAGTAAAATTTGGTAGCACTTGAATGAAAATTAAATGATAGAAGAATACTCAAATGTCAAAGAGACTTTTATTTTAGCTCATTCCCATTCGAAAAAATATAAAAACAGCTATAAATGCAGGAACATCTTAAATATTTCAGGATTTAAATTCAGTGAATGATGAATGATACCTAACATGTACAATAGATTTCAAGTTATTATCCATAGGTTCAGACCCAAGAAATGTGGATCCATTAGGATGGGTGGCTGTGAGAATAATAATAATATTAATGCTTTATTTATAGAGGGTGACTCATTAGTCAAGGACTATTCACCCTTGAGGCCCTCTTAAGGAGAGTATAACAATGCACATTATATGGAGATAGCAATAATTACTGTTTATTTTAACATGTTTAGTATTAAAATACTAAATTCATTTATCTATTAGAAGCACATACATGCTCATGATATCTCTTATTAAATACTCTAATATTTTCAGCAGATTTTACATGTAGTAGAAGCTTGTTCCAAAGAACTGTACCAGAGTATTGGAAGCTCTTTTTAAATTGCTGCGTACTTGGTTTTGGTGCTAGACGGTTTCCATGTGATATTGATCTCAACTAGTATTGTGTTAAAAAAATCCTGAATAAGTCCTGAACATACTCTGGTGCAGTTCCATTTACACATTTATATAAAAGAACTGTCTTGTGAAAATCTATCCTGTCGTATATTGTGAACTGTCTGAATTCTGTAAATAATGCTGGATGATCAATAGATGCATATCAAATTATGCTCATTTCTGAAGTTTATAAATCCTGTTAAGCTCAGATTTAGCAGTTTCTCCATACATCTGAACAATAATCCATTGTTGGAAGAATATATGACTTGTAGTAGAGATTTTGAGTTTCCATATATACATATTTCTTGATTCTGCTGAGTAGGGCAATTTTGGAAGAGTGTTTTACAAAGCTTATCAATATGGTCATTCCATAATAAATTATTACCTTCAGTCACACCTACAAGCTTTTCATGTTTGATATTTTCTAATGGATGATTATATATTGCAAGAGATAGTTCTGCGTTCCCTAACTTGTGTAACTTTTGTGATGTCCCCAAAATCATACATTTTGTTTTACCTTCATTAATTACCATCCTATTTTGTTGTGCCCAGTTTTGGACTCTAATAAGGTCAGAGTTTAATCTTGTTTGGATAACTTCAGTATCAGAACTAGACGTGTACAAGGTTGCATCATCTGCAAACAAATCTGTATTTGTGGATTCATTATTTAATGGTAGATCATTGATATAGATAAGGAAGAGGAGAGGGCCCAAAACTGAGCCTTGAGGGACTCCTGAATGAATAGTGCGAGTTTGAGAGCTAATATTGCCAATGCTTACTTGTTGAGACCTTTGCTTTAGGTATGATCTAAACCAGTTTAAAGAAGGATTGTCAAACCTGTAACAGTTCAACTTTTGAAGCAGAATTTCATGATCAACAAGATCAAAGGCTTTCTTGAAGTCAAGGAAAACAATCCCAGTCATGTCCATTATCCATTTCCTTCAGCCAAAGATCAATTAATTTGGTAAGTTCTGTTTGGCATGAGTGGTACTTCTAAATTGTGATTGTGCTTTATAAAATAGAGAGTATGTTTCAAAAAATGTATAGACCTGAATGGCTACATGCTTTTCAAATAGTTTTGACAATACAGGTAGAATTGATATTGGTCTTTTTTCCCTGGATTCCCCTTTTCTCCTTTCTTAAAGATAAGTATAACCTTTGCACATTTCAATGTTTCTGGAAAACTACCACTCATTATACTTATGTTTATGATATGCATTAATGACATTGTTACTGGTGCAGCAATTTTAAGAATTCATGGACCAATCCCATCCAATCCAGAGGATTTATTAATATTCACCTTAATTAGCATAACATTAGCTACTGAAACATAATTATCATCAGGAATTTTAGCTCTTATAAATAATAGAAGAGCATCAAGTTCAACTGGGATGTTAGTCTGGTTCTGAATACTGTTACTGGATATGCTTATGAATAAATTGTTGAACATTTCCACAATGCCTTGTACAGATTTTGCTATATCATCATTTTGCTTAAGTCTAGGGGGAGGACGACTGTTCCTGGGTGGGTTCAGCTCCTTTAGATGCTTCAGCAATGTCTTGGTACTCTTACTTTCATCAATAGCCTGTTTATGGTAGTTCTCTTTTGCTTGATCTATCAGGTGCTTAGTTTTATTCCTCCACTTTCTATAGCTTAAATTTCATGTCTTTTTTCTTGTGGAAAATATCTCTTAGGTGCCTAGTCTCAATGATCTCAGGACTAATCCACTTGGGTGTAATTTGGTGTTTAACCTTTTTTGTTTTAATTGGGGCATGTTTGTCTAAGGCTGCATTGAACATCCAATACCATTTGTCCAAGGTAGTGTTGACATCAGCTATATTACAGACTGATTGGAAGGGTTTGCAAACTAAATCATTTAAGAAAATTTCCTCATCAAACTGTTTTAAGTTCCTTGATTGTATTTCATTGTGTTGACCATTTTTACATGACTTTGGAACATGTCTAGTTATACAGACTGGGTAGTGGTCACTCAGTGCATATACTGGCACATTAATGTCACTTATGTTTTCAGGTTTATTAGTATAGACATGATCAATGATAGTAGCACTTTATCTGTTATTCTAGCTGGAGTGTTAATTAACTGACACAAATGAATTCAGCTTTACTTGTTGTTGGTAAGTGAAATGAAAACATTAGAATCAATATCCCACATCCAAGGCAGATGCTCAAACCACTAAAGCCACTGGATTTATGGAAAACACTGACAAAGAACAATCTTCTTCCACAGACAAGGAGCAAAGCCAATTCAATGATGAAAGTAAAAGTCCTGGCTCCAAAGTTCGATATCGCTGTCACATCACTAGTGCATACAGAGGTACCATAAACAATGCATGTAATCTGCAGTTGAGAATTTATTCCTACAAAACCAGAATTCCTGTCTTGCTTCATAACCTGTGTGGGTATGATGGCCACTTGATCATGCAAACAGCAGCCACATCATCAGATTCCCCAATCAGCATGATCTCAAACAGCAAGGAAAAATACATGATGTTTTGGATGGGACAATTGCAGTCAATTTGGTACAGTCTATGAATTTGTTCCTGGAGAAGTTAGTGAATAATCTGACAGTAGAGAACTTCAAAATCACTCATCAATACTGCACAAGCAATATGGACCTGATCATGAGGAAACTTGTTTAACCATAAGAGTATAAGAATGGCTGGGGTAAATTTGCTGAAACTCAGTTGCCACTAACTGAAGCATTTTATTGAACATTGTCACATGTGGGTATTTCCACTGCCAACTATGAACATGCAAAGAAATGTAGGTCTGCACATTAGACCCTCTGGATACTCAGGACATTAGACCCTCTGGACACTTTGGATATTAGACACTCCGGACACCCCGGACATTAGACCCTCTGGACACACTGGACTCTAGACAGAACAGACACCCTGGACATTATACACGCTGGACATTAGACACTCCGGACTCCCCGGACATTAGACACTAAACAGCTCTACAGCTGAAGATGTGCAAGTGCTTGAAGCAGACTGCCAGCTGACAAGACTTATCCGTATTGTAAAAAAATTTACATACGGTGAGGAATTTATACATAGACATGGTCTGTGCATAGTAGGCATTTGGTTCGTCCCATCGAGAGCACTTTGCACATGCGGATCGGATGAACCAAGCTCACTATTTCGAAATATGACACAATATACATAAATCACCCTCGGGTATCATTGTACACAAAAAAACGAAACCTGAGTACATGTATTCAATAAATAAAAAGAGTTTAAGTCTGTGACAGGTAGAGTGATATATTACATGTTTTTGAATACAACAAGGCACATTATTTTCATGATCATTACACTTAAACTGAAGTAAAAGATAAACTAAAACACATTTCACTTGAAAAAGAAAAACGTATTTAATTGGAATTTATTTATTAAAGTGTCCCCTCAATCAGGTAATAGTGACATTTCATTGATGCATACTGTTATTTATGATATACCATGACTGTTGTTTGGAAAGAAATTTTAAGAAAAATACATGATTTCTTATCAAACGTTGATAATTTCATAATGTTGATTCAAATTTCCAGGTCATATAAACCATTTTCAATGACAAACGAGCAATACACCAAAGTTTCAATTACCAATTTTGCTCAAATTTTTTGTTATTTTCAACAAATACAGGTCTAATTTCTGGTACTTCTAGTATTAAAAAAATGGGATCCATGACTGACTCTATGCTATAAGCAGGTTCACAAGTTATCAGGGCATGAGTTATCGAGGGAATGCTGTAGTCTGCCAAATGTCACACATGCTTTAGGAATTCTGGTACTGGTTTTCATCATCAAATGAACTGCCATGAGGATTTGACTACTTAATGTGATGGTAGACTCCATTTATGATTTTCCTGTTGCACTGTGGTGCATTACCATTCTTGATGATACTGACCATGAGACTGATAACTGCCATAAGTTGAAAAGAACTGGTCCATACTGTGTTGCATGTCAGATTCAGATTTGGAACAGTCATCAGCAAATAGATCACAAACAGTCACTTCCAGTAATTCTGTCTTCGCCTGTAGTCTGCTTGACTCCAATTTTGTGAATGATTCAGGTTGCATGCTAATATCTGTAACATGAGCGAACATGCCATCATGGAAGTGCTGAACCATCAAGATGAATTTCTCAGGGCAACCCAATTTTGTCATCAACTTCCAAATGCTACCATAATTGACTGTGCCAAAGGCATTTGTTATGTTGATGAAAGTCATGTACAGGTTGGAGTTCTGTACCTGGACTTGCTCCTGGAGATGATGAACTGCAAACATGATGTCTGTGATCTCTCATCCTTTCTTGAAGCCCACTAACTACCTGGCAGAAGCCCTTGATTGATATGATGCCCATGATGATTCAGCAGAAAGATTTTGATTGTTACCGATAGCAAGGAGATGCCACGATGTTTGTTGCAAGACAGTCTGTTGCCTTTCTGCAAGTACAAGTGGATGATGGCTCCATCCTTGTACTCCAGGGGTATTGTTCCCCCGAGTCAACATGGTCTGGAAGAATTCAGTCGGTTTCTGTGCCATGTGCGAGCATCCTGCTTAGTAGACTTCTGGTATAGCATCTGCTCCAGGTGCCTTGCTAAACTGACAGCAGGCCAAATGGTTTCACAGTTGCTGTCAGAGTTGGAGGGTCAGCAAGTGTTATGTCAAGTGATTGCCTCCTCTCTGATAGATGACTGCTGATTGATGACCAAGTGTTCTGCCCAACTTTTAATTACCTTTTCTTTGTTATTGGGCAGCATGGCACTGTCAGCATTCATTATATATGTCTGGTCCTGACAGCTGTGGTTCAAAGATTGTCTTTAAAGCATCATGGAACTTCTTTATGTCATTCTCATCTGCACAGAACTGAATCTCATCTACCTAGCTGCTCAGCCATGAGTCTTGCAATTTTCTGAGTTTGCATTGCACAGTCCTCATGATGCTATTGAAAGGTGCCTTCTTAGATAATAAAGTACCATCTTCTAAACAGGCCTTCTGTGGCATATGTTTCTCATTCAGAAGTTTCTGTATGGCAACATAATTTTCATTACACCAATATTGATGTTTACATGTGGGAGTCTCTAAAGGATGCCCAATTTTCCTCAACATTCTCAGACTTTATATTGATTGTATCCAGTTGCTATCAGTTGTATCCAGTGGCCTGCATATATCTCAAATAAATGCCTATTTCACATTCTGAAGTTTATATTTGGCAATATTAGGTTTTTTGGGCCCTTTTTCACCTGCTAACTGAATCATATAATGAGCTTGGAGACAATAAGCCTGTTGTCAATCCAGCATTCTGCACTTCACAAGGCCTTTGTTACTCAGACATTCTGCTTGTCTCTTCTCCTGACTACGTTATAGTCAATTAGATGTCAGCGATTGGAATGTGGGTGCATCCAAGACATCTTCTTGCAGGTACATGGAAGACAGTGATGGTGAATAGGAGACTACTATGGTAATTTGGTTTACTATGAAGTAAGTTTCTAACATAGCAGAGCAGAAACTTTGAATGGAGGTAAAACTGCAAATCATTTTAGAAATAGCACTGACTAACATCCAAACTCCATACCTCCATCTATGTAACTAGGCTGTCCAAATACATTATTATTTTACAGGATCACTACTGCCAACTTCTCAAGGTTCCAAATTTATACAATTTAAACTTACACTGCTGATCACACACCAGTTTTGTACATTTTTACATTTCAAAACTAAACTTGTCATATAAACCATACCTAAAAACTACATCTATGAAGGGATATCATTACTATAATTGTGCGTATATATTTTATTATAATACACAACAAACACAATAACTCATTCTGGGTTAGGGTTAGGGTTTTCAATTTTTCTTTTAAGTTTTAACTTTCTATTTCTTATGCATATTCTGTTTTGCATCTTTACCACTGCAAATAATATTTGTCTCCTTTCTGAAATTGTGTTTGATACTTGAATATTGCAGTTTTATGTCTTCTAATTTCAAGTGAGTGACTTGATGTGATATTTATGATATTACACACATTAGCATCCTATCTTGTTTCTCTTAAACTCATAATTTCTTTGCATCTAACACTTAATGATATCTTGCTAAACATCATATAGGTAAAAAGTTAACATCTTCAAAGTCACAATGTGGCACTAAGAAAGCTGCAAGTATGTTGTTAACATAATGCAGGTTGTACACGAGTTATATCCCAACCCTCACTGAAAACAATGAACCCAAGTCATACATACTGCTGATTTTCTAATCACTAACCACTGATGCACTGACTTGATATGCCATATTTACCATACATGTTGGACACCATGTTTGTTTGGACACCATGAATTAATTTATAAAATAAAAATATTTCTGCACTGCAGGTTCATGGACACATCATTTTTTTCTTCGTAAGTTGTGCAACACCTTTTAAATCATTCGAAAATTACATTTCAGAAAATGCACTCCAACTGAAATTTTATTTAAACAAATACAAAGCTGTGTACTTGAGATAAAACTCTTTAATCCACTGCAGCATCATCTCATCAACTCCACCCTACTCCTGCAAACATATGATCAATTCTTTCAGTGCATGAATATTTTTTTAGCTTTCTCATGCAGTAAAAAATTATCTTTGGAGGCAACACATATACTGAAGCAGAAACTACACAGAGTAAAGTTAGATTTTTGTTTAATTTGCACCAGTTGTTCGAATTCTCACACTTTTAACCACCATCTTATCAACAGTCCATCCAGGAATGATTTCAAAGTATGATGGAATTTCATCCAAGTTAATGATCATATTGTTGGTGAAATCATCATCTTCTCTTTTGACCTTCGTGAATACATCAAATGATTTTATTTTCTCCAAATCTTCTGGGTGAAGCTGTGTCACTGATGTCTGTGCATGTTGGGTCACATTAAAACTGTTTCACTGTTTCAATTTATTTTTAAAATTCCTGCCAATACTGGTGAAAAGGAACCAAAGTTAGCTTCCCTATGTTGGCTGACTCTGTATAAAAAAATAAAAATCAGCACACTTAAAAGAATCCAAAGTTGGCTTCTGAAGTTTGCTTGCTTTGTAATAAAATAACCTCTGTACTGATATTCTTTTAACTCTGTTTTGGTGCAACATGCAGTGGGGTGGGGGGTGGGGCCAAATTCAACACAAATTTTATTTTGCTTCTTAAGTTTTGGGACACCATAAGTTTTGCCTCACCATACATTCTGAGACAGGAAAAGAATGATTTATTTTATCATCTACCAAAATATATGGTAAATACGGTAATTTAGACAAGTTTAAAGATGTTAACAGACTGTGGTTGGATTACTAAAGGCTAAAAAAAAATCATAAAACTGGGCAGTTTGACCTGTATTTTAAACATGTTGAAATGTCTCAGTCTATCAATGCTAAAACTCCAATATTCAAGCAAACAAGATATCATACGATATTCAATGATGGGTGGAAATTGGAATTTCAGAGGCTTCAACCAAGGACAAAGTTTTAATTATTTTAAAAAGAACCACAAACTTGTTTAATAGTTAACATTTTTGTACATTTCAGTGCTAATTGGGGCTGATGAAAATCATCCCTCTTCTGACCAAATCTCCTGACCAAATTTTAAAAATTCTCCTGCTTTGTCCTGAACTGACCTGTCCTTTTTATCACATGAATTCCATAGTAACCTTTGTACGAATTGCAAGGATCATATCACTTGCATCAGCAAAGTCCTGTGTGTAGGTATTAGCAGGACTTAGCTAACTCTGGCTAGCAATGATCAAGAAATAAACTGGTTTATATTAAGGTTACTGTGACCTTGACCTTGAAAATGTCTAATCAGATATATGTAGCCTATTTCCTTTCCATATCAGTAAGCCAATGGCTTCCTAAATGTTTGTACCATTATAAAGGTACCTCCTCAGAACAATAAGTGGCAAATTGATAAATTCTCAGGGACTGCTATGTAAATCTTTTGAGAAGTGGACTTAAAATTGGTAATTTATTTCTTGTTTGAAAATTAACAAATATATTTTGAATGGGGAGTGCATGGTTTTATTGTTACAGACTTTTCAGTTGGATGCTACTGATGTTCGGTCTTCATAACCTCATCAATTCATTACAGTGCAAATGACTCAAAAGACACCTACCTTTCATTTTAGGCTTTTGTGTCCGTCTTTTTACAATAATAGCTACAACAACAATGGCAATCACTATTATAGCTGGTCCAATAATACCCCCTGTAATAGCTGCAACTGGAAAATTTCCACCAGAAAGCTGCTCTGAAAATCAATCAATTGTGTAATCAGTAAATATATTAAGAAATCATTGAATTTATGTTCTTTTGTGCATTTTTTATTCTGAATTTTATGTATGTATGTATGTATGTATGTATGTATGTATGTGATTTTAATGGCCTATACCACAAAAATAAAGGAAAACTCATGAAATACAAAATTAAATAATTTTTTATATAAACCTAACTCTTTCAAAAAACTCCAAGACCTTTTCAGCATATACAACATTACAGGGCAAATCCCATACCAAAAAGGCTGCCTCCATTAGTTGCCTCATATGACATCAGGAATGTTCTACATATTGGAGCCCACCAGCAGTTTCAATGTAATACTAGTAATTACAGCATCATAATGGTCTCATGAAAAAAAAAAAAACAATGATATAATTTGTTCTACTGGGTTCTAGTAAGTGAAACAAATTTACCATCATAAAAAGGCCTAAATGGGCTTCATATTATGTACCAGATTTACATTTAACTCAGGAGCTGGCCATTTCAATAAGTGTGCTTTGTACTATTTTAAGAAAGCAGTCTATATAAACTTAATCCCAACTTACCGAGCGTAAAGTGGCTGTGCAGTTATGGTCTCCAGATCAAGTTCAGCAGATCAGTTACAATAAGATGTCATTACTATGCATGGATTTCACTTATTATTGAACCTGTCTATAATGATGATGCCATTATAAGCTAATCATCATAGAACCAAGTCTGACTGGAGTCCTACCTTCAGAATTTAGAAGGTCAACCCTAACCCTATATAAAACCTATGTGTTGGGCCACACACCCACACTTCCTTTTCTTCACTTTTTTACTAAAAGAAATTAATGCGCTAACTGGCTCACACAACATAATTTTTTTCTTAAAAAATCCATCAAATACCAAATGTAAATAATAAAAACACAAACAATGCCACCCATTCTACTATCCTCAAGGTATTTTTTAAATAAAAAAGCCACCATTCAGTTAAACTGGGCATTATAAATAGTAATATCAGGATTAGTAATACATTATTGGCATACTTCTCCGGTGGCCTAGTGGTTAGATCATCTGCCTTGGATGCGGGTTCGATCCCCAGCTGAGTCATACCAAATTATACTAATGACTGCCTCGCTATGCACTCAGAATTAAGAGGTTAGTGTTAGGACTGGTCAGCCTGGTGTCAGGATAATGTGACTGGGTGGGACATCATGCTACATGTCTGCAGCATGATGCTGCAGTGCTAGACATCACTGTAAACTGCCACACTGCAGACATGGAAGCAATATGTCTGAAAAATTTATATTGTTAAAGTTAACAACAAGAAAAATGAAAGTATCAAAAAAAACAAACATGCAATTTTAAGATGAAAATAGGAAATAAAAATTATTTTAGGATTAAGTGTGAGAATCTATAGATCTGAAATATGAAGAGACAAAAATAAATTAAAAAGTGAATTAAACAAAGTAATTGGAATAATGGATATTGCAGTGATGCATTAAATACTGCAGTTAATTAGGTTAAAATGATCATAATTAAAGCTTAGATGGTCATAATAAAGGTTAAATAAATCTGATGTGTTATGAGCCAATGCTCTTGAAATGAGTAGCAGAAAAGAGTCAAAGACAACTTGTTTTGTAGAATTTAACAAATATTTTTTTCCTTAGAATGCAAAGTGAAAATGAGAATAAAAGAACTTGATGTATTTTGAATTAAAACCCCAAGATAATCTAAGAATTACAGCAACAAGTCCTTTTAATTTGATGTCCTTGAAATGATTCAGTAAAAGTCCCAATGAAATCCAAGCTGAAGACAATGATGTGCATGTGATAGCTTATAGAGTGCTGATGTATCAACAGTCTTTTGTTGAATCACAATAATATAATTCCAGGTTTGAATTCCCTATAAGTTCCAGTGAATGTCTCTATGCAAAATTGTTATCAGAGCACCTTTGTATTTAAAAAAAAATAATCACTTGAATTAAATAATTTAAAAAAATAAAACTCAGCCCATAACTACTGGTCACAACATATAATACAACTTGACAGGCTAAGACTTAAAGCACACATGAAATATTTCTCTCAGCTACAAGATTATATAATTCTCTATTTGACAACTCACAATTAGCATTCTCTAAAACAAAATTACCTAATGGAGAAAACCTTCTAGACTGAGATCCTAATGTTTACAAAATAAAAACAATAACCTGGATTACACTCAAGGAAGTCTTAAACCTTGACTGAAATAAACATATTTACTTCTTCTATTAATAATAATCCCAATATTAAGTCTATACACAGAGAGAATAATGTGGCTATGTATTAGTTATTTACACAGAATAAAATTTTTAAAAAGTCAATCAGGTCAAGCAGAAATGAACTCAATTATGGACAAGGTCAAGTCCAACATGCAATGTTACATTACAGTAGCACATAGTGAACAAATAAAAAATAACAAACAGATAAAAGGCAGGAAGTGTTTTACATTATGATTTTTGCAATGAAATAATCTTGGAGTTTAGTTTGTATTAATAATCAAAAAGTACATGTATGAATAAGATATTTTGCTACTTTTTATTGTTTGTTGGATATATTTAATGTTCATATTACACCATAAACAGTTCCTTCTTGAGGTCGTGATCAAATACCTTTACGTTAATTCAAGTTGCATGCAATAAATACCATACTTTTAAATATGTTATTCAAATAAAAAATTCAGGTCAATCTACTTTTCTTTTACAAGTTTATGCTCTTAAAATAAGTAACAGAAAAGAATAAAAAGAAACAAGCTTTGTAAAAATGAACAAATAACATATTTCCCTAGAATACAAAGCAAAAATGAAAAAATGAAATTACAGTACTCTGAATTAAATCCCATAATTATTGTAGAATTCCAGACACAAGTTCTAATAATATAAAGTTCTGAATAAACTTTAGCAGAAATGCAAATTAAGTCCGAAGCTGAAGTGTTGATATGTCTGTGATGACCTGTATAATGTTGACGTGCCAAGTCTTTGTTGAAACACAGCAATATAATTCCAGGTTTGAATTCACTATAAATCACAGTGAATATATCTCTGTCCAAGAATATATTTTTTTATGAGCACATTGGGTTTCCTGGTCACAACAATAATACAAATTGATTCTGCTACATCTTAAACACAAATGAATCATTCCAGTGACAAGATAGCAGAATCCTCTACTTGACCTCGGGTCACAAATGGCATTTTCTATTTTAAAATAAAATCGTAATGGAAAATGACCTTCAAGAAAGTTCCTAATGTTTACAAAATAAAATGTCAGTTATTATCAAAAAGTCTGTTACTAAAATTATAATAGATAACCTGGAGAATGTCAGGTACCTCAAGTAAATCCCAATCACCTAGACCCAAACCCAAATAAACATATGTACTAATATTAAAAATGATCCTGATAATAACCCCATATTCATAGAGAATATTTCAGCAATAATTCAGGCCAAATAGATAAATAAATGTGATTTTGGACAAGTTAAATGCCAACATACAATGTTACATTACACTAGCATATAACAAAATAAAAAATTGAAAAAGAATACGTTAATTTTTTTATTTTTTATACATGAGACGAAATCTTATGACACAAAGTATATATGAAACAGTACAATATCTCTATACATGTTAAAGTGCATCTACCATTAAATTGTCTTATCCCTTTATGTGCCTAATATCAATATTGTATTCCTGCAACATCAAACTCTAGCTTAACAATCTCTTTTGTTTTTCATATTACCAATGAAAGAAAGGGGATTGTGATCATTAAACAAAATAACTGAAGAAGGAGCTAAACTAATATAGACTTTAAAGAGTTGCAATGCCAATATCATTGCCAAACATTCCTTCTTGATTGTGGAATAATTTCTCTGGTGCTTATTTAATTTCTTAGAAAAATAGCACACTAGATCTACACCATTTTTAGCTTCTTGAATCGATACCACACAAACTCCAAGAAATTTGTTGGGTTCAGCAATTATGGAAAAATTGTAACAACAGTATCCAGCCATACCCAAAAATCGCATCAGTTGCTTTTTACTGATGAGTACAGAGAATTCAGACAGAGCCTTGACCTTAGCATCTATAGATTTAACTTGTCCATGTCCCATGATATGTCCTAGAAATTTTATTTTTTTATATTGTTGTTTCTTAAATTTATGGAGACCAAATGATTTGATAGTTGCTAGTAGAAAAATAATCCGTGATAGACTTCAACAAGAATTATTTCAACTACAACAAGATAAATTTTCATTATTACCGGTGCCGTTATGTTATCGATCAGCTGATACACGACAACAAAATATCAATGTTGTTGTGCCTGTGCAAGGAAAATTTTTTTAGCATTAATTGATATTGTCGTGGTTGATATTAATTTTGTTGAGAAAGCAATAAATGCAGAAAAATCTCCGTGGATGCTAGGATACGCAATGAAAATTCACTCATCAAAAGGGTTAACTATTTCTGATATAATTGTTTGGGTTGTTGATGATCGCATCGAGTGGTCAAATTTAGTTTATTTAGCCGTGTCTAGGGTTAGAAAAATATCTCAATTAGCACGGATAGTCCTAGATGGGCTGATAATTAACGATGAAACATCCGACGATGGGATTAAGAAAAAATTATCTAGCTACAAACAATTTGATAAAAAAAATAATTTAAATTCGACCTAGATGTTGATTTTGTAATGTCATTAAAACAACAACAGAATAATCACTGTGCGATTTGTAATTGCATAATGTTACGGAAATATCAGAAAAATGATTCGAGACAATTTACCGTAGACAGAAAAAATAACAATCTCGGCCACATACGAGAAAATGTCATGTTGGCATGTTTGGAATGTAACAGATGCATTACTTAAGTGATTTAGGTGGCAACTGAGTATCCGTGGGAATTATTTGTAGTTCTTCACGAGTAAATCCACGTTGAGGAGCGAGTGAATCAAGAATATAAATTGCTGGTCTTTCAGATGACCTTGTTATGGTAGATATTTTATGTGATGTAACACTCCAGACGGGATCCGTCGCTCTTTTTCTGCCACCTTCAGCCTCGCCCGGCTTATATAAATATCTCACGATGATACTACCTAGTACAGGTTGTGTTGAAAAATCTCGACTTTTTATTGATATAAATTTTTTTGTAATCGCGATGGCTGGTTTCATTGCTATTGTTCGTGTTGGTTCATTATTTATCACCCTAATTACATATGGTAATCTCTCGACCCATTCGTGAGATCTTTCATCGATGATAAATTCTCTTGCATACTGATATCCAAATAATCGCTCAGCTAGTGTTTTATTAAATCTGTCAACAATTGCTTGATCACGATGAATTCCAGTGTGTCCTCGCCATATTTTGATGTTATTTTGTTTCATTAAAAATGATACTGCACCTAAAAATTCTCTGCCAGGGTCAACTTGAAGTAAATTTGGCTATCATAACGATCCTCGCTGATAAATTTTACTCAATGCATCTGCGACCTCAGTAGCTGTTTTAGTTATTAACGGTTCTGCTTCTTTGTATCTGCTTGCGATATCAACTACCGTTAATACATATTTGTAGGTTTTATTATCGACGGTATCATGTGGCAGAAACATAATATCAGCTTGTGCGTGTTCAATTCGTTTAGGCAGCGGAAGATAAATTTGCCAAACAGCCTGTTTGGACAACCATAATGCCACTACGGGGATCTTTACATGAGCTGCTTTGGCAAGTTTGCTAATTACTGCTTTATCTTTGCAAAATCCAGCCGGAGAATAATAAATCGATTCCATATTATTAATTAACCAGCACCTAGTGCTAATTTACTTCTCATTGCAGTATTAATTAACTGACTAGCTAATTTTTCTCTGATAGATTTTTTAGGAATAGAATTTAAAATGTGAATTAATTTTACATTTGCGAGGTGTCTTTGTTGTAAATTGTTACTTCGATAAGCAATATCATGAACGTAACATGCATTATCAATAGCATTTACGGGATCCTCATTTAATTTTGGTCAATCATTGTTGTCAAGTCTAAGATTGAGTTGAGTGCCTGGGCCACAATAATTATATCCGGGAAGATGTTTTTCTCCAGGATACTTCACCCAGGGTATTCCGGGTAACTTGGCTAACTGTGCTGCAATGTCACCGCCCTTTTTCTTCTTTTTTTTTTTAAATAGATTTTATTTTGGCTGGTTTTGCTTGTTTACCAGATGAAATAAATCTAAATTTCTTTGTGCGGCATACTGCATATGTACCTGTCTTGGCCGATCTATTATTGCGCATAACGACGCTAGTTAATCCTATTGTACGAGTACGCGAGCGACATTTTACACAATATAAATCCATAAATATAATTATATCATGAATGTAATTGATTTTTCTGCTACAAAAAAATGTGAACCAGTTAAACATCATGCAGCATTAGCAAATTCCATCAGAATGATAATAATAGGTCCATCTGGGTCTGGTAAAACACAATTTTTGCTGAATATGATAATGAGATGGCTGAAATGGGACAAATTATATTTAGTTGCACCATCCATTGATGATCAGCGATGTTATGAGGTACTAAAAGATTTCAATGAAAATGCTCGATTAATAAATTAATGCGGTGACATTATTGAATTTATCACTGATATCAATGATGCACCATCCATTGATGATCTTGATGGTAGTGTCAATAATTTAGTTGTATATGACGACGTAATGTTAGACAAACAATCAAATCCTGCAAGGATATTTTCACGTGGCCGACATAAAAATACTGACATTATTTATGTAACTCAACGGTATACACAAATTCTGAAAGTAATTAGAGATAATTGTAATATTCTAGCTGTATTTAACAGCATTGACACACACAAGCTAAGAAATATTCATCAACTTGGTGCAACAGCGACATGGATATAGTTAAATTTAAAAATTTATTTAGTCATGCTCAGTTAACTCCGCATGGATTTATAACAATAAATTTGCATGATCCACGAACACGATATCGAATCGGTCTTGACCAGATATTTTAAATTAATTTTATTATGAGGACCAGCAGGGAGGGCAGATACCTATGCAATATCATAGTGATGGCCGGAGTTACAATAATGTCCCGTACAAGGATTTTATTTGATAAATGGAGGCTTCTAGAAAGAATTCTTCTGTAGGAGCCTTTATTCGTTGAACAAAACTTGGTCTGTTCGCCCTCCCTGCTGCTCTCCAAGAATAAACAGTTGACAGAAAAATCAAAACATGTGATATTTTCACTTTTATGTCAGTGCTTAATAACGATACATTGTTTGCTATTTATTATTCAATAATAAGTATTATGAAGCCATACAAAATCAAAGAAAAGGATGATTTTGATGTGGGTCAACTCCATAATGGGTCAAGTATGTTATGGGAAGGCTTCTTACTGAAATATGTATGGACAAAATCTGTAATGGGCCAACACTGGTATGGGCCAGCTTCATTATGGGCCTAGTATGTTATGGACAGAGTTTTCCAGTCACCAACTTTTCACAGCCCTACCTTTAAGGATTACTTGTTATTATAAAATGAATTATGTCCATATCCTCCTGGGACTCTGCATTTTAAGTCCTAACTTGGAAACCATCAACAACTCTATCCAAGTTAGCTACTACGGTTTAGTGCTTTAATGGTTGAACACATGACCAGAAGGATGTTGAGTTCAATCACATTTTAACAAGTTTGTACTTAGCTCCCACTTCCTTGTTGTGTGATCTAGTAATTAATGTGATGATGTAAATGTGCTGGCAAAATTAAAACTATCGTACCAATTCATCATCTATACAAGATATATCTGGCCAAAGTGAATGGCTTTTATCTCACCTATATATCACTTGCAAGTGTAGTAAGTGAATCTAACAAATTTACATGTGAAGTGCCTAATCTGCATATATAATATTAATCATTCACTTATACAAAATTTATAAATGACCTATAATTAAAAAAAGTAAAAAAATTATACCAACCTGCTTTCATCTCTGCATACACACCCTCAATGGCAGAACTATTTCCTATTTTATTTTCAGCATAGACTCTAAACATGTATTGGCCATCTTGTATTTTTGGAATCTTAATATAGTATATCCCATTTGTGGATGGGCTGTCTAAATCAGTTTCATTAATCTTCAATACAGTAGACCATTTTGCTTCAGGCATTCCAAATGGCTGATATTCAACAATGAATGTTTGTTCATGGCCTCCATCAAATCCTTTATCCATCCCAAAAACCAGAAAGCCATCATCAATGTGGCTGAAGAAAAAATTTTTTGGTGCTGAAGGTGGAGCTGCAAAATATTAAACAAGAAACTAATGTTATATTGAAAGCAAACATGATTAGATAACATGTTTCATTGTCCATACAGTCCCAGAAAACTGTTTCATAATGATTTTTCAAGATTTCAAGGATTTCCAGTCATCAAGGACTATCTTTTCTCATGGAAACTGAACTTTCCACATATATTACTTTGTTTATTAGTGCATACAAGAGCAGAACAAAACAGCATATCATCCCAAAAGATTGGCACTGTTCCATCTAGTAAATAGATAGAAGTGATTTTATTCCCTTTTGTTGTTTATTTCATGTTTTATTTCTGGAAAATATGTGGATAAAAATATTTAAAATATAATTTTAGAAGTAAAGTATTTTAGTTAGTTTCAATGTTTTATTCTCCAGTACATTTGGAGTTTTTCAGTAAATTTAAAGACATTTCAATAACAAAAAAACATTGGTCTCAAAACTAAGGTTTTCAAGGTAAACCATCAAATTGAAGGATTTCTCAAAGTTGAACGAACCATGTGATTGAACTGTTCCATATGTCAAATGGTTCAAATGTATCCATACTGAGCTAATGAAAATTCTAAACATTTACATGAACTTGAGTTTTCAGTGCTGGAGTCATTACAACAGGCCCTGGGTCACTATAATGTGGACTGGAGGGCCTTAAGCAGTGGAACATGTGCTCTGAAACCAAAGTTAGGACAATGGGTGATATGTTGATATAACTCCTCAAAATGATGACACAAAATGCTGGAAACCGATATCATTAAAAATCTCATTAATATATAGGTACGTAATTGTTCTGTTGACATGCAATATTCTTTTGTAAATTTATGCTGTGGAAATAAAGGAGTATGAGCAGTCAGGGGCATAACTTCTGTAAATTATGCCATGCTGAATGCTGAAAAATCAGTATGCCTGTTGAAGGATGAATTCACGAAGAAAGCTGAAACTCAAACTCATGCAGACAGATATGTAAGTGCCTTAGACCACTCAACCAACCTGGGCCTCAGAATCACGTCAAAATACAATTTAAAGTAATATACTGAATAGCCTTATACTATTTGAAATGGCTGAGAAAGAAAAGTATTTAAAGAATGTTAACTACGATGTTACAAGACTCAGTGAAAAATCTTTTGAAAAAACAGTTGATAGTCATGATTTAGGACACTGTTTAGAAGAGAATTTAGAGAAATATCATGGATCATGTATTGATAGTGAAAATATTAGTTCAGATGTTCCATATCATTCATCTCAAACCACTGAAACTTAAAATGCTCTCCAAATCATTGGTCACTGGTGTAAGCAAAAAGGTCTCAACATTTGCCATCTAAATATCCATTTGTTTTTTGTATAACTTGACAAAATCAAATTACTTCTTTCAGGAAATAATTCAACAACTGATATTTCTGCATCCAGTGAAACCTTTTTAACATGATCTTTTTTTATGATGATGAACTTAAAATTCCTAACTACAATATTCAAACCAAAGACCAACTTTTCCAAAAAGGATGGTGGATATCAGTATGATCTGAGGAAATTTGTATGGAAATAATCTGGCTAGAAATGAGATATAGCGTCCAAAAACCATTTGTATTAGGCTGTGATTTTAAACCACCAAACACTGACAATGCTTGGTATACTTCATTTCAAAATAAGTTTGTTTAGTGGATGACTTCAATTACAATTTGCTTTATGAAACCAATCAAAGCTGGATTAAAACCATGAATTCCCTGTATTATCAACAGCTAGTTCATGTACCCACTAGGATAACAGAGGTATCTGAAACACTAACTGATCACATTTATATTAACAACACTGACAATATTATAGAAGTTGCAGTTCCCCAATATTCCACCAGTGATCATTATCCTATGTAATGCACAAGAAAATTACATTGTTGTTGTTGTTGTTGGGTTTAACGCCATTTTTCAGCACATGATAGGCTATGTATGGCGGCCAGTATTAATGGTGGAGGAAGAACCCAGAAGAACCACTGACCCACGAGAAGCTACTGGCAAGCTTTCTCACATACCCACATTGGTCAAATCCTAGACTCGAACCCACGCAGACAGTGGTGAGATGGCAGTGATCCATAACGGAGGGCACTTTAGACCACTCAGCCACTCAGGGCCCCTAGAAAATTAAGTCAAAAAAGGTAAAACTTATCATCACAAATATATCAAGTATCAAATAATGAAACGATTAAATTCACAAATATTCATTAAGGAACTAAAAGATAATCCTTGGTCAGTAATTGAATCTTTTGATGACCCATCAGATGCTCTTGACTTCTGGATAGATACGTTTACCAACACCCTAAATGCTCATTCTCCTATTAATTTCAAGACAGTCAAACAACAAAATCAAGAAAATTGGATTACAGAAGATATATTTTTAAGACAAAGGATAGATTTCATAAATTATAAGATACTGTACCGACATTGAAGAAAAACACAGCCAAGTCAATGATTGTAAAAAGCAAGGAAATCTTACTATTCCACTTAAATATCAGAATATATTAGTGATGCAAATCATGATATTCAGCAAGAACCTACTGAAATTGCAAAGGCGCTTTAGTCTAAATGATTACTTTGTGAACATAAACAAAAAACTTGTGGCTCTCACAGCTCTTACAAAATTCTTCAGTGATGAATTAAATGAGTATATTTCTTCAAAACTTAGCAAAGAAGAATGCTTCAAAGTTTAAAAAAGAACTGAATTCATTTTAAATGAATTAGACCAATTTGATGTCACAACAGCACAGGTCTAGATAATATAAGTGCTAAATCCTTAAAACTCTCATCTCGAGTGATTGCACCTTCACTTATGTATATTTTCAATCAAAGTATTTCTACAGGTATTGTTCCACACAGTCTAAAAGTGGCAAAAGTAACTCCAACACACAAATAAAGAAATGGTTCTGAAATGAATTACCATAGACCTATATCTGCTTTATCATCATTTTCAAAGATATTTGAAAGACACATTTGTAATCAATTTAGAAACTACCAGGAATCATTTAATTTACCACATTCATGACAATCAACTTCCGTGAAGGACATTTTTGCCAGACTACACTAACTAGAATGGTGGATGACTGGTTAACAGCAATATATCCAAGTAACCTTGTAGACACAGTGTTTCTTGACCTTACAAAGGCTTTCAACCTTGTGAATCAACAACTCCTGCTAGAAATGCTCAACATATATCATGTTAACCATGAAAGCTTAACTTGGCTTCAAAATCTATCTTGAAGGCACACAACAGGTTTTTATTTTAGATATATTTTCAGATAAGAAACTAATAAAGTCAGGTTTTCCGCAAGGATCAGTTCTTGGACCGTTACTCTTTCTGCTGTGCATCAATGATTTATTATATCACATTGAGCTATCCACCATCAACATGTTTGCAGATGATACAGTCATATAATTGTATAAATCTACCATTTTATTGAATACATGTACTCGGGTTTTCGTTTCTTGTGTACAGCATTACCCAAGGGTGATTTTTGTATATCGCTTATTATTTCAAAACAGTGAGTTTGGTTTATCCTATCCTGCATGAGCGAAGTGCTTACGATGGGAAAACTCATCATCATCATGTCTCGTGACCTAATGTGGTCGTTGAGGCACTGTGCTGCTGAACATCTGACCAGTTCCCTCTACTTGTCTCGATCATGTGCCAATGCTTGTGTCTCCGCAAAACTTTTCCTGGTCCATTCTGTGATGTTGTCAGTCCACTTTTTCTCTGTCTACCTCTCCTTCTGCCACCCTGGACACTGCCCTGCAGGACTGTTGTGGATAGACTGTTGGCTCTAGTGACATGGCCATATCATTTCAGCTTTCTCTTTTTGACGGTGGTGAGGAGGTCCTCATATTGGCCTACTTCATGCCTGATGGTGTTACGCACTTCTTCATTTGTGATGTGGGCCATGTAGGAGATGCCAAGGATGGTTCTGTAGCATCTCATTTCAAGTGACTGGATTCTTCGTTGTAATTCTGCTGTCAAGGTCCATGCCTCACATGAGTACAAGAAGACTGAGATGATGAGCTCGCAATAGTCTGATTTTAGTTTTCAGACATATTCTTGTCTCTCCAGATGGGTCTAGGCTTTGACATAGCTGCCATTGTTTGTGCTGCTCTTGACAAAATTTCTGCTCTTGATCCCTCTTCAGTGATTATGGAACCAAGATATTTGAACTGGCTCACTGCTTCCAGTTCATGTCTTCTGACTTTAATCTTGGCTGAGATTTGTTTGCCACTATTTGTCATCAGTTTTGTCTTCTCAGCGCTTATATCCATGTCAAATCCGGAAGACGTTTCATCCAGGTTCTTCACTAAGATGGCTAGCGCATCTTCACTGCCTGCCAGCCCATCAATGTCGTCTGCAAAAGCGGAGGTTGGTGATGTTACGCCCTCCAATGCTGACTGTCCCACAGTGGTTTTCCAGGGCTTCGCTCATGATGCGCTCTAAGTAGATGTTGAAAAGCGTGGGTGACAGGAGACATCCTTGATGCACTCCCACTGTTGTCTGGAACCAGCCCCCCACAGAACCTTGGGCAATTACTGCACTGGTAGCCTTGGCGTACAGCTGCTTGATGGTACTGATTAACTTTTGACCCATGTTATACTTCTTCATTGTGGCCCACAATGCCTCATGCCACACTCTGTCAAAGGCCTTTATGAAATCTATGAACACATGACAGATGTCTTGTTGGTGTTGCGAGTACTTTTCGCACAGAACCCTGAGATTGAATATTTGTTCTGTTGTGCTTCTTCCACTCCGGAACCCGGCCTGTTCTTCAGCGATTATTTCTTCTGCTTGTGGTTTCAGTCTGTTCAAGATGATCTTCAGCATTACCTTACTAGCATGGCTGATCAAACTGATAGTTCTGTAATTTTGGCACAGCTGGAGATTGCCTTTTTTGGGAAGTGTTATAATCAGTGACTGGGTCCATTGTGTTGGCCATTCACCTGTCTGCCAGATCTTGTTGCAGATTTTTGTTAGTAGTTCTTTCACTGATTCTCCCCCATTCTTGATAAGTTCAGCTGGGATGTTGTCTACTCCAGCTGCCTTCCCATTCTTCAGTGCTCTTATTGCTGACTCCACCTCTTCTTTGAGAATGGGGAAGTCATCATCATTTGAGGAGTTACGATGGGAAAACTGATATTTTTCAAACACAGACGATGTAGGGCTACATAGTCAGTGTATAAATTACCTCACCATATAACACGATGTTACATTATGAGAAGACTTATCATTCAGCAGTCTACATTAACAACTCGCAATCTCCAGCTGTAGATGTATGTGAATTATATATCAATTTCTTATTTGTATTATAGGATATAATTATTGTACTACCACATTTATTTTGTATTTTTGATAACTCTGATTTTCTTTTGTATAATGCAATGTTATAGTCTTTTTCCTAATTGTATGTGATTTAACAGAAAGATTTATATTTGCAATAATGATGTATTTATTATGGGATGTTTAGTACAATAAGATTCTTATCATATTTATTGCTTTGTATAGTTGTCCCGATAATATAATTTGTAAAAAGGATCAACTCAAGTTTACAGTCCATAAAGCCATTATGTGTTATTATACATGCTTGTGTCATTTGTAGTACACAGATTTGGATACATTTTTATCTGAGTGAGTGATTGATTGACAAGCTGTAGAGCTGATTGATTGACTGGTTGATTGAAGGTGGAATGTTTGACCACTGACTGATGGGTAGACTGACCAGTGAGTGACTGGTAGCCAAATGTTGTATATATGCACCTTACTGTAGGTGTTGTGTAGCCATAAGCTAATATGGGTTCTGTTATACCCACTGAGCTGCTGTCAGGGAGGATGCTGTATGGAAGAAGATTAAGATTGTCAATTGGTGAGGAACCAAGGCTTCTGGGTTTGCAGATAACAAAAGATTGTACAGATCTTTAGGCAGACCAGAGGGGCAGACCGCTGGTGGTGGCTCCTCAACCTAATGACATAGCATTGGGGCTGAGTAGATATTTCACATTTCATTTTTTTAATGAAAACTTGTACATTTTACTATTTGAGTAAAGCATATTTCATTGAACCTTATCATTTATTATTATCTGTGTGAAAATTGTCAATGTCGATGTGAATCATTTGATTTCATTGTGTGTAACCACTTTGAATCATAAATCTCTGTACTATTTAAAGTTCTTTACTTACTTTGTATTACATTATCATGTTCATGCAAATTATGTTAATTGTCCAACATTTGGATCTTGTATGCGCACAATTGAACTTATCTTTTCCATTGAATCATTCATAAATAAATGTATTTTTGTTACCATCATTGGTGTTCTTTGCTATAATCCGACCCCACCCCCATTATCTTATTACAAGTCTGTAAATCCTTATAAGATTGAGCCCCTAATATCATAAATGTAATTTTAAATTTTTTAAGTGTGTGTGATTTGGATTTTTAATGTAGCTTTAACAATTTTTCAGTCATATTACTATGATGTCTGCAGTGTGGCAGTATTTTTATAGTGATGTCTAGCACTGGGGCATCATGCCGCAGACATATAGCGCCATGTCTTAGTCACATTATTCTGACACCAGGATGACTTATCCTGATACTAACTCCTTAATCCTGAGCACCTAGCAAGACAGCTGATAGTACCATTTTTGTATGTCTATGGTATGACTTGGCTGGGGTTTGTACCTGCGACCTCCAGCATATGATCTAACCACTAGGCCACTGAAACAGTATTTAAATTTGTTATAAATGTACATATGTATGAAATAAGACCCATCTTAAAAGACAAGTTATCTTTGACTAAACCAAATTCAGAGTTTATAAGAAGTCAGCTTTTTTCAGGAGCCAAACTATGCAAGTCCATGCCATCTTATATAAAGTCAGATGACTCATGCCAAGCTTTCAAAGAGCTTCTTAGTTAACAGAAACAGTCATCTGTATGATATTGTTTAATGCTACTTTTTACAACATTATTATCACATACTTTGGATTTGTTTGAGAGAAACTATTTTATTTAAACTTTTTGAATTAAAAAGTGCTCATATGACTAAAAATACATTATGGGACTATACTGTGAATTCACTCTCTGACATTTTTGACCATATAGTTGTAACAGATGTTTTAAACTTGGTGATATATCATAAAGAAAATACAAAAGAGAAAACACTGAAACACACAAAAGCTGAAAAATAGATGTTTTAAAGGCTGCAAGTTAGTTATGAAGACTGAACAAATTAAAATATAATTAAAACTTATAGGCACTGAAATAACTGCTTTCAAATTTCAAATACTTCAACAATGCATTTTTGTACGTAAAATAGTTACCATAATATTTTAAAGTATTAATATAAATTTGAATCGCAAAGAATTAACAACAGATTATCCAAACTGATTTTTTTTTTGTGGCTGGGAGGGTAATGAATTTCACAGATTAAGACATGCAAGCATATCTGTATCACTGTTCAAATAGTTTTGAAGTTTTAAGAAAAAATAATCACTGGAGATCAGTCAAGAACATACCAAAGCAGATGTTCATCACAGGTTTATACCAGTTCTAATATTATTTCTAATACATATTAATAATGTTGTAGATGACATTCAATCATGTAGCAAATTGTCTGCAGATGATACACATTGTAGATGAAGATTCAATTATGACTCCAGTAATTCTTAATAATGATTTACAAACAATATGCCTCTGGATGAGATAGTAGTTGGTAAATATAACCCAGAAACAACCAAAAGTAGATCATTACCAAAACAATGTGTCCCTCAATAACATGCACCACTCTTTATGGTATGTTATACATAAACAATTTAATTTGTGCGTTTGATCTCTGTCCACGATTGAGGACAAAGGTTTGATGCATAACTACCTTTTATCTTGTTTGGAAGATACAAACAGGTTTGTTGGTGATGTTCAAGTTCAAGGTCTAGTTTCTTTATATAAATTTAGATGGTTCTGGATGAGAATATTTGACCCACATCCTTGTCATTTTACTGTGTTAGATTTTTATGTAAGGTTCTGATAAAATTAATTATTTTATTCCTCCTTTAAGTTCAGTCTCGATTTATTTATTATTGTGCTTAGCCATAATTTGAGAAGAAACAATTATTTATAGCTTATTCACTGAAATTACAAAGTATTCATTTACAATCTGGACAAAATCACTATTTTGGGATCATTGTGGATTCATTCAAAGGCATTAAAAATTATATAAATGTAATACATCAAGACTGCAGGCACATCAGCTCATCCAAGACTATTGGCACATCAGAACATTTATTACTGGAATTCATTCAGAACACTAAATTTGAACTTGTAATAACACTTTTAGGATTTGTGATTTAATTCACTATAGGATTAAATGATCATGGTTGGGTATTTATTGATGTGTAAATTTTACCTAATCACTCACAAAGTAAATAAATTCCTAAGGACTTTATATTAACTTTGTGAGTGATTAGATAAAATGTACACATCAATAAATACCCAACCATGAGCATTTAATCCTTATAATTCCAATTGCGTCCTTTCTTCGTCAAATCAACTTTTTCCATCAATGCATTCCAGTTTAAGTAGCGCATACTTTCCTTTCATTCGACGCTTCATATCACCCAAATATACATAACCTGTACAGAATCACACGAATATACTGACTACTGTCACAGTTATGTTTATTCAGAAACTTCACACTTTACATCTTAGCCATGCTACCAATGGTTTCAACACATCTAGTTCATTTACAATATTCTTGTTCAATTTTAGTCAGTCCCATCTGCTACGTCAGATGACCATGACCTTACATAACAACTGATATGGAATGTACTAGTGTGCTAGATTAAATTTCCAATCAAACCTTAAATCATGATTGAATTTATCAATGAACAACATGGAAATATGAACAAAATGATGCTATCCCTTACTAACATAAAGGTAACAATTAAACAAATTGTATACTGAAATAACATGTTATATCATTCTCAACAGCGTTAATACTTGTGAAGACCCGTTCAGTGATGTAATGTCAGATGAAATGTAACTACTATCTCAGTTACGTTTATTCGGCAACTTCATACTTTACATCTTAGGCAATGGATACCCGTGGTGTAAACACATTTCTTTTCATATAAAAAAATAACATTCTTTTTTATTCCCATATGGGAATAACATTTTGTATCTTTGTCAACAGTGTTAATACATTACAAGACCCTTTCAGTTATCAGAAATTAAATGTGCAGTTGTTAAATGTAGAATTCCTTGCAAAACAGGCCATATATTTGGTCTGGTTGCATAGTTGAGTGCTGCATCCAAAATAATTTAAATTTAGCAAAATAATTTCATATTTCATAGTATTGATTTAAATTTCCAGGTCCTATCTACCATTTACGACAATAAAAAGAATGATACCTCAACGTTTCCCTTACAAATTTTGATTGCAATTTTCTTCAAGCGCAACAAATAGGGATCAATTTTTGGGGTATTTTCTGGTTTATAAAATTGGAATCCATGCCGGACCCCACATTATAAGCAGGATCACGAGTTATCAGGGCACGAGTTAACGAGGGAGTGGTGTACATAACATAAGTCACTTCCATTTATAAGATCAGCCATTGAAAGAGAGGTGAATTTACAAAAAGGATGTGCGTGTGACCAAGTTTTGCCAAATAGTGAGTTTAATCTTCCAAAAGTCGAATCTGTAGCAAGTCTGGTAAATAATAAAAATACCATTTTCTTCCCCAACATTTTTGCATGGGCTATCAAATGGATCCCCCCAAAATTTAGGTGATAAGTTTGAGATTAACAAAAACTAACAATATGTATTTCAAGTGAATAATGAATCAATAATTTGTAAACTGGAAAATATTTCATTGTCTGTAGGCAACAAGTGTTATTGGGGAAATCAGTCATCTTGGATATAGCAAAAAAAATATTAAAAAAAATACCAAAATGCAAATCTTAAGGTATGATGCAGGTTGGAAGGACAAAGGTAACAACAAAGGCCACTACTACCACTGTTGTGATGAGGCCCAAAATCTAAATTTAAACTTGTCATTTCATTTGCAATCCACTCTTACATGCCAAGACTTCCACTGATTTTGGAGGACTAATTAAGCTGTTTTACATGCCATAATTTCAAGAACTTTCCAGGCAATCTGAGGCTTTTACTTGATATTGTTTGTCAAGCTCAAATACTAACATGGAAAATCATGGGCAATATACATACATACATTCGTGAATAACTTGTTAATTAAATTACCTGAGGCAACAAAATCAAATCCCATAGTCACACTGCCCTTTTCATTGGAAAGTTGAAGTATGTAGTTATCAAAATCTCTGTCTGTCACATTTCTAAAGATAAGAACTGCCACATGTCCAGGTATTGTCACCTTCTCTGTGTAGAACATCAGTTTAATATTTGAAGGTGAGATGTAAACGGAAACATTTGGTGCATTGAAAATTTCAAATGAATCCAAATGCTTACTAAACTTCACTGTTGTATTAGATGAATTGCTGTAAAAAGGGACCTCTATACTTGCTGATTTGTCAATCTCTCCTGTAAAAGTTGAGTCTGTTTCACCAATAACTGGAGGTCCTGAAATTATAAACCATTCACATTGATTAAACTTGCATAAAAGCTAATTATAGGATGCCCCTAATCAAACTTTGTAAATAACAAACACTTAAACGGTTCTTAAATTCATATCCAATCAAATATTTACTTTTTTCTTTCTTGCAATAACCATGGAATAAACTTACTGAAGAAATGACATTATCAACAATTTAGACAGACATGTGTGACCCAGGTGCATGTTTGTCATGAGTGAATGCGTGAGTGAGTGATCGATCAGTGCACAAGGCTCATGAGGGTGATGATAACGCAGAGCGACTGGCACCTAATAAAAGCCCTAGGCATTCATCGTATCGTCTCTGGATGATCAACATCTTATTCATTTTGTCTACGTCTATGGTGGCGAATACAATTTGCGAGAATTTTAGTATCTGAATGTCTAGGGTCTGTTAAGTTGTCATTTATATGTTATTGCATTATATATTGAAATACCAGAGTGCAGGTTGTGTATCATATGTCTCATTTGTAGTACTATATATTTAACTATTTGTTTTGTTCTGTTTTAGTATCATATATCAAGTATTTGTTCCATTTCATTGAAGGTTTTTCTTTTGGTTTTTCTTTTTGTTTTGCATCCTTGACGGAAAATAAACCCCACAACCCAAGGGTGTTGTGTTCGCTTCTTTATTGTACAATGCCCAGATCACAATGGTACCCAATATGGATGCAAGATGGTAGATAATCAAACCAGACCAAAGTATCACTACCAATGCAGACTGAAGAGTACAAGTTAAGCAAAGGAAGTTAATGCTTTTCCTGATGATTGTTTTTACTGACCTGAACAGAAACATGCGGTACACAGACATGTTTCTTTCATAGTGTTTCTCATGATGACATCATTATCTTCACAGCTGATGGACAGGAACAACGTGTATTGTGTTGTGTATATAGAACTTGTAATAATGTGTTTTATTTTTTGTGTTCTGTGTCACATTAAGTTATATATTTTTGAAAGGGAGGATTCTTGATAATTTAAGTTAAATGTTTCATCTATTCTTGGCTCATTTAGTAACATTAGTCATTTTGTTTTAACTCTATAAATTTGCTAATCGGTACAGTTACACATTTCATTTTCTTCTTATTCCAACTTGCAGCATAGTTTGACACAAATATCATGTGCACCACAGAAATCAGTGGGTCAAATCCAGGTTATGGGCTGCTCTGACATTGTTTAAATTTATATAACATATTGTATTTAGCAATTTCAAAGACTTGTTTATTACTAAAACTAATTTAATGAACATTCCAATGAAATCTATAGTATTTATTAAGAAACCTAAGTCATTTTATTTTCATATTTATAGTGTAATAAACCATTATATGTTTATTTGATGTGAAAGCTTACGTCTAATATTCTTGGCGCAAGCCATTTAGAAATTTTGATATCAACCTTGACTAAAAATACCCCATTATTGGTTTTTCAGAGCTGTTAAATAGTAGCTGTTTTTTTGTCTCTTTCTCCCTAAGTTGTGGTTGTACGACAAATCTCTGTTGTAATAATAATAATAATAATAAAGACTTTTATTTAGAGAAGGTAACTCAATTAGTTACAGAACTAATTGACCTTGAGGCCTTCTATCTGTTATGTATAATATATATATACTGTATATACAACATGATGTGAAGAATCTGGCTTGACAATAGATAATTAAGTGATTTTAAAAATCGAAGTATCAAGCCTGGAACATATGCACAGGCATCTGTGAAAACATAAACATATATAAAACATAACATATTATCCTGCATTGAAAAATTCAACTATGAAAATGATGCAAACTTACAGAAAAGCAGACGGTAGTTTTTGTACTAGAACTGTTCAATTTTCTAAAGATTTCATCCATTTAAGACATTCATTATCAAAAGGAAAAATGCTAGGAGCCTGCCTTATGTCACTGGGAATGTTGTTCTATACAGTGGACCAGTATATTTAAAACTTTTTTTAAACAATTCCTTCTTTGGCCTTGGTATAATGTAATATTTACTTCTTATGAACCTTAAATTTGAGGTACCATCATCATCTCTTTGGTGAAAGATATTGCTTAGGGCTGTTCCTGTAAAACATATACCCACAGGGGAAGATACTTTCAAATTCATCCAACCCACAACAGAAGCAATTTAAAAAAATTATGATCCACCATCAGATATGTTTTAATCGAAAAACACTGCCCCCTACAAAAGCATATTTTTTTAACATAATTTAAGACTATGTGTCAGTGGGCAGTAGAACCGATTTTAATAATGGGTTGGGGACAGAAGCAATTTAAATGACAGCTGGCTGGAGGCAATCTACTGAATTCTTATTGATCATATAATCTACTGCATATTTTTATTTGTATTCATTTATTATAATCAATCTTTTGTCCTCTTGTTTGTTTGTCTGTCAGCCATGTATGGCTCGGAAATCACCAATTTTCATGGTGGCTTATCAGTAACATGCTGCACTTTCAATCCAGTTGTCACAGGTTCTATCTCCCACTTTTAGTCTTTCATATTAGACTTAAACCTATGGTCTGAGGGGCTTTCATGGCAGGATTTCAGGATTTACTCAAAGTTTTGTGTGTGCATGATCTCCAATGAAGCAGCAGAGGCTGAACAGACTCTAATTGGTTTACACTCTGTTGTGTAAAATAAGCCTTCCTCGAAAACCGCAAAAAAAACCAAAAAAAATCGCGATTGTCTCAGTACCCGGTATGAGACAACCCTGTCAACAAACTTAATAAACTCCAATTGACTTACCCAGCCTATCGCTGATAAGTTTTTCTGATTGCGAAAAATTACAGGCAAATACGTGATCGCATCGGTGCCAAGTTTGAGGCAGCGCTTCTCTGCTGCTATAAATTTATCCAAATATTTTATCAAGTCCGAATCGATATCTTGTTCTAGGATCATGTAAATTTATTGTTATAAATCCGTGCGGAGTATCCTGCGCTCGTGAAAAAAGTTTCTAAATTTATTTATATCCATGTCACCGCCGCACCAAGTTTGATGAATATTTCGCAGCGTATGAGTATCGACTCCATTAAACACAACTAAAGTATTAAAGTTATCTCTAATTACCTTTGGTATTTGTGTGTATCACTGAGTAACATAAATCACATCAGTGTTTTTATGTCTACCTCGAGAAAAAATGCTAGCTGGTTTTGACTTTGTCCAGCATCACATCATCACGTCGTCATCCAGCAATCTTGCGTTTTCATTAAAATCCTTGAGTACATCATAACATCTTTAATCATCAACTGATGGTGCTACCAAATACAACTTATCCCATTTTAACCATCTCATTATCAAATTAAGTAACAGTTACGTCTCACTACTTCCAGATGGACCTATAATAATAATTCGGATATAATTTGGTAGCGCTGCATGCTGCTTGACCGGCTCTTGTTTTCTTGTCGCTGAGAAATCAATTATATCCATGTTATATATAAAATAATTATGGATCTATATTGTGTGAAATGTAGGACGCATACCCCAACAGGTGATCTAACAACTATTACAACAAAAAATAACAGATCAGCGGTTACGGGTAAATGTGAACGATGTGCTATAAAAAAAAATTAAATTTATTCCCTCACAGTCAAAGTCAGATAATATTATTTTAAAAAACGAGGAGGTGATTTTGCAGCAAAATTAACAAAGTTACCAGGAGCTCCGTGGGCTAACTACCCAGGAGAAAAACACCTTCCAGGATATAATTACTGTGGCCCTGAAACACAACTCGATATCAGACTTGACAAGCAAGACCAACCAAAACCAGTTGAATATCCGATAAATGCTATTGATAAAGCATGTCATTCTCATGATGTAGCTTATAAAAGTAAAGATCTGCAACACAGATAGCAGATGTAAAATTAATTCATGCACTAAATTCCATTACAAATAAATCTTTCAAGGAATCATTGGCTAATTGGTTAGTAAGATCCGCAGTGAAAGGTAAATTAGCGCTAGGTGCTGGTAATTAATTATAAATGGAATCGATTTATTATTCCCCAAGAGTATACTGGAAAGGTAGATCAGTGATTAGTAATCTCACCAAAGCAGCAAAAGTTACACGTGCCACTGCTGAGAAATGGTTATCCAAACAGGCAATATGGCAAATTATCTACCACCACCTAAATAAATTCACTTTGCACATTTTGATGTTGGAGTTCCTAATGAAGTTCATCAAGCTGATATATTATTTTTACCACAAGATACAATTAAAATTGGTCAATGTCAATCGCTTACATATAAATACATGTTAACTGTCGTTGATGTTGCAAGTAGATATAAAGAAGCAGAGCCATTGTCAACAAAGACAGCAACTGAAGTTGCTTCTGCATTTAAATGAATTTATCAACGCGGACCCTTGCAATGGCCACAGCTGTTACAAGCTGATCCTGGCAAAGAATTTCAGGGTGCAGTATCATCATTGATGAAGCAACATAACGTCAAAATACGATGAAGACATACTGCAATTCATCATGATGAGGCAATTGTTGAGTAATTTAATCGAACACTTGCTGAGCGGTTATCTGGATATCAGTACGTGAAGGAATTCATTCGAGACGAGATCACGCGAATGGGTTGCAAGATTATCAAGTAATAATAATAATGACCTTGTTTAAAGAGGGTAACAGCCATGCTAAATAATGAAATAACTCGAACAACTGCGTTGAAACCAATTAATGCAATCAAAAGTGTGCGTATAACAATGCAATGATGTGATTTTTCAAAGTAACCAGTACTGGGCAGTGTGACTGTAAGATATTTACATGAACCTGGAGATCTTGAAGGTGGTAAAAAACGAGCAATTGATCCTATCTAAAGTATCATGATGCACAAGATATCTAACATAACAACATCCTCGGGTAGACCCGCAATCTACAGACTGGATTCAACAGCTCCTCAACGTGGATTTACACGTCAACAATGACAAGTAATTCCTGAAGACACTCAATTACCACTGCGATCACTTAAACTAGCACCTCGATGTCGATTACATTTAAGACAGGTCAGCATCACATTTTCTTGTGTATGACCGTGACTACTATCTTTTCTGTCCACGGTAAATTGTCTTGGATCATTTTTCAGATACCAACATAACATTAAGCAATTACAACTTGTGCAGTGATTATTCTGCTGCTGTTTCAGCGTGTTAATAAATTCAGCATTGATATCAAATTCCCAATTATTTTTTTGTCACTCTGTTTATAGCCGGCTAATTTTTTCTTGCTACATCATTGTCAATATCATGATTAATGGTTTCTGACGTGTCCATGACAATTCTCCGCAAATAAGTAATTCTTCTGACTCAAGACACTGCGAGATAAACTAAATTTGACCACACGATATAATCATCAACGATCTAAACAACTGTATCGGTGATGGTTAATCCTTGAGATGAGTGAATCGTCACCGCGTATCCTAGCGTCCACGGAGATTCGTCAGTGCATATCGCATCCTCAACAACACTGACATCAACTAATACAATATCATTTAATACAGGATTCTGTTTCTCGGGTTGTCCTAGTGTATCAACGTCGATATTCTGTAGTCATGAATTAGTTGGTCTATAACACAACGGTACACATAACGCTGAGAATTTCTCCGTGTAACTGAAATAACTTCCTTTGAAGTGTGTCTCTATCTTTCTACTTGCCACTATCAAATTGTTTGGTCCCCACGTTTGTAGAAATTAGTTCAGGGGGGTTTCTGGAATTATTTTACGCGCTATTTCACGCTGAATTTTATTCAGTTGTAGCCTGTGATGTGGAAATGGACCAACAAATGGAGGTGGTTGACAGTGATCACCACACATTATCACAGCTGTGTTTTTCAATAACAGCCAATCGAGAAACATTTTTAATATATCTAGTGACACTGTGCATATCTCGTCCCGAATGATGATACCAGGAATATATTTCTCTCCCATTCAATCAGGAGTCCATATGCCACCGCTGTATTTGAAAAAGCTGTGATAAGTACAAGAATTGACTCGTCGTTGTTTCATTTCTCATACAAGTATCATGTCATCGCATTTCTGTTGAAATAAGTTGTCTTACTAGAAGCTCCCGGTCCACTTAAATAAACCGTCTTGTGTCTGGATCAGGTGCCCTTGACATTTCTGATATCTGATCAAAGCGATAACTATCTTTAATTGTAACATCTGCGGATGATTATTTTCCATGAACCCCATGATGCATCAGTGTTTGTTAAATGACCCAGTAATTCTGAATATTTTTTATTGATATAAAATGAATCTGTTGCAACTCTGCCTGTGGTGTCAGGAAATCGATTTATCATGGATAATACATTTAGAGAAACATAAGCAAGCATTGAAGATCTTAAATGTGTATATTGTGGTGATACTCCATCAATGTAACTAACAATTGTGCCCAACTTTTTTCGGTTGGATAAATAACGATTTCTCGACTACAATATATATTTCTCGCAGAAGCATCAGTGATTATAAAATCTAAGTCAGCATCATCCTGAATCAATCGTGCGTGATGCCGTTTATGAGCATATGCTCCACCTTGAGTAAATTTGCCAATTATTTTTCTACCGAGATTCTTTGCAATGCTTTCTTCGGTGGTATTTTTCGTGAAAATGTCTAATCGCGCATTAAAGTCATGAGCGTCATGATAAGGAATTAGTTCAGGATTGGGTAACCAAGCTTTGGTTTGTTTCCGATATGATATAATTGCTTCACTGACAATTAACGATATCAACATTTTACTGTCAAGCATATATTGTAATAATACTATTGGCGCCCAGCGTTGCTCCGAGAAATGTCTGCCAAACCAAATATAACAAACTGGATGAAGATCTTTAGGTGGCGCTCTACAGTTTCGTATTTTCCATAGGGTTAGGATTTTAAAGAAAAAGAATTTCCCCGGCTTTCCTCACTGGTTATACTGGCTATTTAAAAAAGACTTTGTATATCTTAGGTATAATGCAAAGAACCTTTAATTCCCTTTATTTTGGTGTATGATTGATGGGTGTACTATGGGTTATAGAGTATACAGCTTGGTCTTACTTCAAATGTGCACCTTTCAAAAGAGTGCTAGCTCTACTTGGTCATTTTCACTTCCTGAACTTCAGAGGTAAATTGTATAAAAAAGAGCCGATAACTTCTTTTACATTTTACATATTTGGTAATTCATTAATTGCACTTTCAGAAGCTGGTATTGTCTAGTCTGGCAAAATTCATTTTCCCTATTTTAATAGCTGCTATGTATAGTGTACTTTAGACTAATTCAGACTGATTTTTTAACACAAGGGAGCAGTCATTTTAGTTAGCTGTGTGCTTAAATCATGTAAAATTTCCAAAAGTACAATATCCAAAAGAAATATCATCCAAATTACATTCATGTAGCATAGAGGTATGCTAACATTCTCTCCACTGTGCATGTTTTAAATGCGAACTGCTTCACCTTACATATGTCACTCTCTCAAAAGTACATATTATCTGGTGAGCGCCACCTTAGCAAATTCAAACAACACCACACAAGCAAATCCAGTTAGATCAAAATCGGGTAATGATCCGTTTATGGCAACTCTTATCATCTCGTTCATGGGATATCCAAACTGCGCAAAATACTTATGGCATTCTCTGTAACCAAGAAAACTCCCCGGATAACATGCAACCATGTCAATGGATATCATACCATTATGATCATCCTTGGTGTTCCACAAACCGCCATGCCCGTACTTGACACAACTAGCTTGAACATCCTAGAGAAATCGAGTTCTGTTGGTTTCCACAAATTTTTCTCTCTGGGAAAATAAGCCACGACTGATGGAACTGTAAATCATTTGCTGAGCAACTCGTTAATGTTTTCTGTTGAATATTTTTCCGTGAGTTCTCTCATTGTTTCATGAATAGAGTCTCGACGATATAAATCGCTGTTAGACCTTACAAATTGATCATATTCTTCATCAGAACTTTTAAACAACCATACTGACACGGGATCGTTTTTACTTAATGCATGAATAAAATTAAACATTTTCTGAGGGATAAAATCTTACATTACGGTTCCATGGAAATATTGTTACTGTGTTGGTCCAGGTGTGTGTATTATGATCAATGATATATATCGGAGCTCCTTTTGATTTATATTTCGATTTGTACAATACTTCCCCTGTTATTGTTGCTACGGTATCCTTGACCGATTCAGCCCACTTCGCTATTTTTTCACGTCATAGATACGTCAGACCGTTTCCATGTTTCGCATTTGTAAAATGTTCCATTACTCATTTGGCTACACAATTCAACTTTGAAAATCTCATTGGTGCAAGATCATTGATGTTGGGTTTATCATTTAGCTGATAAATTCCATGAATAACTGTGGTCAGAGGATATGCTCGTGAGTAATATGGTCTGTCAATACCACTCAGGATTCCTGGCTTGGAATTTTTAACAAAACGTTTTTTCCACCAGCAAGGACAGGGTCACGTTTGTCACAGATAATCCAATTATCGGAATCTTCTGCTAGCACAATAAACTTTATTCTGAAAAAATATTTCTGATTATTAAGGTAATCGATAATCATTTTCACCCATGTATCGTTCATTATAGCATCAATAACTTCATCGTCACATACAATTTTAAATGTCGACCACATGTGAGATGCACCATCATCACGAAATTCTTTTTTAGCATCCCCGATAATATTAATCAGATCAGTCAGAGCTTGCCTCCGCGAGTCAGGGGTTAGTCTGTCAAGATCGAATCTTGAAGCTTTCCAAGGCTTGTTAATGGATAATCTCTCAAACTCATCCATGCTATATTTCAGACAAGTATTTAAATAAAAAATATTATATATAATGGATCAGTGTAAGTGGCTTATGATAGTATCTGCAACTCCATGTGGCAAATCATGTGTAAATGAATTCTGCGGACAACATTCGCAAAGTGTGAGGAAAGGCAGTCTAGGTCAACAACCGTGTTTAAGATGTGGTGTCGGAGTTAGGGGTAAAACACAGATGTGTCCGAATTGTGGTGGTAAACGGTATTTAGAGTTAAAACGTTATTATGACAAAAAAATAACAATTCTGTCAAGGACAAAGTTATAAGAACCCTTGAAGACTACATAGCAAGATTTGAAGATAAGTTATAATTTAGACAAATACATTACATATAAATGAAGCAAAAAGAATTTGTCAGACATGGCATCATTAAAAATTATGAAGCATCTCGCGATGGTATAATTAGACATTGTCGGCTGAAGAAACCAGTTGGTGTAGTTGATAATGCTGGTTATCTTAGACTTACTGTTGGGAAGAAAAGGCATCTCTGCCATAAATTTATATTCGAATGTTTCTTGGGGGTGATCAAAGATGGTCTTGTGATCGATCACATCAACGGTATAAAAACCGATAATTCTTTATCCAATCTGAGAGTTGTCACACAAAGTCAGAATTGTAAGTTTGGTAATACTGGCTGTAGTGATAAGAGTGCCAAGGGAGTTGTATACATAAATTTAGAGATGGCGGAGAGATAATATTTCAATCAATGCATGCAGCTGGCAAATATTTTGACATTTACATACCTTCAGTACGAAAAGTTGCAGAAAATATATATAAATCCGCTTTCTCAAAAAATTATAAGCAAAACAGTCACCTTCCAGTACTGTTAAGGTGAATATGCTCGCTAAAATTATAACTTTCAGTGTTATTTAAGGGAGATAACTCCGTTGGGGATGTCATGTGATTAGTTACCTCCCTTTGACCATGTCACAGACTCACAGACATACGGACCTGTGGACATATATAGACCCAACAGACATACAGACTTGCGGACATACAGATTTGTGTCATACAAACTTGCAAATACAAATATATATTTTTTGTGGGTTGTATATTTCTAAAGTCAGTTGAGAAACCATAATATTCGACAAACCAATCTGCGTTTGCCAATAATGGCTTACAGAAGGAGTATCGGTTATTTCCCCTGTATTTCATATTAAGAAATGTTATTACGGTGTGTGTAAGGGTAAATAAGAAGACAGCATTTCTTTTTAAGAAAATAATTTGTTTGGTTTCTTGGTTCATCTGTATTTTTTCTGTTACAGTAATTAATAAAACAACACAGCAAGTAGCCGCATTGTTTTCCTAATTATTTTTGGGTACATATATTATCCAATCTGACTTATTGGGTACAAACTTGAATTTTAGTTCTGAACTAAAATGCAGCTGGGAAAAATGTGTATATATATATATATATATATATATATATATATATATATATTACAAATACAATTCTTACCTAACTTAGAAAATTTATAGCCAAAATATATACAGATACAGGGAAACTAGATGGGGAAAGTAAAGACTATGACATCATGGGGCTAAGTCACATGGCGCTACGCGGATTGGACAGGCCCATTTAAGAGTTTTGAAAAAATACCCCATGTAGCACATAAACAGACCAAACACAGAGATAAAACATAAACAGGGGCTAATTCATAGTTTAATATTTTACAAACCCTCTATCGATCTTAAAACCATACAGCTCCCGTACTGTATGGTTTGAACAAGCCACATGTGGAAAATAAACAAGTTTGGATTCTTCCTAATAAAATATTTAAATAAATTAATAAAAAGAGGTCTAACTCGACTCAGGAGAAACACATTGAAAATAAAGAAGTATGGACCTAGAATCGAGCGTAACCTACCTATTGATATTCATAGAACTACCATGAGGAACAACACATATTAGCACTCAATTAAAACAATATGAAATTTTTTTACAAAAAAAAAGATAGTACACTGTTCCATCATCAAAATTCAAAAATCAAAACTATATTTAATCGAATATAACATAATAGAATACATCGGATCCTAAATCCAAATTAGTAGAAAAGAAATACAACTGGGAAAAAGAACACTGGATATAAAATTGCTGTCTCAAACATATATATAAAATAGCATACACACAATATAGGACCACTACATATAGCATAGACTGAGACCTAGGCGACCATCTAGCAAAGGTCACAAAAATACAAGGGAAGGAACTTCGATAACACTAAAGAAACATAAATACCCCATCAAAAATTCTGACTAAATTTTTTATATAAAATTCTATTTTAAATAAAACACAGTACATATCTGAGGGGAAAACACAAAAACATAAAATACCTTTTTATTTTTTGGGAAATGGGGGGAACATCTGTCTGGTGCCCCCCCAAGGAAAAATAATTTCTCTGTTAACTAAAATTCAGTTGTATTTTGTGATCCAACAGAGAAATGTTAAGTGTTAACTCTATAATCTGTTAACAGTTAACTATATAATAATTTCTGAATCCTATATTAATAACACTAGCATAGCTAGTGTGTAGAATTCTCATTCTCGATGTTTCGAGTTTGAATCAAGTGACAGACATATTGTCGACGTAGGCGTTATTTCATGATTTTATATATAATTGGGGGTCCACCCCAAGCTCGTCCTCAACAGAAAAAAAAAAACCCCACCACACTCACCATGTGGTGGGTGCAACGTTTTGCATCCCCAGGGTTGATTGGGGGGGGGGGTAAAAATCTGCTGAGTGTAGAGAATGGCCTCCGTCCTTAGGACAGAATTAAGATTATATGTATTGTACCTTCCTTAGAATTAAGTTATATGTTGTGCCATCCTCAAAAACATGCGCTTGTGGGCCTGCCATCCTTAGAATTAAGTTATGTGTTGTGCTGTCCTCAAAAACATGCCCTTGTGGGCCTGCTTCAAAACAAAAAAGGGTCAGCAATGACCCTACTTATTTTGTTTTTTAAATATATATATACTTTATAATGAATTATGAAAATATTAATGATGCAATTTCTGCTATTAAAAAATTAGAACACGACGGTATAAATATATATGATGAATTAAATCCTGAAAGAACTATTTCTGGTTTTGAAACACTGCAGGGAAAAAAAGACGATGGAGCATATGTGCTTCCATCTCAGTATAGATTTATAAAGAAGGTTCAGATTGCTATGTTTCAGTCACTAGCTATGGTAGAAGAAACGCGGGTAAAGGAATTTGTCTCTCTCTCTCGTACAATTGAAAACATTATATCAGAATTATCTTGTGAATATGAAGCAAAGAAGATAATACTCATGTGAGGCAACTAAGAAAAAATATGTCTAACGAAAATGAAAGTTCGACTCATTGATTTTGTCAAGGATGAAATCAAGTAAGTGGAAATAAAAGTGAAAGTAGTAGGTCAGGTTTTCAGTAATAAACAAATTTCTGATTGATAAATCAGTCGATGCACACGATTTTGACAATCTAAATACCCTTCAACATTGAGAAATAAGCAATATTTTCAGTAAAAAGCAAAAAAAAAAATATAATATTTTTGTACACCAACAGATTTTAGTAAAATATATTTTGGTTTTGTTTTTCAATGAAATGTTAGATTCACATGACTTTGACTACCTAAATACCCTTTAGAATTAACAAATCGGTCGATGTACACGATTTTGACCACCTAAATACCCTTCAACATTGAGAAATCAGTCGATTTATACAATTCTGACTACCTAAATACCCTTTAGAATTAACAAATCAGCCTGATTTTCAGTAAAAAATAAATTTCTTACAATATTTGTCAATGTGCCTATTGACTTAATCCTTGATTTTATCAAGAACGGAGATCTACTTTTTTGTACTGTTTCCTTGAAATCATAGATCTGAAGATTGAAAATCTTTGCAATTGGAAATCCCTGAAAATCATAAGATTTTTAGGATTTTACAAAAAAAAATAATATTTGCAGTCTCATTTCTTAAATCCAGCAAGTGGCCAGATTGGTCAGTTAGTTTGAAGTTTATTCTTGATAACAGACGATTATGACATCGTAGATAGACCAGATTGATCGGTTCTTGTACAATAACAAATCTGGGAAGTTCTTTTGATGTGAACGAATAAAAAATAAATCCTTGCTGCGCTTGATTTGACATTGTTGTGTCCGTGCTGTAACTTCCATCAGTTACATCACACACAAGATTGACTGCAACCACTTGGGTTATATTTACAATTTCCGGGGATACATGTCGTCATTGCCCCTGTGGATCATTATTGTGCTGGAGAATGGTTGCCGGAAGTAGTGTTTTTCTCCATTGTTCAAGTATATCAGGAAAGTTTTCGTTGATGATTTTAGTGGTGGATTTTTCTAGCTCATCTGCGTTATATCCAGGAAATTTATAATTTGGTAGATCTGCTTCTGTTATCGAATATGCAGTTAAAAATTGTTGTTTGCGGTCTATCCCTTTATTATTAATTGTTACCTGAATTACTCGCCTGTTAATATCTTTCATACAAGATACAAGCTGATTTAATATCTCAATTTATTTAATGATTTTGGTGCGTGAACTTGCTACATCAAAAAGATGTTCTTGGAAATTTTGCTATAGTTTTTCTAGTTGTCGCTTATGTTCTTGATTAATAATTTTAAAATATTCAGTAATGTCATCTAGGCAAATATTCACATACTTAAATACTCCAAAACCAAGATGTTCCTGAACAATATGCCATGTTACATTGTCTTTATTAATGAAGCTAAGATAACCAGTCAACTGTGCATTTTTTATATCAAGTAATCAATCTTGTATGATGGGTCAACATTTTGGTTTGATTGCTTGTCCATGGTATAATCAGACTTTTTTGGTTCAGGTGGCGGCGGAGGCTTCAGTGGTGGAATTTCAGGCCATCCTAATACTGTTCTGATCGATGACTGATATATCCATGGACAAGTCGGGCGAGTTTATCTCGATTACAGATGACAGCATTGGTTCATAAGTGGTTATTGTTATTTTGGATTCTCTTCCTGTGATATGTTTTATTGGACGTTGTAATTCCTCATTGATTTCTTCGATTTGATAACTTCCGGTTGGTATTCCAACAACGTTCCAGTTGGGTGTACCATCTGGTTTATTCTTATTTGCAAACACAAACAAATTATTTGCTGGTAATCCACCAAATGATTTTGATCTAATATTGGGCCAACTGTGATATACTTGCAACTGTACTAGCACGATCTTGCTCACCAGAATCACAGTTGGAAAATTAATACTGAATTCAGGCCTTGTTGAGCTTACTGTTATCATCATTCTTGCCGGAGTTGTATTTGTGGCTATCTGCTGAAGTAGTTCTGTCAATATTTATTTTTTCTTCTTTCAAATGGAAGACTTCATTGTATGTCTTTGTCATTATTGTGAATTCGGAATCTGTTATGGCTGAGTCATTGAGGCTTGATGATATCAACAACGGTAACTTATAATATGCTGCTGTGGCTGTGTTTAATCGTGTAACATAATCGTGCAATTTTGTGCTCAAGCATGTAGATATATTTTTTTGCAATAATATTAAAAACAACTGCGATTGCAGCCGACGATGAAACACATATTGTTACCACGATTGCAGTTGTTACTGGTGTCAGCGCTGATAATACTATCTCGGTGGATGCAACTACCGTGGATACTGAAGAAACTATAGCATCCAGCACGATTACATGTCACCGGTATTTTTTTACTTTTGTTGTATACTCGTCAATGATGGTTTTTAACTCTGACTGCCATTCATGTACTTCGTCGTATCTATATTGTTGTCATTGACGCTGTCATTGATTTCATCAGGGCCATTATTGTTTTACGCAGTAAATAATTGAGGTGTTTCAGTTACAAATTCCAGACACCACCAGTAAGATGTTATGGTTAATTTCTTATCAGCTGCTTCCAGTAAAAATGTTTCTTCAGTTCCTTTATTTAATATGATAGACACAACCCCGGAAATCTTATTGGTTGAATGCCTCCAGGGTTACATTGTGAAAATCTCAAATTTTGCAGCACTGAACACAGACAACCTGTACACACCAGTGACTGTTGCGGTATGTTTGATAGTATTATTTTGTTTTGACCATGTTGCGAATCAGGATGAACAGATTAGTAGTGTAGTAAAAAAAATCAATATATCAGAATGACATCAAGTATTTTTTCATCAATTTCAACATTAGTTAATGACACTGCTTCAAAATGTTGTGTACTAGATAATAATAATCCAATCTGTAATACAAATACCAAATGATCGCTTGGAACTAAGTGCCAAAAGGTCTGCAGAAAATATCACCATGATCAAAATATACATGGAAGAACTGAGCACAAACAGGACAAATTGTATCCATCTTACATTGAGTTTACACAGATCAGTCAATCTCTTATGTTTAATAGGCCCCGAGTGGCCGAGTAGTCTAAAGCACTCTCTTTTATGGATCACTGCCATCTCACCTCTGTCTATGTAGGTTCCAGTCTCGGATTCGGCTAATGTGGGTATGTGAGAAAGCTTGCCACTAGCTTCTCGTGGGTCGGTGGTTCTTTCCAGGGTTTTCCCGGGTTCTTCCTCCACCATTAATACTGGCCGCCATATATAGCCTATCTTGTGTTGAAAAATGGCGTTAAACCCTACAACAAAAACAACAACTCTGATGTTTAATGTAATTAAGTTTTTGCACATAGCATGTACTTCACTTGGTAATACATCTGCATGATATGAAAGTTTGTCTCGTTATTCTTTTGTTGCCATAATGGTTCTGCCAACTAAAGATCTACACACAAGTAATTATGTTGTATGGGGATTCTCTGATGTTCCTATGAGCATTAATCTGTTAATTGTTTCTGAATTTAATATGATCCTCCTCCTCTTCTGTGTATGGATATTATTCTGCACTGAGAACTCCTTTTATTGCCTGCTGTCTGAAATGCATATGCATAACTAGGTTGAACAAGTTAATGTTCTTTATGGCTGTGCAATTTTCAACATCTCACAGGTATGGCCCCATTGGTATTCTCTCTTGGATATCTCTGTTCCAAAAAGAAAAGTTTACCAGAGGTCTCACTATGATTTTAAATAGGAGTCCAGCACTCCCATTTTGGTAAATATAAGAGTCCCACCAGCAAATGTTGCAGTCCCCTCCCAGAAAACTATGCAAATTATAAGAACTACTGCTTGCCATTGAGTTTGATTTCTACATTCTATATAACAATGACATAGCTCTTATCTGTCCATCAGAGCCTGAATTTTGTCAATCCAAGAAGGTCTTATTCAAAGCACTAAGCTAGGCATCACACACTTTCTAACACTTGGCTACTGTCCCATCAAAACTATTAGTTCTAACAAATTTAGTACTCTCCTGAATCTTGTTACAATCTTTGTCAGGTTGCCGTTGAACCCCAAAATTCTAATTCAAGTCTAAGTCTCAACATGTCATGATTCCAAGGTCACGTGCACTGCTTACTCTGCTACACTCGGAAATGAACACAATAATGAAAGCTAAAGTTGTTTATTTGATGTACTGCTATAAATTACCACATGGACATATATGGGTCTTTTTGACTCTGAATTCAAGCACTGTAAAAAATCAGATTTTCCCACTATTTTTACTATCCATCGATGACCAGAGTAGTGTAAATAACTAACTCTGAACATGACTGGTTAATTTTGTATTGGTCTTTAAATATGTGATTCAGCAAAAAACGGTAAAAAGAACTTGTAAAAATTGTCAATATGCATGGTTAGTCATATCAGTACATAAATCAGTTGTTTTAATCTCATTTTGCAGATAATGAAGTAGATCATTAAGATTAGAAATTAAGGAGGAATTAACACTGAAACCTCATGAACAACATATTGTACAAACTGGTCATCTGAGAGCACCCCATGACTTTTTCAAACATTTACTTCTCAAAGTTTTCTTACTGTTTATACATTTTTAAGTTTTCTACCAAGTCAAATGCCTTTGTAAAATCTATAAAGATTTTATCTACAAACTAAGTTTCACCTAGGGCTTTCAGACACTTTGCTACCATTGATATTAAAGCAGTTCATAGGAGTGATTGGATCTTAATCTCGACTGATATTAGTGAAAAAGGTTACAATTTATACAGAAATCTTTGAACATTTTTTACTATCATGTTATGCAACTTCATTCCAAGATACAAATGCAGTGCATTTTGGTGGAAATATGTGATGAGATTCTGAAATTAGAACAAAAAAAGTTTTAATGGAATAATCAAAGAATTATAGGATGCAGGTTGCAGTGTCAAGATTTTGGTATGCTACATTCTTCTATATATTACAAATCATCTGATAGTCAAAAATGGAACTACCACTGCCACAAAAATTACAGACCTTACCTTGAACATATACATGGGTGTCACCCGTCTGATTTATCTGTCCATCCAAGCCAGTAATGGAGTTGTGTACAGTACAAATGTATGTGCCCATATCTTGGATGCTGATGTTAGACAATATTAAGGTGGATATAGTAGATGTTTTTACTCCATTTAACCTCCTGATCTCTGTCTGTCCAACCATATGTATCCATGGATGAAATGTGTACTGTGGTGGATTTCCCTGGGGTATACACATCAGGCCTGCAGTTGAATTGATTACAGTATATCCTGATATATTAACCCTGACATCTGGGGCATCTGCAATAAACGAAACCCTATGTGAGCTTACTATCAGAGTCAGACACATCCTCAAAGTGTAAGTTTGATCCACTTTTGTGAGTACTGTAATCTGCATACTAGGTAGTGTATATAATATTGAAAGAAAATAAAAGAAAAAAATGCAAAACACAAACAAAAACTAAAATGTCTCCTTGTTCTGAATTAATTAGGTGCAATGTAAGTTTTTTGCCTTTTAGCATAATAACTTGTTAACTCGAGATATTGATTCTGACTAGAAGACCTTTTCAGCCAGTGCAGAAAAGGGGGGGGGGGGGCATTGATATACAAAGAATATTATTATTTCTGTCTGTAACATTTTGTGGATCTATTGGTAACAGGTATGCATCACCAGGAATGTTACACAGAGCATTCAAGGCACACAGATTGAATGTGTACTGATCACTGTTCATCTCTTTAAGCTCAGAATACCCCACTCTATATTTATGGCAAAACATGCAAGGCCCAGAGATGCATTATAAATATGCATCACCAAAATTATATGAACTGCTCAACTGAAAAGATGCCCAGTGTAAAATCATAAAGATCTAACATGAAACAGCAACACCTTAAGTGGCAAACAAACAAATGAGCATAGGAAGTTGAAAGTCTTTGGGAGGGGGGTACATTACTCAAGCCTTGGCTGTTGTTTGAGTGAGAGAACATGCAAGAACAAGAATTCCTCGAAAGGAATGACACTCTAAGTGCTGAAAAGAATTTCTAGTAGTTAAGGTGAGACCATTTCTTCCATTTAACTGTGAAGTTCTGAAACCATCTCTGTTATTTTTGAGAGTCCAACACAGTGTTCAAACTAGATAATGTGGTGGTCATACTGAATGAAAGATTGGCACAATTTTCATTTAGGACAAACAAGACATTATAAGAAAATTTCTCGTGCTAACCTCATGTTGACATGGCTTTCCATTTTTGAAGAGTAGTGATAACAGATTTCCAAACTGGTTGCCATGGTATCCATGTTGGATGCCATATTGGCACAATCTAAATTTAGTACCAACTAGATATCATATAAAGTCTTATGGTGAATGCACAATGTCAATATAGCAAGCCATCTTGAAAAAGCATTGATATCACAATGTTCAAGATGCACAATGTGACAGCTATATTAGAAGTCACACTAGAACCATACTCATTTATTACTGCCCAAACGAAAAGTATGGGGGGGCCCCACGTGGCCGAGTGGTCTAAAAGCGCTCTCCGTTACGGATCACTGCCATCTCACCTCTGTCTGCGTAGGTTCGAGTCTCAGATTCGGCCAATGTGGGTATGTGAGAAAGCCTGCCAGTAGCTTCTCGAAGGTCGGTGGTTCTTTCCGGGGCATTCTCAGGTTCTTCCTCCACCATTAATACTGGCTGCTATGTATAGCCTATCATGTGCTGAAAAATGGCATTAATCCCTACAACAACAACAACTACAACAGCAACAACGAAAAGTATGGGCATATTGCGCCTGTACAGGAGAAATATAAGAGGCATATTTTACACGCTCAATTTAAAGGCATAAAGCAGCTTTTACAGGCATACAAGTCCCAGAAGTGTAATACTAGTATGAAATACAGGCATCCTTTTTCTAAGAGTTTTGAAACTTACAGGCGTATTCCAAAAATAATGCTGGCATACTGGCAGGAAAAGGTGTATTTTGACACTTAGCAAATTGTAATTCACTAGTTAAGGCATAGTTTGAAACTTAGAAAATTGCAGTATGGTAGATGAGATGCAATTTTGAACTTTGAAAATCTGCATGCTGTTGATGAAGTGTAAATAGGACTTTGACAAAAAACATGAGGCGTATTACAGCACTTTGTTTTATTCCAGTCTACTCAGAAGTCTCAAATAAATGACACAGCTAAATCTTTTGTATTTGCATGATTAATGTATTTAATAATGACATACAAAGATAATTGAATGCTGAAATGCAATGAAACTATTAAATGTTTGAGTATCCAAATCCTAAGATCATGTTTTTTTTTTTTTAACCCTAATTTTAAATGGTAGTTCATTTATAACAATGTATATTGGCCAGATTGACATCTTACTACATTTGAACACAGGTGCACCATCAGTGTTGAGTGTGAAGGATACATTTTCTTGTTACTTAGGTCCAGAATTTTCAATATATTTTTTGTACAAATTTCCATCATTGATATCTCCAATTTTACCACTCACAGAATGTCTTTCAAACTTATGTTTAAGGGATTCAAAAAAGCCCTCTTGTGAAAAAAAACTCTTTAGCTGATCAACCACAGGCATTTCTAAAAGGTATGGAATTTTACTTTTCTCAAAGCTTTTAGAACAGAAATCATTAGGACACTGGAGTTTTGTATTATCACTGAGACCATCATGGTAGAAAGGGCAGTAATAGTGATATTTCATTGGGTTTTTCAAATTTCTGAAGAAGAATTTAAAACTGTGTAAACTTGTGCATAACTTGTGTCCATTTGGCAGAAGAAATGCAATTATTTGCAGCAACTGTTGCATACTATCACCAACAAGGTTATGCTTTGTTGCAAAAGTTGCTAAAAGCAACATGGCTGCACCAACTGTAATGCCATCATATTCATATGGTGGTATTTTTTTATTCATTGATTCTTCAGGAATGGCATCTGTGAAACAGATTTTCATCTTCAGTACTGTATTCCACCATCTGGGCTTAACGTCAAATCAGTCTTTTTCTTCTTCTGTCTCTTGGTCTGTCTGTCCACATTGTTGCTTGAATTCCTGGCAGCAAGCATTCTCATAATTAAAAACTTCCTCTTCCTCATTAATTTCATCTTCAGCACACATACCTTGTACTGACTCACAACAGCTTTGATCATTTGGCATCTGAAATAAATTTTTAAAAATAGTTTTATTAGAAGCTGGCAAATAATTTAATTACTGTAAAATTGTTTTAATTAGTGGTGTACCCATTTTGAAGTAGTCTATATGCTTCATATTAATTAATTTAAAAACCAAATGAAAGTTGTTCTGTCATGATTGAAATCATGCATGTCCAAAAAAATACAAACACCCATGAAAAGGTCAATTTACAAGACTATCTTTCCAGCCATCCTATTTCATTTTCCTTCTTTTTCCTACCTTTTTGTCAGACTCTATTTGTTCCTACTTTTTTTAATGAAGTGTTTTTTAAAATAGATATAGCATCAAAAGGACAACTGTTAAAAGTGTTTCCAAATTTATAGAGAGCAATATATGTTTGGTTCAAACAAAAGATTTACTGTAAACTTAGAAATGTCATAACTTACAAAAATACATTGTAACATGGTGAAGATGTTCAAATCAGGAGACTTATTTTCAATTTCAAAACATTCTGGAGCAATTAAATGGCTCAACTTAAAGAAAGATATGTTAAAGAAAGATATGAAATTAATTTCATCAATATTAAGAGACATTTCATGAATGAAAAGAGAAAACTGATATGGCTAAATCTCAACAATAAATTTTGCTCTTATTTATTTGCAAATATTGGTAAACTGATTTAAAACAATACTGTCTCAAAGTCTCACCACAAGTAATCTGCTAACAATAAAACCATTATTTAAAAAATACAGCAGACATAATAGTAATGGCACCTTCTTACAATAACAGAACATGAATGAAACCCATACAGTAATGTCAAATTTGTTCTTGAAAGGAATGAATTTTCATTCAGTGAAATATTGCACAGGCAAAAACTTTTGCCGAATTAATATTTGTACAGTGGACGAAGTAATAAAAATATCTGACTTTTTCTTTTACTTGTATTGTGATCTTAACCATACAGAATTTTGCATTAAAGTCACAATCTGTTCCAAATGTTCTTTCTTGAGTTACATCATTTCAACAGTACTTACAGTCAAAGGTTCAGCTTGGCGACCGAGGTGTGGATCAGGCTGAGGTATTTCAATGGCATAATCCTGTGCCAACACCATTTGATCCATTTCATTAGGTTCCAGTGTTGAGTTTCCAGTATCTTCTACTTTTTCTTTTCTTTTCTTTCTATAAGGTCCTCTCCTTGCTCTTTTGAAATTTAGGGTAACCATTGTGTCCAATTACACACAAGGTAGCTATTCTGTTATACTGGCCAGTAATTACCACACATGTCCATACTAGACTACACCAAACTGAAGCAACTTGATAGGGGATGAAGCCACAGCAGTTATGTTCCCCCCCAGACTGAGGTCAGAGTGTGAGGCCACTTTAAGGAGTTACATTAATTCTTGAAAAAACAATTATATTTATAAAGATATTGAAAGTACTCTATCATTACCTCAAAGACAATTTTACACTGAATACATTTCACAAGATTGAGTAAAAAGTTGAGTAGCAGTGAATCCATTCTACAATAAAAGTTTGTTTAAAAATACTCAAGACCCCTCAGGAGGACTCTATGAATCCCATAATGCATCAATAGTTCAAAATTTGAAATCGTCACTGTAAATTTAACTCTGGCAGTCTAAGACTAGCATTTTCCAAATATATGCAATGTTTGCTTGTATTTACTTTCATGAAGATAAAACCTTTAGTGTTGTATCAAAAAGCAATCCTTCTCTCAAAATGAAGACTGATTTCACTATAAAAGGAGAAGTGGAGATGAAATGGGGTTGCAAGTTCTTCAGTGGAGTTATAGTAAAAATATGTGGTACGTAAAACCCTATGTAAACTTTGCATATAATCAATCTATTCAGTGGTTGTCATTGACTTCTAGTTACATCTTAGGTTTCTTTTTGTGCTTAATTATCATGAATAGTAATTATGGCATGAAGATAAAACAACTGTGTACTTTGCAGATATGCAAGCAAATACATTCTTAAGTATTGTACATTATGAGAATTTATATAACACCTGTCTGACCATTTAGGTTAACAACCATTTTAAGCTGATTAAAGAAAATTTCATTGTGGGAAATTGTTGACTGAGAAGCTTAGAACTTTAAGAACCAAGTAAGATAAATTTTAATCAAAATACCCTTGTGGTGCTTGTTAAATATCAGATTACAGTCAGACCAGTGCAATGGTGCTTTACCAATAATTTGCCACTGCTGCATGGGTGCTGAGACAATTATTACTCGTTATGCATGTACATATTTTTGCCACTTTTCTTTAAATGTGTCATATTTATAGAAAAAAAAATCATTAAAATCATTTCTTGGTAAAATATGCCCATACTCAAGGTCTGGTTTATGCCAATGTTTAACGCCTGTAATTTTGAGTTTGCTTTACGCCTGTACTTCTGTATGGTTTACATCTGTAATATTACTCTGATATGTTTTAAGCCTGTGATTTATACCTGTCCTTGAATATGTTTTATGCCTGTGATTTATACCTGTCCTTGAATATGTTTTACGCCTGTGATTTATACCTGTCCTTGAATATGTTGTATGCCTGTGATTTATACCTGTCCTTGAATATGTTTTACGCCTGTGATTTATACCTGTCCTTGAATATGTTTTACGCCTGTGATTTATACCTGTCCTTGAATATGTTTTATGCCTGTGATTTATACCTGTCCTTGAATATGTTTTATGCCTGTGATTTATACCTGTCCTTGAATATGTTTTACGCCTGTGATTTATGCTTATAATACACCTTATTACATTTAGGTATTTGAAAACAGGTGTACTAATTTAAATAATTTGCCTCTGTGTGCACCTAAAGTACGCTAGTATTATTCCAGAGATACACTAGTATTACGCCATTTTCATTTACCATGTTTACCATATATTGTGGGACACTTTATTTCTCGGAACACAATAAAATAATTATTAAAGCAATTTTCTGTGCACTGTATGTTCTGGGATACACCATTGTTTTCAAGTTGTAAGTTCTGGGAAACCTTTTAAATCATTCAAAAATTACATGTCAGAAAATGCATCAAACTTCATTTTTATTAAAAATTAAACTCTGTACTTGTGATCCATTGCAGCATCACCTCATCAAATGAACCCTTCTCCTGCATACTTATGATCCATCCTTCTATTTCATTAATATTGTTAGCTCCCTCATACTGTGAAAATTTTAACATTGGAGGCAACACATCTCCAACTGTGAAGCTAGTTTCTTTGTATCTGCACTAGGCATGGAATTTTCACGTTTAACCCCCTTCTTATCTACAGTCTGCCCATGAATGAGATCAAAGTACACTTAAGTTATATCCATGTTAATGATCCTATTGATAGTGAAATCATTTTCTCTTCTGGCCTTGACAAACTCATTTGATGATTGTATTTTCTCCTCCAAGTCTAAGAGATGCTGGGTAATAGGTTACTTTTACAATTTATTTTCAAAATACCCATAATACTGGTAAAAAGAAACAAAAGTTAGCTTCCCTATCTTGGTCAACTTTGCATGTATGTATGTATGTATATATATATATATATATATATATATATATATATATATATATATATATATATATCATGACTCTATGATCTTAAAATAAGTTTTAAAAAAAAGAGTGAGAAGCAACCAGATTTGTAAAATTCAACAAAATAATCTCCCTACAGTACTGTGAAATAAATCTCAAATAATACAGTATTGTAACATAAATCCCTTATAATTATATCATTTCTAAAACAAATCCTAATATTTAAAGTTCTTAATAAACTTCAGTGACATTCCAAATAAATCCAATGCTATAAGTGCTGATGTGCCTGTGGAGGCCTGTGTTGTAGTGACCGGCCAACAGTCTTTTGTTGAATCACAATACAATCAAAGAATATATCCTTATTTGAATTGCACCATGAATCCAAGTCTCTATAATTCCAAGAATGTTATGTATGAAAGAATCCAAAGTCAGCATCCGGAGTTGGCTCACTTTGTAATAAAATAGCTATGTGCTTGAAATTCCTTTGGTAAGTTCAAACAATGAGTTTACTGCTTGCTAAAATTTGTGTTTATTCACCTCCCAGTCTCCTATTTGTTTGCCATCTGTATTATAACTGATACAAATGGGCAATGATGTCTGCTGGGTAAATAGTATACACAACAATAACTTGCTTTAATAACACTTATTGTAACCGATGCTTGCAAAATATTTTGTTGGTTGCATTCACAGTGAATGTATTTTCAAATAATGACTTTTATTTTGCAAGATACTGTCATTTAGTTAACCAGGATACATTACAACCTTGGTACATGTACTTTGCACCTTACACCATGTCATGTATGAATGGCAAGTGTCTTCAGTCAATTGGTTGATATCTCTCTGTCTCTCCTTCAAATTTACAATTTTGTTGGATACAGTTTTCAGTCTAGTAACATATTTAAACCTTCATTATCATCATCATCATCAGTCCCATAGTCTGGAAGACCGCTGGGGCACTGCACAAGACCTAACAACCAGCTTCCTCCATTCCTCTCGATTTTCTTTCACAGTGAGTCGCTCAACGTCAAGCCTGTCCACTCTCAAGTGGTATCTCCCCACCTCTTTCTTTGCCTGCTTCACTTTCTTTTTCCTTGTACAGTGCCTTGTAGGATTGTCTTGCCAAGTACTGGTGATCGTGAGATATGCCCATATCACTGCAGTTTCAGTTTTTTCATTATGATCAGGAGGTCATCGTGAGGCCCAATAGCTTGTCTTATCCTTTGCCGTATTTCATCATTGGTGATATGGTCTTTGTATGTGATGCTGAGTATCTTTAGGAAACATCTCATCTCTGTAGCCTGTATCCTTTTCTCCATGTCTGCTGTTATGGTCCATGATTCAGAGGCATATAGAAATATGGAGATCACCAGTGAGTGCATCAGTCTGAATTTTGAGCTGAGTGAGATGTTCTTCCCTTTCCAGATGGGCTTCAGTTTTGTCAGCGCTGCTGTTGTCTGTGCAATCCTGGAGAGTATTTCAGGCTTTGATCCTTCATCTGCTACAGTTGCCTCCAAATACCTGAAGCTGTGGACTGTTTCTAGCTTTGTACCTTGGACCCTGTGTGTAATTCTAAGATTCTTGGGGGATTTAATTTGCAATACCATTAACTTCCTTTTTTTTAACATTTTCACTTATATTATAAGGAAATAAATTATTTGTTGAATTTTACAAAACTTGTTGCTTCTCACTCTTATATATTACTTACTTTAAGACCTTAGAGTCATAATGCATCATAACATGTCTTCTAGCAAAAACCCCATGGCAATATTACTTTTTTATTCACAATGTACATCAACTGGACTTTCACTGACAAAAGTTACATGTGTTTAACTTTACCTATATTGAAGGAATTTATTGCACTGAGTGACTCTAAACAGGTAGTCGGACATAATTATATGATTATTTAATCTGATGTTAAATAATGGTTCTTGACGTAAAACTCTACTACTATTACTGCATGAACTGCACTTTAATTCCTGAAAGAACTTGAAATTCATCTTCCAACTCAATCTGTCACTCATTTGAAACTACTGTGTTTTGGTAATTATTCAAATTTAAATAAGACAAGTGTTGCAAATGTTTAATGTATCAATACATACATTATAATTACAATCCAGGAATAGAGAGTCAAACAGATTTTGTGACAACTTATTATGTTTCTGAATTGATGGTAGATATCTGAACAGCAGTTCTCTGCATCTACCTACATGTATTTTGACAACCCACTTGCCAAACTTGGTACAATGCTTTCAAATATAATTAAATTACATCAAAGTGGCTTTAGGGAAAAAATGTTCTTCAAGTTTTCTCAATTTCAATGGCAGACTGGTATGATTTGTGTGAATTTAGAAGAAATTGATATTAAAATTATGTCTATTAAATGTGTTGCAGATCCACTGAAGAATTTGTAAGAATAGGCTATTTACCGTATATACTCACGCATAAGCCGAATAATTTACGAAAAAATATAGGCCTGTAAGAAAGGGGGGGTCGGTTTATCCATGGGACATCGTTTAAACTTGACAGTTTTTAGGTATTTTTGTTGACTACTGTAATGGCTGTAAATCGTGGACATGAAACAGTAATTTTTTCCATGTCCTAAGACAATGGCATGTCAAAAAAGTAACTTTCAGTGACACGACAATATTAAACTGTTATAAAGTACTATGATCGATTTTTGTTATTATTTTGCACGTGTATATTTTCTGATTTCTCCAACATGAAATTAAATAAAGGTAAATACAGACTTCATTATTCGTGGGCTGCTTGAGTTTACCAGGGAAACCATGCTGAACTATAATGTACAGTACTTACACAGTGTAAAGCGTGCACAGCTTCACTTAAATCCTTACTTATTCCAAACATATTATATGCAGATTTTGCTTTATTCATTGTTTCGACCAAATTGCATTCTTCCAGATAACATTTCAACCAGTCCTTAATAGCTGTTTCATTTATGTTGTATCAGGTGCAAACGAGGTACTCATTTTCAATGATATAAATGATCCTATAAATTGAGTAATATTTTTAAAAAGGTACGCATGTTTAATTGTATAAGGTACATAAATATCATAATTTACATGTTCACGAAGAGTGGTAATAATAAAGGTAATAATTCTCATATAGATCAACTAAGATCAACAGCAATCAATTTTAGTTTTGTGTTTTAGCTGAACAAACATCATAACTTTCCACACAATGGAAAGCTTGAAACTTTGGCATCTCCTATGTTGATAGTCGGTGAAACTGTATTTCGTTTTGCAACAGCAGTACAGGCCAGTTAATCATTAAAACCCTGAAACTGTCTTGTGATAAGAGGGAATTTTGAGTGGTAACTATATCAGTACATTGATGTGTAATTGCCCTTTATTCCATAATATTAGCATGATTACCATAGTTTTGAAAAATGGGTTGTAAGGCATACCTATGGTTCATTCAAAAGCTAAGTAGGGAGACTGAATTAAAAAAAGGAGATTGGGACCTAAAATCGGGAGGATATTCATGGCATTTTTAAGACCCTGTTTTCACTAAATTTTGATCAATCTTCCTGGTCCAATAAGCATCAAATTTGCAAAAAGACTCGCTGTTTCTCCCTGTGACATGCCCTATTTTCCCCCAGGATGTACCCTATTTTCATATTCTGGTCAGCTGTGGTCAAACTGCACAATAGCTAAAGATTAGTCTTAAATAAACAAGCAAGAAAGCCAATGCGACTAATTAAAAGTTAATCCTTATACATGCAACTATTCTGTGAAAATGATTGGCCCTACCACTGTAATTCAAAGAAATCACGTTCTACACTATTGTGTGTTATGCAAGCACCAGCAAATAATTGGCAAATAAAGGATTCCTAATTATGTTGAACGAAAGGTACCAAAATAGCCAGCCTCATGGTACCATACATGTGGCTACTATTATCCCCTCTTTGTATATCCGACCTTATCCCTTTATTGTCAACTCGTAAAGCATTTAATTTTTTTAGTTTATTATAAAACATGTATTCTGAATTAGTTTTTTGAGGACACATTTGCTGCATGCTATGTATTTACATTCCTTCACTCAATTTGATGATGGTAATTAAAATTGGTATATACCATATAAAAACGCCAAGTGTTCACTCGTGTAAGTTTCTTTTGTGGGAATGGTGCTATAGCATATGGAGTTAACAGCATTCGTAGTGATCATTCTTGGGATTGAAATTAATTGTGGATGATTTTATTGTTGTGGATTACTTTTTTGTTCTGGTTAATTTTTGTACTTTTGTAGTAGTGTAGATGTAAAAAAAATTCATTACTTTATGTGAATAACGTTTAAACTTAACATTCTATTTAGTTAAGAAGCGAATTCTTTATAGTAAAGTAATTATTTCGTCATAACAATAATTCACAGGTGATACAACAGAACACAGGACTTTTTTCTTTAGAATAAATGAAAATCAAAGACATAATTTAATAATCGGGAGTACTTTGCAAAAATCAAAAGATATTATGAAATCGGGAGGTAGGCGTGGAGCGATCTAAAAAATCAGGATGTTTTTTTCCCCTCCTGATGTGAAAGTTGACAGGTATGGTGTAAGGTCGTTTACATCAAAGCAAACTACAACTCACCTTTTACGGTATTAGCATCGAACCGTATTGTTTGTTCATTGTGTTATCATACTGGGATTACATTTTAATGCATTAGGTATTTACAATTTCAAAGCAAAGTAAAAACATAACTACTGGTACACTGATATAAAATTTCAAATGAAATCATACATAAACAAACAATAATCAAGTCAAAAGGGAGAGGCAGTGTTACAGCAACTCACGATTACTAAATTCTTGTCATCATTCAATCAAATTATACACAAATCTAAATTAGGCACAAACAATAATAACACAGAAAATTAAATAAATGACTTTTCAAACAAGTTATGAAGATATTGATGATGTTTTAGATACTTGGAGAGATCTGTTCATCAGTATATCGAACAAGCATGCCCCTTTAAAAACACACAGGATAAAGAAAGACGACCAGCCAGGCTGGATCTCCCAAGAAATTTTAGAAGCAACAAAGCAAAGAGACCAACTAAAATCAGTAGGAAATCAAACTGAATAAAGAGTTAGGAGGAATACAGTTAATAAAATGATACATCAAGCCAAACAAGCACACAATAAAATAGTGCTTGATGAAAACCAAAATAATCCCAAAGCTATCTCGAAAGTGTTTACAGGGTTTGATGCAGGCAAATGTAAGAGTAAAGGTGAAATTCTATCCCTCAATCATGAGGCATATAAATTGCTGAAAAACTTAAAGAATCCAGACCTTCATCTGATCATCTGGAACTAAAACATTTTTGTGCTAAAAAACTACCAAACAATATAAAGTATGAAATTCCTGAAATGAGTCCAGAATTTGTGTTGAAATATATTTAAAAACATGGATGACTGTAAAGCTACAGGACTTGATATGATTGGACCAAGGCTACTAAAGGTAGCTGCACCTGCAATTGTAGAGAGTATAGCTTTCATTTGCAATGAAAATAGTAGGTCTAATGAATTTCCACGAACATGGAAAACTGTAAAGGTTATGCCATTGCATAAAGCAGGAACAAAAGATGATGTTAATAACTACAGACCCATCTCTATCCTTCCTTGTCTCTCCAAATTACTAGAAAAACATGTACACGATTCTTTTCTCAACTATTTGAACACTTACAATGTTATTCATGATAATCAGTCTGGCTTTTGCCAGAATCATTCCTGTGAAAATGCACTTGTATCTTTGATTGATAAATGGATGAAAGCATTAGATAAAGGAGAAATGGTAGACACTATTATGGTTGATTTTCATAAAGCTTTTGATCTTGTAGACCATGACATTTTGCTAAAAACTAAAAATCTATCAATGCAGTGAAAACTCCCTAAACTGTTTTTTTTTCTTACTTAACTGATAGAGTGCAAAAAGTATTTTTAAATGGTCAACTTTCTGAAAGTAAAAATATTAGTTGTGGAGTACCACAAGGCTATATCCTTGGGCCTCTGTTATTCATTCTATTTATCAATGATTTACCTCTTAAGATTGGAACTTCAATTTCTTACATTGACCTCTGTGCAGATGATACTACACTGTCTGAGATTGGTAAAACCAAACAGTACTTGAAAATAACTTACAAGATGCTTTCAACAGACTTCAAGTATGGTGCAGGGAAAACAGTATGATCATAACTACAGAAACAACGAAAGCCCTGCTAGTTACAACACAACAAAAATGAGCAAGGCTAGATAGCGACAAACTCCAGGTTCTATTTGACAACGTGAGCCTCAATATGACCTCTCAGGATAGAATTCTTGGTGTATTCATAGATAACAATCTTACCTGGTCTATTCACATTAAACATGTTTCAAAAATGTTAAACATATTTCAAAAAAGGTAAATTCTTATCTTTGGCTACTGAGGAAAATCAAAACATACATTCCTCTTCAGCATAGGGTCATCTTTTATAAAAGTTATATTCAGCCATATCTGGACTACTGTAATGTAATTTGGGGTAGTACCTCTAATTCAAACATAACAACACTTTTAAGACTCCAAAATAGGGCTTGCCATTTATTTCTAGATCAAAGTAAGGACAATTTTCAGGATGCAATGAATAATATAAAGGTTTTAACAATACTGGAAAGAATAATTCTGAGAAAGGCCAAATTGATGTATAAAGTATCCAGAAAAGACATTCCTGTCTATCTAAGCAATATCTTTCACCAAAGAGATGCTGATGACATTCCAAATTTAAGGTCCATACAAAGAAAAAATTACATTATACCAAGGCCGTAGAAGGAATTGTTTAAATAAATGTTTTCAATATACTGGTCCACTGGTATGGAACAACATTCCCAGTGACATAAGGCAGGCTCCTAGCATTTCATCTTTTCACAATCAATGCCTTAAATGGATGAAATCTTTAGAAAATTGAACAGTTCTAGTACAAAAAATGCCGCCTGCTTTTCTGTAATTTTACATCATTTTCATAGCGTAATTTTTCAATGCAGGCTTATATTTTATGTTTTGTATATGTTTATGTTTTCACAGATGCCTGTGCATGTGTTCCAGGCTTGATACTCTGAATTTTAAAATTACTTAATTATTTAGAGTCAAGCCAGATTCTTCACATCAAGTTGTATTTATTGTATATATTGTACATAACATATAGAAGGCCTCAAGTTAGATTAGTTCTGTAAGTAATTGAGTTACCTTCTCTAAATAAAGTCTTTATGATTATTACTGTTATTATTATTATTATAGAATTTACCTCATGCATCTTGAGATGTCTCAGAGTTGTAAGTTGGCTTATGTGGGGGTCATGCACTTTTCAGTCTTTATACCTGTTCAGATTGGGGGTTGGCTAATATGCGAACAGGCTTATGCACTAGTATATATGGTAAGAGTTTACAGCTGCCTCATGCAAAACAGACAAGTATTAATGTATTAATGCAAACAATATCCTTGTACAATTTGGTGAAAAAATCTGTCAAGTGTTGTTTGAGAAAAAATCAAAGATAGAAAATGTGATGAGATGAAGATGAATGAAGAGGCACAAATAAAAGAAACAGCTTTTTGATCCAGTGAGTTGTTCTTGGTGGTTGCAATAAGCATCCATTTTCAGTCTTTTTGAATATTGCTTCAAAGTATAATCAAACAAAATTGCCAGAGCAAACTGGCATAACAAATTTTGGGGGAATTGGCATACATATACTTACGTTCCACAATTACTCTGGTTGATTGTTCTCTCTGTAGTAGAACACGATTATAATTTGTGCTGGTGCTGCTGGCCACACAAGTATAGGATCCTGTGCTGTTTCTTAGTATGCTAGGAATATGAAGAATATTGCTAGTGGGATTCCTGTCCTTCCATTGTACAACGGGCTGGGGGTTTCCTGATGCCATGCAAGTCACTGTCAGATTGCTCCCCTCCTTAATCATCAATGGCTGTACTGAAGGGTTCAGAGCAATAATAGGCCTGTCTGTTAATGAAAAGTCAACATGGCTTGAAATTTGATTTAATCATAGTTATAAGGTGTTTTTAAATTGAGTGCTAGAAACTCATTCAAGCAATTGTAACAATCAGGCACACTAAACGCTCTTGTTAGAAACCAAATAAGCATGCTTCAATTCAGTCGAAAGTGGTTAAAATGTGTATCACATATGGCTTAAATACCTCAAAAGGTTTCCACCAGACCAGGAAACAAAAAAGGTGTAATTTCTTTTTCTTCATTATTTTCAGTGAAACATGAAAAATACTCAAAATAGTCAATTCCATCTTATTAAATGGCCTTTAACTTCTTGTTTGAATTATGTACCAATATTAGCAGAGATATCTCAACAAAAAATGTTAGTGGAAGCACTGCTTGGCTGGTAATGTATTAAAAACCATCCAATTCAACACAATGAGACAAAGCTAAATGAAACATAACAGCACAAAAAGGATTAGATGGATATCAAAATGCCAAAAGACTTGTGGTGAACATGTTGAGCACCTAAGACATCTGACAACTGAATGAAATACAAAAGCATTTATTTTTCTTCTTTTGGATGGCTGGTATAGTCATCAATTTAGAATAAGTAACTATGGGTAATACCTGATTTACCAAATCTTGGAAGGTCACAAAGGCATCAGTTTTCTTTGATACAAACTACATATGCTGAAAAATGTTTTAGTGAAAATATATCCACCACTTCAAGATGTGTAGTAAATTAAGTATGGTTGACATTAATCATCATTGGTCTGCAACAATTTCATTTAGTACAAACTAGATATTGTAACATTCTTTCAGTGAAAACCTCATCCACATAACTTAATAATCAGCACTGAGTTTTGTTAAATCTATAAGTAAGTGTAGCTGTTATTGGGAGGCTTTATCATAACAGAGTTATCTTTCTTGTATAATTAAAGGTATTAAATGATATAACAAACCACAGATATGTGAAGCTTTCTACAGGTATATTTAATTAATTATCTGATAGATGGCAAGAACACATTCTGAATGATTAATGAAGACATAATAAAATGTGAATGCATACAAATATATGAAGGAGTATGTATGTATTCATTTCAATCCACTGCCAAATTTCCTTGATCAAAAGCCATTTCACAGAATCAAATACTTTATACTAATCATCTCCCTCTGCTTACATGCTAAGATATTGTTCCTGCTGAGGGAGAGTCAGTATTATATTGCTGATAAATATTTACAACTTATTCCTTGTGTGCTTATTTTATGCATTTCCTATTTCAATAAACGATACATAAATAAATAGGTTACTGCATTGTATGGGGAAATATAAACAAGTTTTTCTGTGCGATACTGCATGATCTTGGGAGTACAGTATTAGTCGGAAAAAATGAGTTCATATCTTCCCATAAAAATGCAGCAACCTTTTTATTATATCAGGTAAAACCTGTTATAACGTAATGCTCAGGGTTCAAAGAATAACATCGTATCATAAGCAGGATCACATTAAAACATGTTGAAAAACTTCCCCATAGAAAATGTGCATTGAAATTTCAATGTCATCAGTTTTAACTAACCTCTTGATCATATATTGTTTATTTTGTTCACCAGGTTTCATCAGACATCAAATATACTCATTAACAAGTATAACACTGCAGTCTGTTTTAGAAAATTGTGGAAGTTACGACTGGCCAACAAATGCTGTTGTCCGTCTAACAGATTTATCCAAAGAATTTGTGTTATGCACCAATGCGTGTGACACAGGTGTGATACAGGTCTTGGAGCAGTCTTACTACAGGAATATGAGGGGATACTTTTTCCTGTCACATAAGGCAGTCGGAAACTGTCTGCAGCTAAGAAGAACTACTCCGTATTGGAGAGGGAATGCCTTGGAATCATGTTCAGTATATTATGGTTCGAGTGATATTTGTATGGGTCGAAGTTTGTATCAGAGACCAACCATCAGCCACTCGTATATCTCACACAAGTGAAGCTAACAAATGGACGCCTGATGAGGTGGTCACTGTTCTTACAGCAGTACTGAATGCAGATCAGATATATTAAGGGCACAGAAAATGTCTGTGCAGATATCATGAGTAGGATTGCCAAAAATGTTAAGTTGGACCAGCAGAATCATCAAATATTGTTCTGTATATTCATGTCCATAGTTAGTGTGTAGCCTCATTAGGATTTCATTCTATTGATATCATGTGTAAATACATATATTTGCATGAAGGAGCAAACTTTCTGTTAATAAAATCCCGATTTTATTCTCCAGCATGGTGGTGACACGTTTTGTGAGAAAATTTGCTAACAATTCCTGTCTCATGTTTACAAATGTCTTCTGATAGAATTCATAATTCAAAGTACTTTGGGTGATGTTAATCTGTGTTAAATAATATTACGACTTTAGACCAGTTCTGAAACAAAGAAACCACCTGTCCGTGCCTTAGCCTTTGTTCACAAGCAAGTTCACTTTTAATTCAAAGAGAATGTTGTCATCAGTCATTGATGTCACTGGTCAGCTTAAGCTTAGAGACTGGAAAACCTGACATTATAACATATCAGTGTTACTATTCCAGACGGTTTTCAAAGAGACCACCGGTATCCAATCAGAACTAAGATAGTCAAATTTTGGACCGATTTTTCATGCAGGTACACATACTGTTACATTCCTTTTGGAGGGATCAGTACAGTTTTGGATTTGCCTAAAGAAACATCATGTACTCTGAGAGCAAATTGGGCACTCATAAAAGAGCAGAAAAAGGGAGTTCAAGGAACATTGGACAAGATTTGGAACAAAGGCTTTAATGGAAGATTTTCGGGTGGGATATAACACCACCCAATGATTAGCGACAGGAGAAGACATGGAGAGCAAGGGAGAATAGGAAGTTTTTGTGAAGGAGCAGGGCCAGGAGAATATTAGGCAGTTGTGTGAAGGTGAAGGGTGGGAGAATGGATACAATGGTACCGGAAGTAACGAAAAGGAGGAAGTTGCAGACAAGTAACATAGAAGGGACAAGGCAAGGAAACACTCTCACCTTTAAGTTCACAATATGAAATAACTGGCAGTTTGAATAGTTCTTGTATTAACTGAAAGCAACTGCACTGAAAAAAATTGTCCTGTAATTGTTGAATACCGTGATATAGTGTATTAAATTGTTATATGTCACCTAGACCATCAGCTTTGCTTACTGGGGGCTCGGAGCTTTTTAATCTTTAAATTGTCTGCCATCTCCAGTGTTAGTAATAATTCTGTAGGGGACACGTGACAGTCACTTAAAAGTACAAGGTATAGTGGGGAAAAAAGACCAGATTAAGTTGTCTTCCTGGGAAAATAATATACTTGTTTTAAGCTTCAATATAACCAAATTAAATGCTATTGCCAGAATGATAATCTATTTCACTATCAAGGCTACAATAAACATTATGACATAGAGAGCAGGGGGAGATCTTGTTGTATAAATTAGGGAAGATGTAAATGCAGAAAAGCAACTTGACTTGGAGTCACATGAAATTGAGAGTATTTGAGTGGAAATTTCTCAGAATAAAGCAAAATATGTCCTAGTTGGTTTCATTTATATGCCACCTTCTTCCAAAGCAATTTAAAATGACAACTTTTTGAAACAAATGGAAAATGTTCTTGCACTGGAGAAAGAAACATATATACAACTCAGTGCAAATAGGGACTTACTTAATATTCAAATAAGGAACAACTGGATGGAATTTATTGAATCATTAGGCCTTGTCCAGCTGGTAAATGAGCCTACAAGGGTAACAGACAAATCAAGCGCTCTTATTGACCAAATTTATACTAACCTACCAAACAATGTGGCATATGCTAATGTTCTGAATGTTGGTCTTAGTGACCAATGTCCTACTTTTCTCATAAGTAACATAAAATGCAAGAAATAGGAAAAATACACTAAAAACTATTACTTACAGATCGTTTAAAATTTTTAATAAACAACAATTTCTAGATGACCTATATAAAGTTCCATGGAATACATTCCAAAATTTTGATGAAAAATGAAGCTCTGATGGTGTGGACTAATTTCTTTATGGACGTAGTCTCTAAGCATGCAACACTGAAAGAACATCAAGTAAAGAATGAAATCCAACCTAACTGGCTTACTAATGAAATCCTAGATGCCATAAAAAACACAAGATCAATTCAAGGCTGTAGGAAATCATGCACAATATAAAGTATGGAGAAATAAAATAACAAGGACAATCCTACCCACTTATATTGACATCACTTATGTCAACAAGCCGCCTATTTTGAAAAAGAAGCAAAGTCCCGTCCTTGGCCTACTATTACTACCAAAATTGTCATGCTTATGTCGAAGTTGAGATAAAAAAAATAAATGTACATGTCGACAGAAGCCCTTGTTCCCAGCCTGAACAACTCCTTTGTTTTCTAATCATTTTTGTCAACAAGCTGCCAGTTCCGACACATACTTTGTTCAACAATTAGTTGATCTTGCCATCAGGCTTTGATTTTCCCACCTAATCATTTATGTTGGCAAGCAGCCAGTTCTGACATGTACTTTATTCAACAATTAGTTGTCCTTGCTGTCAGGCTTTAATGTCATGGTCAGATAAAGAAACAGACTTTTGTTTGGTCCTATAAAGTTGGCCTCTCACGGCGACTTGAATAAAAGTAATGAATCTGATCGATTCTTGCATTTTCCAAAGTGATCGGTGATTAAAATAAGTTTATTGTGCTGTGAAAGTTTCCTTTTTAACTTTATTTACGTTTATGATGGCTACCAACGGCAGTGTAAAACGCAGATTAAATTTACTGTCTCTGGGAACTAAATATCTGGCTGTTAAGAAAGTTGAGGGTGGAGCATCTCACAAAGATGTCTGTGAATATTTTTCTCTTAAACATAATACCCTGTCAGGATGGATGAAAGCTGTTGAGTCTATAAAGAAAGACTATGTTGAAGGTAACTGTGCTCCCCAAAGGAAGAAGCAGAAGACTGCTAAATTTGAAGAAATGGAGGAGGCCACAGCAAAATGATTCAATGAAACCCACATCGCACATACCAGCTAATCCATAGATCGTGATATGAACATCAAAAAAGCGAAAGAATTTGTGAAAACATTTAGTGTGGAGAACTTTGTTGCAACAAGTGGTTGGTTCAATCACTTTAACACATTAACCCCTAGAGCTTTTTGTCATTTCTGCCTGAAAATCGAGTAGGAAACAAATTTTGAAAGCTATTTCTGAATAGACTCGAAAACACCAAATCCCAAGTCATCTTTCAATAACATACTGCCTAGTTGTGTTAGAAATATCATTTTTCATTGGCTATCTGACTCGCACATGAGCAGAAGGGTAAAAGTTGGAGGATTTTTTTTTTTTTTTTTTTGCTAAACGGAGCCATTTTTGTATCAAGACCACTCTTTAATCCAAATGCCCATCTTATCCTACTTTTTGCAAAGGCTCATCTGTCTGCAGTTCATACCGGATTGCAACTAGATATTTCAGATTATTTGGTATCATTGTAGAGCTACATCTGTCTACCTTTCTATAGTACCACCCACTATAGTAACTATGACACTATAGAGCTCGGCAGTAGGCTACTACCTCCTGCCCCATTAAGTCGTCACTAGGGGTTAATGTATTAAAGTTCGTCATAACATAGGATACAAAAGGATTTGTGGAGAAGCCAACTCAGGAGACACATCACAGCTTGATGGATGGAAAGCCCAAATTAAAGATATATTGTAGAATTATAAGTCTGAGGATATATACAATGCAGTTGAAATAGCTTTATTCTTTAAGTGTACTCCAGACAAGACATACTGCATCAAAGGTCAACCATGTGTTGGTGGGAAACAGCCTAAAGACCGCATCTCTGTTCTAGTCACATCGAACATGACTGGCAATGATAAAATGCCACTTCTAGTTGCTGGCAAGTCTAAGAAGCCTCGCTGCTTTAAAAATGTGCACCATCTTCCTGTGGATTATTATGCGAACATAAAAGCTTGGATGACATCGGACATTTTTATGGAGTGGATAAGGAAACTTGACAGAAAAATGAGAGTGCAAGGAAGAAAATTGCCTTGTTTGTAGATAATTGTTCTGCACACCCATGATCTCCAACATGTCCTACTAATTTTTCTTCCACCCAATACCACGCCACTCATACAGCCAATGGATAAGGAATCATCCAGAATCTAAAATTACATTATCGAAAACTTTTCGCCCACAAAAAGCTGGCTGTGATTGATCAGCAAAAATTTAAGGAAGATTTGCTTGGGGCTCTGTACAACTTGAGGAAAGTTTGGGGATTAGCGATGCCAGAGACCATATAGAACTGCTTTATGCACGCTTTCTTTCCTGAAAACAAGGAATTTCATGGTTTCTCCCATTAGATATCACACATAGTCTTGAAGAAGATGGCTTATATGAAGGTAATGGAATTCCAATGGATGAGTTTGTTCAGATGGCTATTGAAACGGATGACAAGGAACAATGCCAAGCAGCTCTAGCTGATAATGACATTACTGATGCCATAAAAATGGATTACGTTTCAGAAGATGGAAGACAACATAACTGATACTGATGCTAACGAAGAATTGAAAATACTACCTTTGCCATGTGTTTCATGCAGAGGCTTTTTCAATGTGCTATGGTTTAACAAGCTGATTGCACAATCAATCTCATTGGTAATATCGGAAGAAGTGCATGGTCACTTGGAAAAGTTGCAGCATCTTCTCCAGAGAGAACAACTGTCAAGGCTCAAACAAAAGAAGCTTGCATGAAGTTCAGAAATTAAATTAAATTAAATTTTATTGTAATTTTGTGCATTGATTATGCTATAGATAATAATCTCAATTACATGTATATTTATGTCATTAAAATCTTTTACTGCTACATGTATTTGTATTTTGAGAGAATTCTGTCACAGGATAAAGCCGGGTTGGGACTGGATTAGGGAAGACACCAAAAGCAACTGCGTTTACAAGATGTTTATTTATAAACGCAATTTAAATATAACAAATCTGACACCATTATAATCAAAAGATAAGGAAAATTATAAAGTTCCTAACATAGAACTATCAACAATTAACTCAACGAAGAAAACAAAACTCCACATTAACTTAACGAATGGAATTTCAAAACAAATGTGAATTCCTATCACTGATCAACAAAATAAAAGTGACCTACACCTCAATATAAAAAGTCTTGAAGGTATTGTTCAAATAACAATTTACAAAAGAATGTAATTATGAATTGTTCAAATAACGATTTAGAAAAGAATGTAATTATGTATTGTTCAAATAACAATTTAGAAAAGAATGTAATTATGTATCATTCAAATAACGATTAAGAAAAGCGTGTAAATTACTAACCTATTGTTCATAAAACGATATTGAAAAGCAGTGCAAATTACGAACCTATCGATCGTAAAACTATATTGAAACAGAAATGAATGAAATGATGAAACCTATCAATCGTTCACACAACGGCATTGCAATACGAATGAACAACATTATAAACCCATCTATCTTTCACACAACGGCATTGCAATAGGAATGAACATAAACCTATCGATCGTTCACACAACGGCATTACAATGGGAATGAACAACATTATAAACCTATCGATCGTTCACACAACGGCATTGCAATAAGAATTAATAACATTATAAACCCATCAATCGCTCACACAACGGCACTGCAATAGGAATTAACATAAACCTATTGATTGTTCATATAACGATATTTTCATATAACGATATGAATGAATAAAACTTTGCCTATCGATCGTTCACATAACGATATAGCAATATGTGTAATTATTCGCCTATTGATCGTTCACATAACGATATAGCAATACATGTAATTACTCGCCTATCGATCGTTCACATAACGATACAGCAATATGTGCAATTACTCACCTATCGATCATTCACATAACGATATAGCAATACGTGTAATTACTCGCCTATCGATCGTTCACATAATGATATAACAATACATGTAATTACTCGCCTATCGATCGTTCACATAATGATATAGCAATACGTGTAATTACTCGCCTATCAATCGTTCACATAACGACATAGCAATACATATAATTATGAAGGTATCGGTCTTTCATACAACTTCTTAATAGGGATGAATGACATTATGAACCTATCGATCGTTCATATAACGAAAGTAATGAATGGAATGATGAACCTATCGATCGTTCACACAATGATAGTAATGAATGGATTGATGAACCTATTGATCGTTCATATAACGACATAGCAATAGGGATGAATGACATTATGAACCTATTGATCGTTCATATAACGATATAACAATAGGAATGAATGACATTATGAACCTATCGATCGTTCATATAACGATATAATAGGAACGAATGACATAAACCTATTGATCATTCATATAACAACATAGCAATAGGGATGAATGACAAATGCAATTGTGGAAATAACATGGAACACTACAACTATCTTGGCGCCCATTTGACGACAAAGATGTTAACTCCGGTTCTACGCGCTCTAGTAAATGGCCAGAGAAGCACCCACGCACGGTCCGCTCCTCTCAGTCTGCTGAAGGATCCCTCACATCACAGACCCATTGGTCATTAAGATCTGGTCCCTCACACCGAGGAAACCAGTCCCCTCTTCAGAGCCAACGTCACCAAACACAGCACATACATCACAGTAACCCCCACAGAGTTCTGTGACTCCACATCAAACGATGTACAAGGCATGGCAGGCATGTGTAAATCAGCTCTTCAGCTGGCAACTCCACATCAAACGATGTACACGGCATGGCATTTAGGCAGCTCTACAGCTGGAGATTTGCTCCTGTAAAAGGGTGAGCGTCCTGACAAGACTTGGCGTAATGTGATGTTTTTCGAGAATTTGCTCTGTAAGTACACTAGCTGTGACAGATGCGCAGCTAGGTACTTAGTTTCCCTGCTGCAAGCCATTTGTTCGTGCAGCATGGTCTGAGTTTCGCCCAGGATTTCGAAATAACTAAGCCAAAAAAATAAACCACCCTCGGGTGATGCTGTACGCGGCAACAAAACCCGAGTACATTTTTGACAACATATACATATTGATATAACTCCTACCCAATTCCGTGACAAATGCATAACTTGTTATCTCCGGGACGTATTTTAAATGTATACCACTTGAGCTGACGTTGTTACAATATTGTATTGTAAGAATCATTTTCTTTTAATACCTCATTAGCACGTGTCAATTTATACAATATTATGCCTTCACTAATCATATCAGCCACATATCTCTTGTTTGCTTTTATGTACTTTTCAGGATGACTTCTGTAACTAAATACATGTACTGTTGAAAACAACTTGATGACAGGTTTGCATTTCCCTGAGAATAGCCCCATCCCCTTGGTAGCCTCAATAAGATGGGAACTGACTGACCAAAATCTAGGCCAACTTAAGTATATGTACTTGAAGTATGTAAATAACAACTATGCAACCATGTGCTAATGCCGACATTGAATATTGTAAAGAATGTTTTTCATATCAGAATGTGACCGATGCAATATTTTATTGTGGATTTTATTACACAAAGGTAACCAAAATGTAATTTGTCAATATACAAGTGTATTTCACACTGGTTTTGTCTTCATGTACTCAAAATTTTCATTGTTTGTTTTCTCAAAGTGTAAATGCTACTTACTGATGACAGGTCACCCATTACTGATGACTTTAACTTGTATCTTTTATCAGACCATCCCCAACACTTATCTCGATATCCACCTATGTCAACAATATTTTCTCAGGCCTGAGGATATCGACATAAATGGGTAGGGCTGTATAATTAAAAAGGCTATAAAATTATATTATCAATTAATGCTTGAAAACAAAAAAGGAACTCAAATTGTTTGGTAAGTTTTCAGTGAACTCATTGTGGGAACACACCAGGATCAGATCATTAAAACTCACTCACTTCTGGTAAATTATACCATTATCACTGATGGCACTAACGTTGCCAATGTTTTGAATGACTTATTTTCCACCAACATTACCATAGAGTTAGAGGAACCAGTGACTGAGAACAACTTTAATGAACTGAAAAAAGTTCCGAAGTAGCAAAATCCCTAGGGATGTATGTTTCTCTATCCCATCAGTATCAGTAAACTTTGTTAAAAAGTGTCTCATTGAACTTGATAACAAGAAAGCTACAAGACTTTATCAGATTGGTACACAACTCATTAAAACTTCCTCAGCTATTTCACATAGCATAACATTCAAAATCAATCTAAGTACGGGTAAAATTCATTATAACATGATTTGTTGCAACGCGATTCCGCTTATAACATAATGACAGCATGGCTCCCATTTTATTATTTAAGGTGGCCTCGCTTTTTAACATCCTAAATACATGCTCATGGACAAGCTGATAATTTGTATCCCAGGCAGATTTTTAATCCCATCACTGTGTTTAATGTTGCCTTAACTTCCGAAATTTTCTAAAACATATTGTAGTGTTGTATTTGCTCAGCAAAATAAAGAAAAGCTATCAAGTTCAAATAATGTACAAGGTTTTTTAATACAGTCGGCACTGTGTAATGTTTGGAGGAAGTAAACACGGTGAACAAAACTAATGATAAATGATCAAGAGGTTAGTTGAAACTGATGACATTAAAATTTCAATGCACATTATCTCTGAGAAAGTTTTTCGAAACATTTTTTATGCGATCCCGATGTAATTCTTTGGACCCTGAGCACCGCATTATAACAGGTTTTACCTGTATTGCAACCTCATCTGTCCCCAAAATATGGAAAACTGCAAAAATAATGCCTATTCACAAATCTGGTTCTGAGGATCATGCTGATAACTACATACCAATCTCAATACTACTAAACTTGTCAAAATTGATTAAAAACATGTCCATGACTGTTCATGGAATATTTTATCAAACATTTGCTGTTACACCCTAACTAATCAGACTTTAGACAGAAACATTCATGTGAGGCTGCCTTTATCTTGCTGACTGATAAATGGCTTCAAGCACTTGATCAAGGTAGAATAAAAGAATAATGTACTTGCAGATTTCAGGAAAGCTTTTGACATGGTGGATCATGAAATCCTTTTGAAGAAACTGAACATTTACTAAAAGTGATAAAAGCACAGTTAGATGGTTTACTTCATATTTAAGTGAGAGAACACAACATATTTGTATAACTAATGTTGTGTCTGAACCTGGAAAATTTAGATATGGAGTACCACAAGGCTAAATTCTAGGTCATTAATATTTACATAATTTATTAATGACCTACCAATTTTACTAGGGGACTCCATTTCATCAACAGATCTGTGAGTAGATGATGTAACATCATCAGACATCCAAAACACAAACCATGAACTCAAAATTTCTTTACAGGATGCCCTATACTAACTGGAAAACTGGTGCACATGCAATGGCTTGGTGGTAAATACTGGTAAAACTAAAATGTTGCTTATCTCAACACGGCAAAAAAGGACAAATCTCGATAGTGATGAACTATGTCTGACATGAAGGATAAAAATTTGCAAATGGGCTCTCATGAGAGACTGCTTGGTGTTCTGGTAGGTAATAATGTATCATGGGCTGAACATACCAAATATATCAATATAAAACAGTTAATTCAAGTTTATGGCTTCTCAGTAGGATAAGACATTTTCTCCCTGAAAGGCACAGAATACTATTTTATAACAGTTACATACAGCCCTATTTAGACTACTGCAATACAGTATGAGGTAATTCAAATGATAAAAACATAGCAAAGCTAGAACATCTTCAAAAAAAAGCATTTGGGCTAATATCAATCCAAAAAGAAAGCACGGTAAATTTAGCTGGTAAGTTAAAAACTTTACCTATTAAGACCAAATCCGTTTGAGAAAGGCCAAATAAATGTGCATGCTACCCAATAATAGTGCTTGTGAATATTTATAATCACTATTCCAGTATAGGCTACCTGGCAATGCTCCCAACCTGTGATCCATGCCTACCAAACAGGATAAAATTTCCAAACCAAATAAGGAATTATTCAAAAAACGTTTCCAATACTCTGGAACTTTGCTCTGGAATAGTATTTCAGTTGAGATTAGAAATGCCCACTCTATTACCTTCTTCCAAACCCAATATATCCAGTGGCTTCAGAGATCTAGTTAAAATGAGAATGAAAATAATGATTTGTATTGATGAATGACTCAGAGCATCATTAAATATACTACTCATCTATTTTGTCACTAATTGCATATTACACATATATTGACTATGAGGCTTCAATATGTATAGGCGAGTATCCATCTGGTGAAAAGGAAAGAAGGTAAATATATCGTGTATATACGTGTACATGATACTACGTATAGGTATGCATGTGTGTGTATACATGTGTATTTGTATCTAAATAAGATCCTTTGTATGAGGGCCTCAAGATAGCTTAGTTCTTCAGCTATCTGTGTTACCCTCTTTAAATAAAATCATTATTATTATTGTTATTATTATTACTTATTACTCCTGACAATCATATATGCACAATCTTATTACGGGTATTACATTTGTCTTCATTCTCTCTTGTAGCAAAACTTGGGGTTTCTTGAGGAACTGTATGCATCTAATGCAGTTAGCAACTTCATATGACAAGCATCTGTGACTGAGAAAAAAGCGTTGTTCTTTTCTCTTGTTTCTGAAGATTTATTTGATGCCATATAGTTCCAGTAAGCTCTCGTTGGGTTTCATGTCAAATAAAGGGTCATAAATGAGTGCTGAATTCAAATGAAATATATGAAAACAACTGCAAAAATGTCTATCCTTTTGGAACCTCGGTGAGCAAAATATTTCATAAATTTCATTTGAAAAGAGCACTAATGAAAGATTCTGACTATTGCATAACAAACATTACTTATTTTATTCAACCAAGCCATAGAATATTTAGTGAAGTTGCTTTGAATTATATATGGATGCCTTGGTTGTTATACCTTTCCATTGCTTAAAATCATGTTATCTGAGATGTCATGATGTGTTACTGCATGTGTTCATATGGGTAGTAAATGTAGTCATGTGATAAAGCTTGAAAGAGATCACCCCTTGTACATTTTTAATGTTGTCAGCGCAAGATAATGGGAGAATTTTGTTCAAACAAGTCTCAAGGAACATTCTTACTAAGTCTGATGAAAATTAGCAATCGTTACATAAGAGAAGCTGAAGTAGCACATTAACAGAACAAGGAGAAAGGATATGATATAAGCTTACAAGACATACAGTATGGCAAGACAATACATTAAGCAAACTCAAGGATTTAAAATGATTAAATAAACATCTGTGCTGATAATAAATGGGTGAATTCATGTTAATACAGTATTAACAATGAAGGTATAAAATAAGATCTTACATTCCACATTAAGTGCTATTGTCGGTGACACTACCGTTAAACCCTTGATGTCTGTGAAGTTGTTCCGCACTTGACAGTACACAGGTTGTCCATGATCATAGGTGCTGAGATTTCTGAACAATAGGTTACTATCCATGTCCAATGTACCCCTAGAATTGTTCCACATTGCTGAAGCCTTTGGATTGCCGGAGTCTACCATTACACATTGCAGTGTACCAGTTTGGTTTTCTAGCCAAGGGAAATTACCTTGAAATGCTTGGACTAATGGTAAGGAGGGCTGGTCTGTACAGTATGAAAATAATTGAGAATAAATACATCATGCAAATAATCATGATCAAGTGAATTAAATATAAATCATTGGTCATAAAAGCAGATACAGCATTTCTTACAAAGGATGTTCAGTTTCTATGGAAACATGGTAACAAATACTTAGTAGTCATTTGTTTTTTGGGGCCACACGTGGCCGAGTGGTCTAAAGCACTCACCATTACGGATCGCTATCTCACCTCTGCATGGGTTTGAGTCTTGGATTTGGGGAATGTGGTTGTGTGAGAAAGCTTGCGTGTAGCTTCTCATGGGTCAGTGGTTCTTTCCGGGGTTTTCCTGGGTTATTCCTCCACCATTTAAACTGGCCGCCATGTATAGCCTATCTTGTGCTGAAAAATGGCATTAAACCCTACAACATTTGTTTTTCATTATAAACAAAATATTCAACTTTTGATTTCAAATCCATATCCCAATAACCAACATGCCTATTTCCTCGATATATTGCTCTGTAAATCAACATTAGGAGACACCTATATCAAGTTATTGAAAATTAAATAATTACACCTTGCAAGAATGAACAATTATTCCCCACAACAATGAATTAATTTATCATTCCTGTGTTTGGATTTTATATGTGCATGACAGTATAAGATAACTTGACATGTGAACTATAAGGAAACGAAGAATAGAAACCTTTCTGTAGCATAATAGGTTATGACTCATAAGCTTTTCAACCTTATCACAAGGTCTTCAGGGGGATGCTTTCTGGACTGAAGTCATGTGATCAACTAAATGCTGACCATCTGACAACACCCTTCTTTACAACAGCAGAAGTTCCAATCTGGAATCACGGTTCAGCACTAGCTCCACCTGCATGATTTCAATAGCTTCTCTTATTTTTCTCCTCAAGTTATGGCCCTCTCTACTGAGTACTTTGATGTTATCCCAAGAATTAGTATACCCTGATTCTTTGTAATGTTCACCAACTGCTGTCAGGGATTCTCTGCTCAAGTACAAGTGTTCTTTAACTCTTGTTTCAAGGCTTCTAGCAGTCTCCTCCATGTCATCTTTTCCACAATGATCACACTGGTATTTAAAGATGATTGAACACTTCTTATTCAAAGGAGTGGTCTTTGGGATTTACCAAGATTGAACAGATGGTGTTATAGGGTTTGTGGATCACATTAGCTCAATGCTTTCAGATGACTTTTTGTAATCTTTTGCCGAGTCCACCATGTATATTAAAGGGACCATGACATATTTGTCTCCTTTCTCCTTCAGATGTTTTTCTCTTCTGTTCTTTTTCAGGGAACATGAACATCTAGTCCTTCTAACCACTGACTCAAAAGCTTCCCTAATATGATCAACCACTGACACCTGGTCCTCCTTACCACCAACAATACTGTTCACCTGATGCAGCAGAGTTCTCACTACTGATCTCTTATGTTTAAGATGGTGGTCGAAACTGGAGTTCAGATACTGGTCTGTGTGGTAGGTTTGCGGTAAATGGTAACATTTGGTTCCCCTTCATTTAAAATGTGGACACAAGTATCCAAAAATGGCAACTTCCCATCCTCTTCCACTTCATAAGTGAACTGGATAATTTCTTGATGATAATGGAATTGATATTCTCTATGAATTCTTCAATACTGAATTCATGCATCATTGTGAAAGTGTCATCGACATAATGAAACCACACATCTGAAAGATGGGCTGCAGCAGAAATGGCAAAGAGTTCAAAGTCTTCCATATACAAATTTGACATAGTAGGAGACACTGGTGAGCCCATTGCTGCCTTGGACTTCTCTAGATAAACTTTTCCATGATAGACAAAACAAGTATTGTTTAAGACCCATTGCAACAGAGTAATTATTTATTCTGACATGTAGGTAGTACATTTGTTCCACTTAGTATTTTGCGAGAGTCTATTCTGAATGACTAATAAAGTCTTGTCAACATGTATGCTGGTAAAAAGGGTGCTCACATAATAGGATACTAGCTTTTACACTGCAGTGACTTCCAAATTTTGAAATTTCTGGACAAAATCTGCACTTTTTTATGTGAGATACATGATGAACAACTAAATGACCCAACACTGTTGCTAGGTATTTTTACGCAGGAAAGGTAATATAACCTAACCACACACAATAGGACACTGGGGTGTCTTCATCTTACGTACCTTGCTGAGTCCATACAAATTTGGTACCTCTTCTCTAGTGGGAAAAATACTTGTACAAATCTTTATTGATCTTCTTCATCTTTGTCCCATGTCTTTTGAGTAGCAATGAACTTAATTCGCTAGAATCTTCTGCCATTGTATAGAAGGTTGTTGTGTTTTGGTCAACATTTAGTCGATGACCTGACTCCAGTCCAGAAATCATTCCCCTAATGAACGCCTTGTGATAAGGATGAAAGCTAAGGAGTCAAAACCCATTCTTTTCCCATATTAGACCAAAAGACTGTCGGGCTGAAGTTGCACATTTCTGAACGCATTGACTACCTGGCTCTATTTATAGATCATATGACAAAACCAGTTTTAACCACATGACCATGTGACCCATACTTATAAAACCTGTGCAACCGGTGCCTTGTATTTTTTTGTTGAGAGCTTGACATCAGTACAAGCTACCTGGCAGTAAGGTGCTTTTTCCATGCATTGAAAATTCTCCATTTACTAGACTACAACCACTAAATATCAAACATAGTAGACATCAAACAATGTCTAATAAGGGTAGCATGGAACCAGGTTCTGGTCCACTTCAGGTACATAATATGTTGTCTTTGTTTCCATCAGATGACAAATCTTTTTCCTGTTTTTCTCTATGGATGAAGTCCCCATCCAAATGTAATAAAATTCTGAGGCCACTACTGTGGACGTTGTCCAATTTCTCATAAGAATGGGAACATTGGTCCAGATATACAATCCATGGCATTACATTTTGTGTTTCTATCCCTCTGCCCTATAAAGAAGCCTAGGCTGATGTCATTGCATATTTACAAACTGCATAACCTGTAGCACAAAGTTTACACCCATTTTCTTCTTGATTGTGAAAATGTAGGTTGTGTTTTTGGTAATGAAATTGTCCCCTAGAATGCTATCTTGTTAAGAGTTCAGTTTGGAAAGATACAAGTGCTTGATTTGAGAAGATTAATTTAAGTCACTATGACTGATGGAGCTAATTTAGATCCTTTTTCTGGAAGACTTAACAAATATTTGGCAATCCTTTATTGAGTTATGGTGTGCTGCTGCTACTTGTCTCAAAGCCTAGTTTTACCCCTGATCAAAATATTTAAGCAATGAACCTCTGTGAAGCAACTGGGGACCACCCGACTCACTCCTCTATTGTGGATCAAGTTTTCTAAAGGAATGAAATTCAGCAAAATCTGTTTCAGAAATATTATGTCTGTAATGTATATACAAACAACACAATTCTTAAAGTAGTCTAATAAGCTGGCTACTTACACCAAACATTTATTGCTGGCTTCACTGATTCAATGACAGGTGCTTGATCATTCACTTTAGCATCACAGTACACTTTCTTGCCTTGTTGTGTTTTGCCTACAATGAGCTGAAGTTCACTAGAAGCAATGAATAGTGTGCTAGTTCCTGTGACCCTTGTAATGGAGAGATTTGTCACCTCATTACCATCTAGCCACCATCTTATGACAGGTTGTGGTCTACTGGGACCTGAATTACATACAAGACTTTTGGCAGTTCCATTAAGGAAAGTAATAATGTCCCCTTGAGGATCCAGAGTAACGTTGCTTACATAAACTGAAAAATACAAAACTCAATTGCAGTAATGGTGAAACTGCTGAGTGAATCAAAGTACATGTATAACAAGAAAATTATTATTGCCAATAGAAACTATTAAATTAATCATGTACCTCCTAATATAATAGAAAGGAAAATGTAGAGCGAAACTGACTTCATAAACATATCCATATAAGGATTGTATTTTTATTTCATTTTAACTTTGAATTAAATTGGTATAAAGGACAACTGTCTATAATGGTGACATTTTGTGGATCAAGAGCATTATATAATAGTAAACATGTGATAGTTGATAATAATTGTATCCATATTGTAGAAATGTAATAGATTGGATGCAAACCAGAGCTGACATTCTGATCACACCCCATGAATCTCATCAGATGCCCATGCAACATTGTTTTGGTTGAAATTCAGTATTATGTTTTTGGATCATTCTTGATGTGCATTTATCCTCAGTGAAATCGTAGACACCGCCAATTTATCAAACACCATTGGGTTCGCTGTTTAATCATTTTACCTGGTGGCATGCTGAAATGCCATGAATAAATGGTGTGGTGCTGCTATTCCTTGCTGTGATGTGATCTGCCATGAAAATGTTCCTGCTGTGCCTGGAGCTGTGTCTGTGGTCATTGTCAGAAATGACAGCATTGATTTACCACCACTATCCATGAACAATAACAACTGTGCTTCTTCTGTCACTGATGGAGTCATTGTTGGCATCCATAATACTAGTTTTGTTGTTGTTACTTTACCAGCGTCATCCCCGCCAATTCCAGGGCGCCATATAGCATTCTTGTCTGGGGCCCTTCGAACTAGTGCAATTGTATGTTTTGCTCCAAAGATAACTTTTCTAACATGCCTGCAGAATCCAAAGATATGAGACTGAAGCATCACAAATGAATTCCACCATTAGTGTTAACCTGAGATCATTATGCTGCAAATCCCAGGTTGAATTTTGGACTGGCGCCCTGCAGTGTCGCATTATCACCCAGGACATTATTCCACCTGGTTGAGGATCAACAGTCCTAGCCTGTGTTAACTGTACCCATGAGGTATTGCCTATCATCAGGGTGGTCAGTAATGTCCTTCATGAACATCATGGACAGACCCACAGACCGTGAATAGTCATCAGATAATTGTTGTAGCAACATTAAAATTATTGAGGCATGCTTCGATTTCTCTACCACCAATGATATATCTGGCGCTGTTAAACAATACCATGATACTGTTGTTAACAAGTCCACATCGTTCAATTGCAGTGTATGCGGTATCACCATTTTTTAGCATGAACTTCAATAAATGCCTTAGCAGGCAAGAAACACCTTGATGTATCTTGGATTTGTAGTTCACGTTAGTCTGGTTCTCATGCTTCATAAGAATATCACTGATAATCATGCACAGATACATCCTTGAGTACTGGTGTTGTTATGCTGTTGTTCATCCATCGAGTTGACGAGGAACACTCTAGTCATCCGAGTGTTGGAGGGGCTGGTTCTGTTCTGTGCATGCGCAGGTGGCTCATGAGGCCAATCCTTGCATGGAATGTTTGTTTGCATAACTGACATGGGTTGAGTGGGACTTCTCCAGGAGGGTTGATGGCACATGCTTTTCTGGCTTGCCTCTTCAGCTCTGCAGCTGCTGTCCTGCTAGATTCGCACAACTTGGAGCCTTTCTGTATGGAGGTACGCCAAGTGAATTGATCGCTTGTTGTATGCTCCCAGGAAGAATCAGGTTTTATGCTGAATGATTTCAGCAGCAGAGAGGGTGAACAGACCATAGAATTCTGACAAAACAAATAAAACAAACAAATAAAATCATCTCGTAGAAAAGGTCCAGATTTTTACAAATTAACGTTTCCTTGAGATGTTTTATTTCTGTAATGGCCGATTATACTAATAAAACCTTAATTCGAAATAGTAGTTGAAAAAAAAAGTACTCTACGTGTTTATTTATTCTTGTTTATTTTTTTGACGACCAACGTTGGTAGGTACCCTCTCTGCTGCTATTAATTTACCACCATACCAAGTTTGATGAATATTTCTCAACGCGTTCTCGCTGTCATTTCCCCTCATCTGTTTCATCTTTATTTGTTCTATGTTTCAAGTAATATTCAAGTTCTGATGGTGGTTTTTCTATTTTTGGATTTATGTTCTTTCTGTGTTTATAATATATCATCAAACTTCTGTATCGATCTCCACCACAATTTTTGCAAATCTGATATAATCCTCTAATGCCGTTGTTACATCCAACACAACTTCGTGGACCAGCATGAGGATTTTTCTTTATAAGATAATTATGTTTCTTGCAATATTCTCCAAGGCATTTTTTTATCACATTTGTTAGTGGTTCCCTGACGCAGCCACGCACAGTTGTTCATTATATGAATGATATCTTTTTAATTAAATTTACACCCCTTCTGCTGATATCAATTAAAAGATTGTTATTTTAAAAAATAATGGTGCAATCGGAATCTCATACTGCAAGAATAGCTCGAGAACGATTAGAAGCAATTAAAAAATTTCTTCCTGTCAGAGACTCATTCAGAAAAAATCTACAAGCTCAGCAAGAAGCACAAGTTGAGTATGAAGAAGAAACTAAAAAACTGTTTAAGCCCGTCACTGCAGCTACTAAGAAAGTTACAAATGTCATCAAAGAGGATCTTCTTCCGGTATCAAGACAAACTGCAGCACAGACTGAGGAGATAGCAAGAGGAACTAGACAGACAATGGATATTTTACGAGATCTTCCAACTAATATAGCTGCAGCTCAGCCTAAACCTGTTGGTGAAATAGGTGAGATGAAAGATCACGTACCAGAAACAGGAAAAGAACAAATCAAGGAAAAGGTTTATATAAAAGATAAATTTAATGAAAAACATCTTAATTACATAAAGGAAATTAAAAATATAGATAAATTAGCTGATTATGCCGTACGGAGTTTTGATCGTCGAAAAGAAGTTTTAAAAACCGAGTATGCCGATGATACTATAAGTCGTGAAGATTGGTACAAGTGGATATTTCGTATACATTATAATGTTGACCAAGCTAGAAGCGGTGATACTAGATATATTGCATTTATTAATGCAATAGATTTATTTTTTGATTAGCAACAGAAAAAACAACTTCTATCACTGCAGCAACAACTTCCATCACCGCAGCAACAGAAAAAACAACTTCCATCATCGCAGCAACAGAAAAAACAACTTCCATCATCGCAGCAACAGAAAAAAACAACTTCCATCATCGCAGCAACAGAAAAAACAACTTCCACCACCGCAGCAACAACTTCCACCACCACAGCAACAACCTCCTCGACCGCAATCTCCAGAAGAAGAAATTTACGATGTACCGGGTGCTACTGGCAGTGGTCTGGGGGATGATTTTGTTTGTCCTGATAATATCCTCAATGACGTGTCATGGTTAGAAGTTCTCATAGGAGGAAAACGAGCTGGAAATAATTCACCAGAATTAATTAATGAAGCAGCTGATATTTGCCAGCGATTATTTCAAGGTGGTATTATGGATATCGGAGTTTACCGAGAACTTATCGATGAACATGATGACTAGTTGTTAGATAAATGGTAAATAAAAATAAGATAATCATACATAATAATCATCGCAAATCTGTACAGGTCAGAGCGGTAAACTCACGATTACCAATCTACATTACCAATCTACAGAGCTACTTACGGAGATGGACTTGGTGATGTTATTCAGGGATTATTTACAAGGATAGTTCCAAAAGTAGCACCTGTTGCAAAACAATTATCGATGAAGGCTATTGATATTGTTCATGATAAAGCTCCTGGTGCAATTGTCAATGTTGCTGGTAAGGCGTTCTCGGCGATCAAAGAAAGACTAGCACGATTATTGCGATGAAAACGACAACCATCAGTAAAATTACCAAGTACTGAGGTGATGCCTGCAGATGTCAGTAAAATAATAAATCAAGCTGCAAATCAAAAACTAGCAGCGTTAGCAGATCAAGGACTCGGTGAATCTGGAAATAATATCTCAAGTTTGATATCCGGAAGTGGAATTTTCCGAACGCGGTAATCAACATGTTAGATGAAAAATAATTATAATAAAATGTTCAAGCGCGTATCCGACACAGCATTTGACATGGAAGCACCCGTCCTTAAGGATGAATCGGTACGTGATTATCAGTTTTATTCTTATGACACACGAGAACCAGATCGACGTGGAAGAACTGAACTACAAGTTCATGACACAAGTAGATACTTTTTACCCGCTGATGCTTTTCTTGAGGTAGAAGGTACAATTGTAAAAACGGATGATACTAATTACGCAGATGCAGTAAAAATTGGTTTTGTCAACAACGGGATCATGGCATTATTTAGTAGCGCCACATATATGATCGATGGAAAAAATATCGAATCGATTGAGAAAGATGTAGATGTTGCTACAACAATAATAGGGTTGGCAAGATATTCTGATGATTATACAAGATCAGCAGGTCCCACAATGATGTTTGTGAAAGATAACTCCGATCACCCTGAAAGCAATCCGTATGATATAAGATGACCAAGAAACAATGCCAATAACGCTGATGCCGATGTGGCGCCAGTGGTTCATGGTTCTAATGAAAATTTCAACTTGGGATTTGCAGCGCGTAAAAATATGTTGCCAGGAGGCAATAGAAGTTTTTCATGTGCAATTCCACTATCGCATATTTTTGGATTTTGCAGGAATGTTAAAAAGATTATTTCTGGAGCTAGACACACGGTTGTTCTTGTAAGAAAGAATGATGATAATGATGCTCTGTGGAGACCCGATGGTGATGCTGGTAAAGTAATATTATCGAAAGTTTCACTGTGGATGCCGGTAATGACTCCAACGATCGCAGAAGAACAAAAATTGATTTCTTTCATGGATACAGGTGGTAAATCCTTGTTGTCATGGTTAACAACAAGCATGGATAGCATGCAAACTAACGTTAATGGTCAATTTACATGGCATATAGCATCACAACAGGGTGTTTCTGCACCACGACATATTTTTATTGCTTTTCAGAGAACTAATCGTTTAAACTCACAAACTCACTCTCATATGATATTTGACCAACTAGGTCTCACAAATATTTCCTTACGGATAAATGGACAACAGGAACCAACAGAGAATATACAACTAAATTATGCACAAAACCATATAGGACGTGCATATCATCGTTTGATGTCATTTATGGGACGTGATCAAACTGGTGATACTGGGTTGCAAATATCACAATATGATTTCAAAAAATTATATCCGATTTATTATTTTTCATTAGAACATCTTGATCTATCAAAACAATCTGTCGCTGATATACATCTCAAAGCAACATTAAATACAGGTGGTGTTGATTACAGAGCAATCGCAGTCATACTTAGCGATAAAGCCATGTTACTTGAAGGTGATAGTGGTCGAATGAGAGTCGTTGATGCACCAGTGGAAAATCTTTAATTATTCAGAAAAAATATTATTTATATAAAAATGTCGTATAGTCATGTTAATGTTACTCTGACTCCCGGTCAGGTCAAAAAGCTTCAATCAAAAACCACCAACAAATGCGGAACAAAAATATCACTAAAACGAGATCAGATTAGTGGTGGTCCAAACAAATTATCGTTGACAAATAATCAGATTAAACATTTCAATAAAGCCCTGGAATCAAAAACTGGAGTTCAATTTCATCTTTCTCCGAGCGCCATCAAAGACATGGTTAAAATATGTGGTATATTTCCACTTCTTGCGGCTATTCCAGCGTTAATAGCTGCAGCTGCTCCAGCCGTAGCAAAAGCAGCCGCGTTAGGTGCTGTTGGAACAGCTGCTGGAATGGCTCTAAAGAAAGCAACTGGAAATGGATACAAAAAAAGGGACGCAGCTTAAGATTGCCAGGATCTCGTTGGGGGAGAGGTCTAAGGCTTCCACGTTAGACGTTCCAGCATCAAATTTTGATTTACTTGATGCTGCTAAAAAATTAAAAATAAAAGCCTTTAGAGATGTTTTTATGTGAGATCAATTACCGAAACAACCAAACAAACTCGAAACAGGTATTATTAATCTCGACGAACGTTCCGGACCCGGTACTCATTGGGTATCATACGCGGTTGATCCACGTGGAATCGTTTATTTTGATTCGTACGGGTTAGCTCCACTCGTTGAATTTATCAAGTATGTTGCACCACTTCATAAAAAAGTTTGGTATTCAACGCTACCCACACAAACAATGACAGATCCGCCAATATGTGGCCGTGAAGTAATTAATGTACTCGACGCTATATAAAAGTCATCCAAACCACCACATAAAGTTGTGCATGATTATACAAGTAACCGATTCGTTGCGCGTAAAGCATTTTAAACAACAGGTCTTATTATAATGGTTGATATTTACGGAAGATCTTCTACTAGTAAGAAATTAAAATCCGATGTTTATCTGTCGAAGTATGCGACTAAAGATGAACTCGCTGATATTATGAACCTGGCTGGTGTTGACCCAGATGAGGTTGTTATTTTTCAAGATCGATATGGTAAACTAAAAACGAGCAATATCAGATGGAATGATATAGTTCGACGAGTACTTGGTGCAGTTACGGATAATATTCCCGTGTTTACTGACAGCGGCAAAATCAGAGATTCAAGTATATCATTTGCAACAATTATAAATGAAATTGCAAGAAGCGTTGCTAATCACGTGAAAAACACCGGCGACATAATGACGGGTGAACTCAACATGAACGGAAATAAAATAGTAGTTTTAAGAGATCCAACATCTGACGAAGACGCAGCAACAAAAAAATACGTCGACAACGTGGATGGAAAACTATCCATGCTGCGGGCCGAGTATGATGTTCACGTAGGCGCTTTTGCAAGATTTCGCAGAAATTTTCAAAAAACCGACGAATCCATAAATAAATTCTTTGGCACTCCTCACACCATTGATATAAAACTCGTTGATATCAAAAGTAATCTAGACACGATCAAACAAACACAGCAAAACATCGTAGCGGGAATTCCTGAGATCGTCAACAAAACCAGTCTGATTAAAATTTCAGCTGGAATAACTCCCGGGCATATCACAAACATTGTATACACGGTATCATCGGGTTTTGCAACATGGTCGCAGCAAAATAAAACTATCAAATATACCGCAACAGTCACTGGCGTGTACAGGCTGTCTGTGTTCAGTGCTGCAAAATTTGAAATATTTACAACGTTTCCATGGCGTCATTCCACCGACAGGTTTTCCGGGGTTGTATCTATTATATTAAATAGCGGAAACGAGGAAATATTTATTCTAGAAGCAGCTGATGAGAAATTAACCGCAACATCTTACTGGTGGAGCAGCATGGAAGTTCTACAGACCAGACGGTTCCGCCAAAATAAACCTTCCTACGAGAACTTTCTCCGTAGAAGCCTCAGAAAGCAGAAATAAAGCTTCCTACGAAAATTAATTTGCGTAAATTCGACCCCGAGTGCAATTTTTGTGTGCAAAATCAATGATTCTGGACAAGTAAAAAACAGAACTTTTCGGGGGGGGGGGGGAAATTTATTCTGGTGTCAGGGATGTTTGTCAAGATTTGGCTGCGGATCCTAATTTTACCTCGCATTAAAATAATATACTTGAAAATAATATGAGTCGGAAAGCTAGTAGAGTTGGAGAACCTCATTCTGCCAGATTAGCGCGAGAAGAATTAGCGGCAGTAAGGAAGCTTATCCCGGCAAAGCAATTATTTAAGAAAAAAGTTCGTGATTACGAAGATTCTCAATATGGAATTACCGAGATATCATCGAAATTGTTGAGTCCAGTCACTGGAGCAATCGAACAGGTCGCATACGGCGACGAAAAGAAAGATAAGGAACTTAGGAAGCGTGGGCTTATTCCTATGACGAGAGATATCGAGCAACACACTCGAGTGGTTCCGGGTCGGCTTGAGCAAATTCATCATGGACAAGAACAAGCACGAGCACAAGCGCAAGTACGAGCAGAGTTGCGAGCGAAGCAAGAACAATTGGGACGAGCACAAACGCTAGCACGAGAACGAGCGCAAACAAAAAAGCTAGAGGAACAATTGATGCAAGCACGAACAGAACCGGAGACGGATCGGCTTCTGGAAGAGATAGATGATATAGTGGGTCAAAAACAAGCGCAAGAAGAAGAACAAGCGCAAGAAGAACAAATAAAAGAAGAAGAAGAAGAAGAAGAAGAAAAGAAAGAAGAAAGGAAGGGTCAAGATAGACAACCTCGGGAAATAATAAAAGAAAAATTTACCGATGATGGTTGGAGAACAATGGAAAATCAATTTGAAGAATTTGGTAAAAATATTGAATTATTTGCTGTTTTTGCTGAAGATTCCTTTGACAATAGGAAGGTGTTTTTAACGGAAGACGGATTGAAAAAAATTAAAACGCGGAATGTTTGGTATAATAACTTATTCCGAGCTAAATTTAATTTACCTGAGGTGAGAAGAACCAGTGCTCTTTATAGTAAATTTCTGGACGTTGCAGATGCAAGAAAGGAGCAAAAAAAATCTTTGGAGATATCGCAAAAACCAACTCAACAAGAGAAAGAAACTGCGAAGTCCGATTATGAAACCCTTCATAAAACTATCGGATTTGTTTTTACCTGTGATACGCATGAACAAATCGCAAGAGGGGAAAATTTAGTAGATGTTGCCGCGGATTATGATGATAGGGACAAATATTTAAACCCAAATGTTCGTGGAAAACCCCTTGAAAAAAACAAATGGCTCCAGTGGATATATTTTGCTAGCAAAAAACCTCCCTACAAATATGATGCCGAATATCGTGAATTTGTGGAAAAAGTAAAACAAAAAGAAAAAGAAAAAAAGAAGAACCAGAAGAAGAGGGCGATCTGTTAGATTGGGATATTAGTCCAACACCAAAGACAGGAACCGGATATGCCATTTGCCCTGACAGTGTTGTCAACGATGTATCTCGCCTCGAAGTTTTAATCGGAGGAAAACGAGCCGGAAATAACTCCCGTGAAATAATCAACGAAGCCTCAGATATTTGTCAGCGATTATTTCGCGGCGGCGTCATCGATTCTCATATTTACAAGGAACTCATCGATGAACTCATCGATTAAAATAACACAATTGAAATAACATGATTGTTCACAAGCATCAGCGCAGACCCAAACAGGTCCGCATAGCAAACTCTCGATTGCCCGTATACAAATATATACACGGCAATGGATTCGGCGACATCATTGGAAGTCTCGTTACGCGAATAATACCTAAAATCGGACCCACGGTCAAGCAATTCGCATCAAAAGCAATAGGAAAGATCGGCGAGACTGTCCTCTCTGGTATCGGCAATTTGGCCAGTAAAGGCTTCAATGCTGTCAAAAGTAAAATATTAAATTTAACACGTAAAAAACAACCCGTCAAATTACCTAGCACTAGAGAAATGCCACCCGAGATCAGCAAAGCCATAAACGACGCAGCAAATAAAAAAATAAACGACCTAGCGCAGGAAGTTGCTAAGACAAATATAGCGCAGGAAGTTGCTAAGACAAATCTCGCAAATGAAGTTGCTAACACAAGCTTCATTTCAGGCAGTGGTCTTCGTTTTAGATGATATTCTTAATAATAAATGTTCGCACAAGTGTCAAATGAAGTGTTCGACATGGACGAGCCCGTAGGCAGGGACGCATCCGTGCGAGATTTCCAGTATTTCTCGTATGACGTAATTGATCCAAATGCACCTAATCGCAAGGAAATTCAAGTCCACGATACAACAAGATATTTTCTTCCATCTGAGGCGTATATCGAATTTTTAAAGGAAGATAATACCAACTACGATGCAGATTATGGTGTTGGGTTTGTCAACAACGGTATCATGGCATTATTCAAGAGTGCCACTTACATGATCGATGGAAGAGAAATTCAGTCAATCACGGACAACGTTGATATAGCAACTACGATTATAGGCCTAGCGAGATACTCGGATGATTTTACCAGGTCAGCCGGTCCTAGTATGATGTTCGCCAAGGATAATTCCAATGACCCTGAGCATTCCCCGTATGATATCGGCAGACCGCAAAATCTCGCTGGTAATGCTCACGCCACCAACGTCCCTGTAGTGCTTGGCCCTAATATCAATTACAATCTTGGATTTGCCACGAGAAAAAATATGTTGAGGGGAAATGAACGAAGATTTTCCTGTGCAATTCCGCTATCTCACATTTTTGGATTTTGCAGGCATTTCAGAAAAGTTATTTACGGAGCAAAACATACGATCTCCTTCTTTCGAGACCCCGCGGGCAATGACAGAGCCATCTGGCGAGATCCTGGTGATGCTGGTAAAGTTGTCCTTGACAAATTTACCCTGTGGATGCCAGCGATAACTCCATCGATACTCGAGGAAGAAAAATTATTATCATTCATGAATCAAGGCGGAAAATCCGTCATGTCCTGGTTGACAACGATGACCGACTCCTTCGAAATTGATAATATTAACGGAATATTTACCTGGCGAATTGCGTCACAACAGGGCGCTTCGGCACCTAGACACATCTTTGTTGTTCTCCAAAATGCAAACAGATACGATCAAAATCACAGTCATATGATATTCGATCAATTCGAAGCAACAAACGTTTCATTGAGAATAAACAGCCAACAGGAACCATCCGAGGAAATATCAATTGATTTTGAAAATTATTCGACGGCCCGCGCTTATTATCGCTTGCTAAGTTTCATGGGTCGCGATCAAAATATCGATACAGGATTGCAAATATCACAGTTGGATTTTAATAAATTTTATCCCATCTATTACTTTTCCTTGGAACATCTCGATCTGGTAAAACAATCCGTTGTTCATATTCATTTCAAAGCCAGAATTAACACAGGCGGAGCAGCAAAAGCCATCGCGGTTATTCTCAGCGATAGAACAATGATCCTGGAAGGCATCAGCGGTAGAATGAGAATCATCGACGCTCCTGTAGAGAAAATGTGACAAAATCAAATTATTTCCAAATTTAGATTAAGCGATTATTAATATGCCATACGAACACGTCAGCGTAACTCTGACCCCGGGTCAGATGAAAAAGCTCCAATCAGCGATATCAAAGCGATGCGGTATGAAATTAACCCTGAAGAACGATCAAATTCAGGGTGGGCCTAACAAACTATCGCTAACCAAGAGTCAACGTGAACGTTTCTCCAAGGCCAAATCAGCAAATTCCGGCGTTCATGTGAGCCTTTCCATAGGCGCCATCAGGGACATGGTCAAAACGGGCGGCATTTTCCCTCTATTTGCCGCTCTTCCAGGGCTGCTAGCTGGGGCTCTTCCGGCAATTGCAAAAGCGGTAGGATTAGGCGCGCTTGGAGGTGTAGGTTCCAAAATAGCACAGAAAGTGATGGGAGGGCGATACGGTAAAAAAAAGGGAAACGGCCTTTACCTAAGACGACCCCCGTACGGATCCGGCCTTTATCTAAGACGACCCCCGTACGGATCCGGCCTAAGTCGAGCCTACCAGCCTCAAATTTAGATCTACTCAGCGAAGTAAAAAAAAAAAAAATAAAATTTTTCAGAGGCGTATTTATGCGAGATCAACTACCAGAAAAACCGAACCCTACCGAGACACGAATAATAAATCTTGATTCAAATACCGGCCCTGGCACACACTGGATTGCCTACGCGATTAATCCTCGTGAAGTCGTTTATTTCGACTCGTATGGATTAGCGCCACCAAACGAATTTATCAACTACGTGTCAAAACTGAAACTTCCGGTTTGGTATTCGACGCTTCCTACGCAGACATTAGCGGATCCACCGATATGCGGCCCGGAGTCAATTAACGTCCTCGCCGCAATTTCAAAATCATCCGACCCGTATCATAAAATTGTATTTGAATACGCCGTAGATAAGTATCATGGTTGACATTTACGGTAGATCCCTCTTCAGGAAGGAAAAAAAAGAAGTAGGCGACATCGATGTATCAAAATTTGCAACCAAGAGCGATATTAACAATCTTCTATCGCTGTCAGAAGTAGATCCTGGCGAAGTTGCTATTTTTCAGAGCCGCGAAGGAAGATTACAAACAAGCAACGTCAAAATAACTGATATAATCAAGCGAGACGAATATAACGATCGAATTAATCAATTTACTAGCCTGTCAGATTCGGTATCAAAATCCATCGCTGATATCGCCGATATTATAGCGAAGTTACCCCTGAAGGCTAATATCGCGGATGTGGAAAAAAAGGACAACGAGCTATCAGCAACGTTGCTTCTAAAGGCCGATAAAACATTACACGACGATCTTCAGGACAGAATGACAAAAAGACTTAACAGGCTAAATAACGACCTTAAAAAACTCGACGATGCCTTAGCTAAATTTAGCAAAAAATTTGAGGATGATATAAAAACATCCGTCGATAATATCTCCACCGCCGCAGACGAGCTTGCAAAGAAAAAAGCCGATCAAGCATCGCATGACGATCTTAGCGATAAAGTAAGAAAAATCAACGAGAATATTGACAACATTGACAGGGATCTTAACATAGTGCATGGATTGGCGCTTCAAAAAGTCGATAAAACATCACACGACGATCTCAGCGAGAATGTGAGAAAAATCAACGAGGATATTGCTAAAATCAACGATGAAATTTCCAAGACGCGTGATTTGGCGCCTCAAAAGGTTGATGTATCGTCGTATGACGGAGAAATTCGAGATTTAAGTGCGAAACTTCTCGACGCAACTACAAAAATTAACGATATTAGCACAAAAATATCGTCAATGAATCTTGGAAGATTATCGCGTATTTCGATACCAGCGGAGGTAGAAACAAAAAATATTCCCTGCCGTGTGCCATTTATGGTAGAGACACAAAAGGGCGCATGGACACCCGAGAATAACATATTTAAATTTACCCCGCCAATTACTGGAGTATATCGAATATTTCTTCAAGCTATGACAAAATTTAAAATAAAAGCCTCACGTGGCACTTTCGATGAATATTTTAATTACATTATGGCCGCAGGTTACGAGGTCACATTTGTGCTAGAACCACCAGATAGAACCAACATGGGACCAGTGTATTATGCTATATTTTTCGAATTTTTATCCGAATATACGCAGTAATTCAGTAATTGTTATCGTAGATTAATAAATGACCGCATCGGACTACCGATACAATCAGGCGCGTTCATGGCAGGATTCACTAAAAAAGCTCCTCGACGAGTATCAGGTAAAAATAAAGAAATACCAGCGCAGATTAATTGCCATCGATGTTGCTGTGTACGCGGTAAGTGCAATAATCGCCGGTGCGGGAATAATCTTATCCGCGGTAACAACAATCGCGCCGATCGCAGCAACGTCGACAACAACAATCGCTGGTGTTCTCAATATCATCGCGAAAAAAATATCATCATGCACGAATGAGAAATTATCCCTGTACACGAGTAAATTATCCCAGGTCAACGGCGCGTATTCAAAATTATCATCGCTGCTTTCTGAGAGTCTCAACGACTGCGTTATATCCGATCTAGAATTTTCTTCGATGATAAGTATTTACTCCGAGATTGAACAAATGAATATCAATAATGTCCGAACTAGCCCAAATCGTGACAAACACGACTCCGCTGACAACAACACTGTTATCGCTAAGCTCCACCAAGCCAGAATTTAGCATTAATTTTCCAACACCAATCAGCGTCAATGAAATTGCGTTAACACAACTACGCGTCTACAACAGCTGGCCCAATGTTAGATCGAAATCATTTGGTAAAATATTATCAAACAATTCGCTTGTTTTTGCCAACAAAAACAAACCCGATGGAACGCCCGATTGGATCGTCGTTGGCATACCAACAGGTAGTTACGAAATTGATCAGCTGGATAAGGAGTTTACCACCAGAATGTCAAATATAACCGGCGATGCTACTCCAGGAATAAAAATATCCTCGCACGATCCGACTCTATCGTCGATAATCGAAGTAAAATCGCCATATATTGTTGATATTTACCAGTCATCGATTAGGACAGTTCTAGGTTGGCCCGAAATCGCACCTCTGGCAAAACCAGAAAAACCAGATTTTATTATTCCAGGTTGGCACGAGGAAGCTCCTCCAGAACTACCGGAACCAAAAAAATCAGATTTTACCACCGACGAAGGATGGTACGGAGATAACAAACACAAGCCTCTGATCGGTAGCGCCATCAACCTCATGAATAACCACAAATTTAACCTGGTAATGTTCGCTTTTACTTTTATTAACGAAAGAATTCTCTCGTGGTTGCCTCTTCCTAAAATTTCCCCCGGTGTGAAAATCTTCGACGCTACCAACATTAACAGGATAATAGCCCCCATAGACGGTATCTTGGTAAGAAGTACCCTCGACGAATTTATTCAAGAGCATAAATTACAATTAAATTTATTGCGGGAATCCTTTCATGAATGCATCTTAAATAAAGCAGGTTCATGTAGCGAAATTATCGGACGCGTGAAGATTTTAAATCAACTCGCGAATGATGTTGAATATTATCACGGTATGTTCATTCAGGCGATAGTCGACGATATATCAATTGCCGATTATGTTCTTCCTATTAGCAAATTCGAGTTGATCAAAAATTCAGGAGAAAAAAAAAAGTTCATGAGAGTATTTGAATTAACCGAAGAAACTCTACCAAATTTCAAATTTCCCGATTATGATGTTGATGAAATGAGAAAATCCGTCACTGATACCATCGATGATTTATTTCCGAAGTTACATGCCGCGTGGACTAAAAAAGTACAATCAGAATCAATTCTCAAACATAATAATGATCCTACCGGGGGGGGGGGGGGGGACGGCATATCTCGCCGGGTATCGTTAATATAACGGAAGTTATCGCGATTTATCTTCACGCGGATGTTGTCGAAGGCAGTTACAACGTTGATTCGTCAATGTCAAATCAAGCGCAGCAGGGATTCATCTTGTATTCGTTTTCACCTAGTGCTTCTCCTGGTTATTTGATAATAAAAGAGCCAGTGAACCCGTTTTATCTGCGATGTCATAATCGATTATTATCGAGGATAAATTTCAAACTAACGGATCAGAACGTAAATTTGCTTGATATACGCGGGGAAACTTTAAGTATCAATCTGCTGGTAAAATCGTAAATCTGTCTGCCAGGGAAAAACAGGCCAAAAAAATAAATAAAAATCAGGGAAATTTTCAAAATTAATAGATTTTTTTAATTTTTTTTTTTTTTTTTGTGGAAATCTTCATGAATCCTCGATTCAGGAATCGGGAGATTCTTTGGCTTTTTCATCGACAAGCTTTTTCAGCTGCCTGACGCGCGAGCTTGTAATTTTTTTCGATTCATATGCATCTGATAAAATCAACCTAGCTTTCTCCACTAGCGTCGATAATTTAACAAAATCCTCGATTTGATCATCGCTGACTGTCGCAAGTGATTGATACATCGCGATTTGGATCTTTTTTATTAATTTGTATTCGGACGGCAGTGTGTATTTGTATTCGAGTTTCCCCTGAACAATCGTCTCGAATTCGGATCGAATTTTATTCGCGTCCAACTCCGAGGGAAGATTTATTTTTTTCTTTCTCAGATCATCGATGGCTTCGATGATGTTATTTATATTTTCCTCATTCATTATATTACAATCCTGTAATTCAATTATTCTTCAAAATCCTCGTCCTCACTCTCCGAATCGAATATTATTGGGATGTAGGAAAATTTGATCCAAGTGCCGAGATCATATGAAAATGCCGCATGTTGAATTCCTTCTGCCACTCGTCGCACGGAGGATACATGAATAACGAAATATTTTGCGGCAGCATTCATCGAATCGAACATTAGTTCGTCGTTTGTTGCTTGATTTATCGATTTGACAGCCCTGGCATATTTCGGATGTTTGCCGGTATTGCCATATATACAATTTTCACTCGGAGTTATCGCTCGAAGGTTAGATAATTTGTTATTAAGCTTATCTCCGTCGATATGGTCAATGACCAAATTATTCTTGATGAGTCCATGGAAACACTCGAATATAAATCTGTGAGAAAGATAATTTATACCTCTTCCCCCACTATTACTGAAGTTACATATCAAATAACCAGAATTACAAATGTTACCAACGTGATTCTTTGTTTTGGCGTTTCTGACAATACCATCCGATGACGCCTCGTATCCACCGATGGTTGGATGAGATTTGAACTCGTGTGTGATTGTCGTTGCAGGAATCGTTGATTTCAGATTCATTATACAATATTTATCTGTCTAAATCATAATTTGCCTTGAATCGATTAATATAATCTTCTTCGCAAGCTATCACCGACGAGGATTTTTTTTCGTAATATCGGCGTAATTCTCGATAATTTTTCCCTCCACAGGACAAACACAACCGTGTCTTTCCTCGAGTGCCAACTTGACAAACTAAACATCGCTGTGGTCCTTTGCTGCCACGTCGAATTGCATATATGTGAGCGCCACAATAATCGCCTCTGCAGGACTTATCACATGATTTTGTTGATCCGATTGGTATCCACGAACATTTATTCATTATAATTTAGATATTTGTCTAAAATATAATAATGGATGCATTTGATCTTGATGAGGCAGAATATATCATTCCTGAGGTTGATCGAGCCAAGAAGGAATTCTTCGATGATGGAGCGATTCACACTTGGTCGACTTGGAAAACAAATTCTATTGATGCCACGATGAACCTGGAGCGAGCTAAGAAAATAATCGAGCACACAAAAAATTCGCATAAGGAAGAGCGATTTATCTTTGGAATAAAATTTATTGCACAAATGCCTGACGATACTTGGATTATTCGCGATAAACGAGATCCAGTACGTGGCGGTAAGAAAAACGTCATTCTTGATAAAAATTCGAAGCCAGGATTGTTATTGGGAATTGACGGTCCTTATTATGCTAGGGCGTATCCATCTAGTGCTGTTGTTTATGGAATTTATCGGCTGAATAATAATCCCGACATGAAAAATCTACCCGCGATGAAAAAATCAGGAGTCGGTGACTCTACGAAGATAAATTGCGTGGCTGAGCGCGTTATCGAGCATATGAAAAACGCTCGACGTGGATCTGGTTTAACCCAGTTGAGGTTGAGTAAAATTAACGCGTGGGCGAGGACCGTTGCTGATGGTGCATCGATTGACGATGTAGCTGCGTTGAGCAAGAAACTTAAATTTCCAATTACCGTGAAAACGCTATCGGGAGAAATATTATACTCGTCGCCGTATAGATCACGAGGAGTACCAATCGAAATTGTTGATCATAATTCACATGCGTGGTCGCAGTCGGTAATGATATTTCCGCGGGATCGTGTTGTTAAATTTTATCCCGTGGGAAATTCTGCGAAGGACAATTCAGATGCCATGTTCAGATATATCAAAATATTAGCCGCGTTTGATCCGATATCGGTTTGGTTATTCTCGAGCGAAGAAAAATATGATCAGTTTATCTTGCCACGCGGCGATATTTACCGTGATGAAAAATTACATGAATCGATGAGAAATCTCGCGGTGAAATATTCGTCAAATCCTGATCAGTTATTAACGAATTGCTTTACTGTTCCATCTGTTGCTGCTCACGCTGCCAGAGAAAGAAATTCGTGGAAACCCACGAGGAATGAATATCTCGCTGATATTCAACTTAGCTGTATCGAATACGGCCATGGCGGATTGTGGAATACCAAGTATTATTTCGAAGACATGATCTCCGTTGACATGAGCGCGTGCTATCCTGGAAGTTTCCTTGGATATGGCGATTGTGCGGATTATTTTGCTAAATTTGGTCATCCCACCAACGAGATGACAAGGGTAGCAATTAACGGACCGTTGCCTGAATTTGTCATGACCGGATTCGCTTATGTCACTTCATTCGAGTTTGCTGAAAATTTACATAAAATCTGTTATATTTGGTTCGGTCGGCATTTATCGCAGCGTCGTTGGGTTCCCACGGTGTTGTTGAGGTATATGCTGGATTCGTCAATGTTAGTATCGTTGACAGTGAGCGAGGCGATTATATCGTATAGGAAACAAACTAAGGTGTGGTTGTCGACAGATTGCGACAACGCGAAAGATATAGGAAGAAAAATAATTGGTAAATTTACTCAAGGAGGATCCGTTGATCATAAACATCGACACGCTAGGTTGTTTATCAATGATGCCGAGATGGACTTTATTATCGCCGATATGGTATCGCGAGGAATATTCTGCAACAGAGAGAATATTATCATTGATGGAGCAAAGTTAGGTACCGTAATTAGCTACCTCGATGGAGAATCAGCGCAGTATACGCATTTACGGTCATCGATGCTCGCTTATGTGAGTATAAATTTACTGTCGATGATAAACAAATTTTCTGATATCGCGGTAAGGGTCGCGACGGATTCGTTTTATATCGATAAAAAATACCAGTGTAGGCTAGAAAATTTAATTACTGATGGTAGCTCTTGGGGACCTTGGAGGATAAAAAACGAGGATATTCTAGATTATTGTGAGGATGCCGATGTCGAAGATTGCGATAAATTTCATCGAGATAAATTTGAGGAAATATCGACGGCTGCATCTGCATTTGACCCAATTTCGCGTAGTAAATTCGTCTACATGAATGGTCCTGGTGGTAGCGGTAAAACAACGCGAGCGATACATTTATTTGCAAATTCCGATATGATCGTGCTGACTCCAACTCATAGATTAGCGCGAGAAATAAAACAACGCGGCGTTGGTTCTTGCACGTATCACAGTTATTTCAAATACAGCGGTGGATTGTGGGATTCGGCTCGCATGGGAAACAAATATATCAACAAGATCATTATATTTGATGAAATTTGCACAGTAAATTTAATCACGTTAAAATCGATATTGACCTGGCTGGAGGGGAAAAATACCGCCGTGATAATGTGCGGCGATCATGGCCAGCCTGATCCTATTGATGGTGAATCTCCTCACGAATGGCTCAGGAACTTCGTTGACTATTACGAGGAAATCGACGCCGATTACAGATCTGATGATATTTTACTGACCGAATTTAAAAAATTAATTCGATTACAACCGAATAAAATTCAATGTGATGTGATGAGAAGAATAATCGACGAGACTCCGATGGATATTTTTCTAAATTTGTGGCGTCCCGATCATCTGATTGTTGCTAGTAGGAAAATTGTTCGTGATGTTATCCAGGAAATGTTATTTAAGTTGCATTGCGAGAAATTTCCAACGTTGCAGGTGCCGTTATGTTACAGACCCGCTGATACCAGGAAACAAAATATCAGTATTACTTTGCCCTGCGGAGAGGAAAAAATATTGGTCTTGAATGATATTATTCTCGTTGATATTAATCTTGTCAATGACGCGATAAACGCAGAAAGATCGCCATGGAAATTAGGCTACGCAACAACGATACATTCGTCGCAGGGATTGACTGTACACGGCCAAGTTTGGATCGTCGATGATAGAATATCCTGGTCAAATTTAGTGTATTTAGCTGTGTCAAGAGTAAGAAAATTATCTCAATTAGGTAGAATTCGAGTAAATCACATTAGTGACGCTGACGGTAGTTGAGTATCTTTCGGTATTATTTGTAATTCCTCCTTGGTAAATCCTCGTTGTGGCGCTAGCGAATCTAGAATATAAATTGCTGGTCTTCCTGACGATCTTGTTACGGCGGATATTTTATGTGTTGTAACGCTCCAGTTTGGATCGGTTGCTCTTTTTCTTCCTCCCTCGGCCTCACCTTCTTTATATAAATACCTGACAGTGACGCTACCTAGTACAGGCTGAATCGTGGAATCTCGCTTTAGGGACATATTCGATTTTGTAATTGCAATTGCGGGTTTCATTGCTATTGTTCGAGTTACTTCGTTATTTAGCGCGTTAATCACATGAGGCAATCTTGATACCCAATCGTGAGATCGATTATTCTGAATAAATTCACGCGCGTACTGGTATCCGAATAATCGTTCTGCAAGCGTTTTATTGAATCTTTCGACGATAGCTTGATTGTGATGAACACCTACAATACCGCGACGGATTTTAACGTTGTTCTTCTTCATCAATGAAGTAACCGCGCCGAGAAATTCTCGACCTGGATCAACCTGGAGAAGCTTCGGCCATGTCAACGGGGATCGTGAATAAATTTCGCTAAACGCCTTAGCGATCTCCGTTGCTGTTTTATTCGATAATGGCTCGGCTTCTTTATACCTGCTAGCGATATCAACGACTGTCAGGACATATTTATATGTGACTCCGTCGACGGTATCGTAAGGAAGAAACATAAGATCAGCCTGATGGACCTCATTAGGGACACTGACAGTGAAACTCGCGTATGGTATTTTCTTAGGTGGAGGAAGATATATTTGCCAAATTGCCTGTTTCGATAACCACGATTCAGCGGTGGATTGTTTTACTTTAGCGGCTTTAGCGAGTTTGGCAATTGCTGATTTTCCTCGCCAGAATCCTCGCGGAGAATAATATATCTGCTCCATTATTATTTACCAGCACCGAATACTAATTTACCTTTCATTGCGCCTTTTACCAGCCAAGTTGCCAATTTTTCTTTGAAACTTTTGTCAGGAATCGCGTTTAGTGCGTGAATTAGCCTGATATCAGCGAGATGTCTTTGTTGTAAATCTCCGCTACGATACGCAAGATCGTGGTAGTAACACGCATTATCGATGGCGTTTACTGGATCTTCACCTTGCTTTGGTTGGTCATTATCATCGAGTCTTATATCAAGCCTCGTTCCGGGTCCACAATAATTGTACCCTGGCAGATGCTTCTCTCCGGGATATTTTGCCCAGGGAGTTCCGGGTAGATTTGACAAAGAGGCTGCGATATCTCCTCCGGTTCTATTTTTTTTTTTACAAATTTAAACTTGTGTGTGCTGCAAACTTCGCATTCTCCCTTGATTGCGTTTCTGTTGTTGCGTGTGACGATTTCGGTTGGATTTAACGTAGCTGTGTGAGTGCGACACTTAACACAATATAGATCCATGTATTCTAGTAACATGAATGTAATTGATTTTTCCGCCACGAAGCGACGCGAGCAAATAAAACATAACGCGGTATTACCGAATTCGATTAGAATGATAATTATTGGCCCGTCTGGTTCTGGAAAGACGCAGTTGTTGCTAAATTTGATCATGAGATGGCTGAAATGGGATAAATTGTATTTGGTTGCACCATCCGTTGATGATCAGCGATGTTATCAAGTGCTAAAGGAATTTAGCGACAATACCGACGAAGGCACAATCGAATTCATCACAGACATCAATGAAGCTCCATCCGTGGAAAATTTAGATGGCGATGTTAATAATCTTGTTGTATTCGATGATGTCATGCTAGATAAACAGACCAACCCGGCTAGGATATTCTCGCGTGGCAGACACAAGAATACCGATGTTATTTACGTGACGCAGCGATATACGCAGATTCCAAAGGTAATTAGGGACAATTGCAATATCTTGTCGGTTTTCAATGGTGTCGATACTCACACGTTGAGAAATATTCATCAGACCTGGTGCAACGGCGACATGGACATAAACAAATTCAAAAATTTATTCAGTCGCGCTCAGGCAACGCCGCACGGTTTTATTACGATTAATCTTCACGATCCGCGTAGTAGGTATCGAATCGGTCTCGATCAAATTTATTCATGAGATCCGCAGCCCAACCTTGACAAACTTCACAACACCAGAATAAATTTCCCCCCCCCCCGAAAAGTTCTGTTTTTTCCTTGTCCGTGATGATAGATTTTGTACACAAAAATTGCACTCGGGGTCGAATTTACGCAAATTAATTTTCGTAGGAAGCGTTATTTCTGCTTTCTGAGGCTTCTACGGAGAAAGTTCTCGTAGGAAGGTTTATTTTGGCGGAACCGTCTGGTCTGTAGAACTTCCCTGCTGCTCTGGTGGTGTTTGGAATTTGTAGCTGAAACACCTCAATTGGTTACTGCATACAAATATATATGGACGGTGCACAATACAGGTACAATCAAGCGTGTGAATGGCAGGCGGCGCTAAAAGATCAAGTCGATCAATATACAGTAAAAGTAAAAAAATATCGACGACGATTGGTTATCGCTGATGTGATTGTTTATTCAGTATCCACTGTTGTTGCTGGAACCGGTGTAATATTATCAGCGTTGACAATGATGGCACCAGCAGCTGTAACTGTTTGTATTTCAACAGCAACAACTATTGCAGGTGTGCTTAATATCATCGCAAAAAAATTATGTACTTGCACGAACGAAACATTATCCGATTACAAAATAAAATTACATACAGCGACGGTAGCATACTCGAAATTATCCTCGTTGTTATCAGCGAGTCTCAGTGATGGAATTATATCTGATTTCGAGTTTTCAATGATGACTAAAATATACGACGAGGGTATCGGTATTAAAGATACAAGTATTAATAATGACAGAATTACTCCAGCAGATCGTGACCAACACAACTCCGCCAAAGATAACGATGATCTCGGTAAGTTCGTCTAATCCTGAATTTAGTGTTAATTTTCCTACTGCAATTCCAGTAAAAGAAATAGCACTAGCGCAATTACGGGTATATTACAGCTGGCCAAATATCAGATCAAAATCATTTCATGGTACACCAGCAAATAATTCGCTTGTATTTGCTAGTAAAAATAAACCCGATGGAACACCTCACTGGGTTGTTGTTGGAATACCAACTGGCAGTTATGAGATCGAACAAATCAATGATGAATTTGCGCGTAAATAAAATCAATAACGGGAAAAGAAGCAAAAATATCAATTAATGTTTATGAACCAACCCTGTCCTCGACGATTGAAATACATTCTCCCGATTACGTCGTTGATATTTATCAATCTTCAATCAGATCCGTACTAGGTTGGCCTGAAATTCCCCCGGTGTATGAAGGACCACCAGAACCAAAATTAATTGAATTTCTCACGGACGAAGCCAGGTTTATAACAACTCCAGAATACCGAAATTCGTATCCATGGACTGGTAGGAATGCTCGTATTATTCATAGTGATGGAAAATATGATCCTATGGTACCGTTTTCTATCATTGATTTTGATGAAAAAACTTCAACTTATATTGTTTATGAAAGAGATTTCAGATCAAATGCTAACGAAATTAAAACCGAATACACAACTACATTAACGACATTAGCACGTTTATTTAAAAACTATATCCTGGAGTATCCCAGTATCAATCTAAAACATCAGATCATTGCAAAGATACAGCATTTAAACCAAATTATATTAGATCTTAAATATTTTAATCAGACCATTATTGAGGTAATAAATGCTAATAATTATGCAGCAGATTTAAGAGAAAAAAGTATCAAACAAGCATACATTGATCATTATAAAATAACTGAAGCAGATTTATTAAATTTTACACTACCGGGATTTGAAACTGGCGAATTAATAAGATCACTCAACGATCTTATCAACAAGAACTTTCCTGAAATACTCGATGCATGGAGAAAAATAGCACCACCAGCAACTGTTCTTAGATATGATAATGATCCACATGGCGGCGGAAGACACGTATCTCCGGGAATCGTTAATATAACGTCGACGGTCGCGGTTAATCTAGTTTGTGACGTAATCGATGGCAGCTATCAAATAGATCTCGGAAGATCAAATCAGGCTCAACAAGGATACATCCTATACACGTTCACACCACAAGTTCCCCCCGGAAGTTTAATCGTGCAAGAACCAACTAATTCTGTGTATCTGCGGTGTCACAATAATATGTTAACACGAATAAATTTTAAGCGCACAGACCACCTTAATCGCTTAATTGACATACGTGGAGAAGAACTTGTGATAAATCTGCATGTGAAATCTTAAATATTATGTAATGGAGTGTTTTTATACACCAAACACGAACACGAGGATTTCTTAACAGTTAGAAGAACATTGGTAACAGAGATCAGACTCAAATTCGATCAACTTAAAAAAAATAAATAAAATATTTTTTATTACTGATACAAATTAATCAGCCTTGCAAAAAAAAAAATTATTCAGGATTATGTTTTTATTTTTTTGTCTGAAAATTTAATTCTAGCCCATCAAAGATCTGCACGTGGTCAGCGTTGACAGGGACCCCAGTTACCAAAACTTTCATTTTCATTATTACTTTGGATCGTTTCACGATCTGACATAATTTTTCTTAATTGTCTTATACGAGTACTAATCGTTTTCTTTGCCTCGTACTCGTGGGATAATAGCGATCTAATTCTTTCTACGGCGGCAGAGAGGGGAACGAATTCCTTCACCTGATTATCTTCTACGGTAGCTAGCGACTGAAACACTGCCGCCTGAATCCGTTTCATGAGCTTGTATTCAGATGATAGTGTGTGTGTTCCCTGGTTTTTACGTTCTTGTAAAATCTCAAAATCAGAAACTATTTTTTCAGGATTTAGTTCATTGGATATATTAATTCCATCTTTTTTCAATTTTTTAATAGCAACAATTACATCATTGATATTTTCATGGTTCATTATGTAATATATAAATCTTTAAAATAAAAAAATATAAATTATCCCCATAGAACCCCTATCGAGTCTTTAGCGAGTTCGTCGGGATGTTTCAAGGACAACAATGAATGAAGAGCCCCTATCGAGTGTATTAGCGAGCTCAGATTATGCATTGGACGGCACAAACATATAACTTAATTAAGGAAATGAATATATACAATGAAATGGATATATACAATGAATATATGCAAGGACAGTACAAACATACATGCTCAGCAAAAATCCCACCCACAATAATTAATCCCATGGGTGATACGAAAATGTATCAACCACCGGTCGATATTGTGGATGAATTTTGCTGAGCGGGAGGTTTTGCGGTTCCCCCATTATTATAAAAATCGCAATTATGCGCACCACCGACAAATTGTCAGCCATGGGGATTCGATCCTGGACCGCGAGCGTCACAGTCCAATACTATACTGATTGAGCTATCGAACCTTGTTACAAACATATGTTTCGGAAGTTAATATATAGCTAAGGAACCAATATGTACACTAAAACAGCGGTTTCTGAATAATAACTACTTCTGCATTAAAATAACGGTTTCTGTATCATAACAACAGTTTTCTGAATATAAAACAGCAGACTGCAAATACAATCTGCGAATCAATAAGCGACATGAACACACCTGCAGATCGATTTATACCATAACAACGGTTTCTGTTCTGTGCCTATATTACAGCTTCCTTGCGGATCAATAACATTATCCTGATTTCTCGTAATGTTGTATGATGGGAAATATTTAAAAACCATAAATACTTCTACGAGTAATTAATTACGACGTAATTAGTTAAACTGACTAACTATGATCATAAAAAATCAAAAATCTACGAAGAAAACTATATATTATAAAGTAATCTCCCTTTTATATAATCAAAAATTCAGTAGTATACGATCAGACAGTACTGGTCCCAATAGTTTTGATAGTTTATCTCGTTAACAATACTGAAAGGTGATTTTCTGTTTATATTTTTTCGAGAAAGCGGTTTCATATATATTTTTTGCCATTTTTTGTACTGAAGACGGATTAATATCAAAGTATTTAGCAGCTGAATGCATCGAACAAAATATTATTTCTTCACCAGTTTCTGTGTTTGTGGAATTTACCGCCCTTCTAGAAACTGTCTTACATCTTCCTGTATTACCACATGCAGAGTTCACGCTTTGCGTGACAATACGAAGGTTGGATAAATTATTGTTTTGAGGATTCCCATCAATATGATCAATAACAAGACCGTCATTGATCACTCCGAAGAAACATTCATACGTGAATCTATGACAGAAATAATGTTTCTTTCCTCCCTCGTATGTGAACCTTAGATAACCATGATTATTAACAACACCAACTGTTTTTTTTTAACCTACAGTGTCTGATGACACCATTAATATTTGATTAATAGTTTGTTATGACAGGATGTGGGACAAATTTATTTTGCTCCATTATAATAATATTATTTGTTTAAATCATTGTTTGTCTGAAATCTTGATATATAATCCTCCACGGATTTTATAGCGTTTTCACCGTTATTATTTTTTTTGTCATAATATCTTTTAAGTTCTCTGAACCATTTTCCACCGCACTTTCCACATAATCCTGTTTTTCCTCGCACTCCAATACCACACCGCAGACATGGTATTGGTCCTAAACTTCCTCGTCGTATGCTTTGTGAGTGCATCCAACAAAATTCCTTTCTGCAGGATTTGTTGCATCGATTTACTGAGCCGATCATCAACCATTTGCATTGAGACATTGTATATATAATATTTTTATTTTAAATATTTGTTTTAATTATATGAACGAGTTTGAGAGATTATCCCAAACTAGGCCTGTTAAATATAAATTCAACCTCGACAGATTATCTCACTTGCCAGTGCGAGATTTGGTTGATCCGAAAAATAAAAGTTTGATCTCGAAAATTCACGACGCCAAGAAAGAATTTTACACGGATGGTGCATCTCATACATGGTCAACGTTCAAGATTATACGCAACACTGACAAAGTCAGTGTCGACTCTGTCACGGACGCCACAATGAACGACAAGCGAGCGGCAACTATCATTAACTACATCGCTGAATACGAGGGCAATCAAAAATATTTCTTCAGAGTAAAATTTATTGTATTAACAGAAACAGGTAGTTGGATTATCCGTGACAAATATGATCCTGTCCTTGGTAATAATAAAACTGTCATATTAAGTAAAAATTCCAGACCGGGTCTACTGACGGGTATTGACAAACCGTATTATGAGCGACCGTATCCTGTAACAGCGGTTATTTATGGAATCTATGAGATAAATAAAAAACCCAACGTTGATAAACTAGCGCCGATGAAATTTTCAAGGTTAAATTGTGTAGCCAAACGAGTAATAGAACACTTTACAAACGCGATGCGTGGAAATGGATTAACTGATTTAAGGCGTGAAAAAATAAACTCGTGGGCTGATTCAGTTAAGGATACCGGTGCTACAATAAAAGATGTTGCTGAACTAGGAAAAGTATTAAAATTTCCAATAACCGTAGCGACAATAACGGGAGAGGTACTGTACGAATCTAAATATAATTCGAAAGGGGCTCCAATAAATATTATTGATCATAACGCGCATGCATGGACTAGCGCAGTAACAATATTTCCACGTGATCGAACTGTTAGATTTTACTCCGGAGGTATGTTTGATTTTATTAACGAAATAAGTAAAAACGATCCTGTATCGGTATGGTTATTTAAAAGTAATGAGGAATGTGAATTTGATCAGTTTGTTAAACCAAATGGTGAAATATATCGAACAGAATCCCTCCATGACGAGATGAAAAATCTTGCTGAGAAGTTTTTAGAGTGCAAGCACGCGGAAAATACTGACAAATTACTAACTAATTGCTTTACCGTTCCATCTGTTGCGGCTCATTTCGCTAGAGAAAGAAATTCATGGAAACCAACACGATTTGATTTACTTGAAGACGTACGCGCAAGTTGCGTCGAATATGGACATGGCGGATTATGGAATACCAAATATAATTACAATGATGTTATTTTGGTTGATATGGTTGCATGTTATCCAGGAAGTTTTCTAGGATACGGAGATTGTTCCGTATACTTTAAAAGATTTGGTCACCCTACAAACGAGATGACGCGAGTGGCAATTAATGGAACATTACCTGATTTTGATCTGACTGGATTCGCCTGTATTGAATCATTCGAGTTTAACGAAAATCTTCACAAGATTTGTTATGTTTGGTTTGGTAGACATTTTTGTGAAAAACGTTGGGCACCTATAGTTTTATTACGATACATGCTAGATTGTGCGATACTGACATCGTTGGTGGTCAGTGAGGTAATTATATCATATCATGCACAGACGAAAGTTTGGTTGCCCATGTCAGATTCTGAAGTTATTAGCGAGTTTACGGAAAAATATCCTGATGATATTCCTAAAATTCTCGAGAATAAACTCAAAACCGCAAAAGATCTCGGTAGAAAAATTATAGGTAAATTTACTCAAGGTGGTGCATATGATCATAAAAGACATCACGCACGATTAATTTTAGATGATGCCGAGTACGAATCGCTGATACAACAGCGAGAAATATATTTGTAAATCGAGAAAGTGTTTATTTATCCGACGGAACAAAATTGGGTACGATCGTTAGTTACATAAATGACATCTGCCCACAGTATACTCATCTAAGATCTTCCATGTTGGCTTATGTTTCTATAAATTCATTATCGATGATTAATAGATTTCCTGAGACCGCAGTCAGAGTCGCAACAGATTCGTTTTATATTTCAAGTAAATATTTAGAATCTGTTATGAAATTTACAAGTAATAATGAACGATGGGGTTCGTGGAGAATAAAAAAGGAACTATTACACAATTATACAGAATCAGCAGATGTTCCAATGAGAGATTTTTATCGTAAGGGTAATAAAATATCAGAAATGTCGAAAGCGCCATCATTGAGTGATCCAATAACTAGATATAAGACAGTATATCTCAATGGACTCGAGCAATTAATGTTTTTAGAAATTCAGATATGATCGTGCTGACACCCACACATAGACTTGCACGTGAGATGAAACAGCGGCAAGTACAATCGTGTACGTATCATAGTTTCTTTCGGTGGCGCGGGGATACATGGACTCCTGAACGAATGGGAGAAAAATATATACCTAAAATAATTATTTGGGACGAGATATGTACGGTGTCATTGGATACATTAAAAACGTTTCTTGATTGGTTGTTGACGAAAAATACCGCTATAATAATGTGTGGCGATCATGGTCAACCGCAACCTTTTGTTGGACCATCTCCACATGATTGGTTAAAAAATTTCGTTGATTATTACGAAGAAATAGATGATGATCATAGAGCTCTTGATGCAAATTTAAAGGAATTTAAAAAATTAATCAGATTACAATCAAACAAAATTCAGTGTGAAATAATACGTGGAGTGATCTCAGAGACCTCAATGAGTGATTTTTTAAATTTATGGAGACCCACCGATTTGATCGTAGCAAGTAGAAAAATAATCAGAGACGATTTACAACAACAGTTATTTCAACTACATAAAGAAAAATATCAAGAATTACCCATACCGTTGTGTTATAGACCATCAGATACACGAAAACAGAATATTAATGTTGATATTCCAGGACAGACTGAAAAACAGAATCTCGTATTAAATGATATTGTCGCCGTTGATATCAGTGTAGTCGAAGATGCATTACACGCTGACAAATCTCCATGGGTGTTGGGATACGCTATGACGATCTACTCGTCTCAGGGATTAACTATTTCTGATACATGAGTCTGGATTGTAGACGATCGCATTGAGTGGTCAAATTTAGTTTATTTAGCGGTATCGAGGGTCAGAAAAATATCTCAATTATGTAGAAATATAATTCCTGAAATCGTTGATAAATTTAACATCATCGATGATGATATAATAAGAAAAAAATGAATCGGATACAAACAATCTGATAAAAAAAATAAACGTGACTTTGATCTTGATGTTGAATTTATTATTGAGTTAAAACAGCAGCAGAATAATCATTGTGCCAGTTGTAATTGTATAATGCTGTGGAGGTATCTGAGTAATGATTCAAGACAATTTACCGTAGACAGAAAAGATAATAGTCGCGGTCATACACAAGAAAATACCATGTTGACCTGTCTTGAGTGTAATCGACGTAGAGGCGCCAGCGCCTTGGGTGCTAGTTAAGTGATCGAAATCACTGAAGTGATTTTGGCGGTAGTTGTGTATCCTCGGGAATTATTTGTAGTTGTTCACGTGTAAATCCACGCTGAGGAGCAGCCGAATCTAATATGTAGATTGCAGGTCTACCTGAGGATCTTGTCACGGTGGATATTTTGTGTGTGGTAACACTCCAAATAGGATCAGTCGCTCTCGCTTTACCACCTTCAAGTTCACCAGGCTCATATAAATAACTGACTGTAACATCACCCAATATTTTTTGTTTTTCAACATCTTTTCGTTGTGTTGGTATATTTTTTTTTTTGTAATTGCATTAATGGGTTTCATGTTGGTTGTTCGTGTAATCTCATTATTTAATGCAGCTATCACGCTTGGTAATCTTGCAACCCACTCACGAGATCTTTTATCCTGAATAAATTCCCTCACGTATTGATATCCAAATAACCGCTCAGCGAGTGTTCGATTAAATCGCTCAACAATTGCTTGATCACAGTGAATTGCAGTATGACCTCGTCGTATTTTGGTATTATGTTGTTTCATCAACGATGATACTGGACCAAGAAATTCCTTACCAGGATCAACCTGTAGTAGCTGTGGCCATCGTAATGGTCCTCGTTGATAAATTCGTTCAAACGCATCGGCTACTTCAGATGATGTTTTCGCTGATAGCAGCTCTGCTTCTTTATATCTACTTGCAACATCAACTACGGTTAACGCGTATTTGTATGTTTTTCTACGCACAGTATCATGCGGTAAAAACAGAATATCAGCTTGATGAACTTCATTAGGAACACTGACATCGAAATACGCGTACTGAATTCGTTTAGGACGTGGTAGATAAATTTGCCATATTGCTTGTTTGGATAACCACGTTTTAGCAGTAGAATGTTTAACCGCTGCTGCATCAGCAAGTTTACCAATTGCTGCTTTGCCTCTCCAGTATCCTCTTGGTGAATAATAAATCGATTCCATTATTAATTACCAGCCCCAAGCGCTAATTTACCTTTCATCGCGGATCTTACTAACCAATTAGCTAATGATTCTCTAATATTTTTATTTTTTATGGAATTTAATGCATGAATTAATTTCACATCTGCAATATGTCTATCTTGTAGATTTTGACTTTTATAAGCTACATCATGAGCATGACAAGCTCGATCAATAGCGTTTATTGGTTCCTCGCCTAGTTTTGGTTGATCTTGATTATCGAGCCTGATATCAAGTCTGGTACCAGGACCGCAATAATTATATCCTGGTAGATGTTTTTCTCCGCTGTATTTAGCCCATGGAGCACCTGGAAACTTTGACATCAAATTAGCAATATCACCACCCCACTTATTAGGTAAAAACGAAAATTTCTTTCTTCCGCATACAGAACATTTTCCGCCATACGCTATTTTTTTTATTTTTTGTTGTAACCGTAGCTAAATCAGTAGTTGGAGTTTTACCTCTACAACGTAAGCAATATAAATTCATGACATAATATATATATGGATATAATTGATTTCTCAGCAACAAGAAAACGAGAGCCAGTTAAACACCACCCTGCGTTATCAAATTCCATCAGAATGATTATCATAGGACCATCTGGATCGGGTAAGACGCAGTTATTACTTAATCTGATAATGAGATGGTTGAAATGGGATAAATTGTATTTAGTAGCACCATCCGCTGATGATCAACGATGTTATGATGTACTTAAAGATTTCAATGAAAACGCGCGATTACTGGATGAGGGTAATGATGTTATAGAGTTTATAACCGATATTGATGAAGCACCATCCGTAGATTCCATAGACGGATTTATTAATAATTTAGTTGTATACGACGATGTGATGCTAGATAAACAATCAAATCCAGCCAGAATATTTTCCCGAGGTAGACATAAAAATACAGACGTCATCTATGTTACTCAACGATATACACAAATTCCGAAAGTGATCAGAGACAACTGCAACATTTTAGTTGTGTTTAATGGCGTAGACACACACACACTTAGAAATATTCATCAAACTTGGTGTGGTGGTGACATGGATATAATTAAATTCAAAAATTCTTCTCACGAGCGCAAGCTACTCCACATGGATTTATAACAATAAATTTGCATGATCCAAGAACAAGATATCATGTGGGTCTTGATAAAATATTTGGGTAAATTTAATTTAAAAGATATCATTCATATAATGAACAATTGTGCGTGGCTGCGTCAAGGAACCACTAACAAATGTGATAAAAAATGTCATGGAGAATATTGTAAAAAACATAATTATCTTATAAAGAAAAATCCTCATGCTGGTCCACGAAGTTGTGTTGGATGTAACAACGGCGTTAGAGGATTATATCAGATTTGCAAAAATTGCGGTGGAGATCGATACAGAAGTTTGATGATATATTATAAACACAGAAAGAACATAAATCCAAAAATAGAAAAACCACCATCAGAACTTGAATATTACTTGAAACATAGAACAAATAAAGATGAAACAGATGAGGGGAAACGACAGCGAGAACACGTTGAGAAATATTCATCAAACTTGGTATGGTGGTAAATTAATAGCAGCAGAGAGGGTACCTACCAACGTTGGTCGTCAAAAAAAATAAACAAGAATAAATAAACACGTAGAGTACTTTTTTTTCAACTACTATTTCGAATTAAGGTTTTATTAGTATAACACTGGTCAACAGTGAAATCATTACTGACTTGAAAAGGCCCTAATCTGTAGTATTTTGGTGTGCCGAACACGAATATAACCGTGAAAAATTTGTATTGGCTCTCGTTTTGAAGATATTCATATACCTCATTTTCTATGTTTCACTGTGTAAATTTCTCCAGTAGGACTGCAGCAACATCCGGAATAATGATGTAACATTGCATAATACCATCATGCTCACATCATCCACAGTTGATTGCATCATTTTCTGATGCAATGCAATACTAATGCCATGCGGCTGCTGAAGTAAGTTGACGTCAGCAGTGTACTATACCTGTGTAGGCCTATTATACTAATGCCAGGCGGCTGCTGAAGCTGACGTAAGCAGTGTACTATATAAAGCCCAATCAGATAGGTTCAGCATTTAAAATATTTTAGACGTTGTGCGAGACAGTTCAAGCTACTGTTACATAAAACTTATTATTTTATCCATTTACGTACAATAAAGAACAGTAATGCCTCGAAAGTGTGTTAATACCGCGGACAATTTTTGCTATATTTGTGGGGAAGTGACATTTGCCAACCAGAAGAAAAGTATCAATTCTCAAGTGAAGAAGGCATATCATCTTTACTTCGGATGCAAGGTTGGTGACCAAGACAAGCCTTGGGCTCCGCATATATGCTGTGCTACATGTACAACACAGCTTTCACAGTGGTTGAATTGCAAAAGGTCATCAATGCCGTTTGCAGTCCCAATGGTGTGGAGAGAGCCAAGCAACCACCTAAATAACTGTTACTTCTGCTTGGTTCCTCCTCTTTCCGGCGGAATAACGAAGCGAAAGAAGTCGAGAATAGTCTACCCAAACATTCCGTCTGCATTGAGACCAGTTCCACATGGTGAGGGACTTCCTATTCCAGAACCTCCAGCAGAATATTCTCTTGATTCATCTGACGAAGACAAAGGTGAGTCGACCTGTTCTTCTCCTGGTCCATCAGCATGCAGTGATCCAGATTTTCACTGTGGTGCATCATCAACCCCACACAGAATAACACAGGAAGAACTAAATGACCTGATTCGTGATTTGGACTTATCAAAGAACAAGGCAGAATTGCTAGGATCAAGACTCCAACAATGGAATCTTCTAGAAGAAGATGTCACAATTACTGCATATCGAAAGCGCCACCAGCAATTGGAGCCTTTCTTCAGAAAGGAAAGTAATCTGATATTCTGTTCCGATATTGAGGGCCTCATGAATGCTTTAAAAATCACTCATGACCCACAAGAATGGAGACTATTTGTGGACTCTTCGAAACTGAGTCTCAAGGCTGTGCTTTTGCACAATGGAAACATTCTTCCATCTATTCCAGTAGCGTATGCTGTCCACATGAAAGAGACATACGATAACTTAAGGCAGCTACTGAATTCCATTGAGTATAACAAGTACAGCTGGCACCTCTGTGGTGATTTGAAGGTAGTTGCCCTTTTAATGAGACTGCAGCAAGGATATACAAAATACATGTGTTTCTTATGCGAGTGGGATAGCCGAGCAAGGGAAATGCACTACATGAGGAAGGAATGGACTCACAGGCAGAATGTAGCCATTGGAGAGAAGAATATCCAACACCCAGCTCTGGTTGAGGCTCAGAAAATCTTGCTACCACCCCTTCACATCAAACTAGGTTTGATGAAGAACTTCGTGAAAGCCATTGACCGGACTTTGCCAGCATTCCGATACCTGCATGAAAAATTCCCTCGACTCAGCGAAGCAAATATTAAAGAGGGAGTTTTTGTGGGTCCTCAGATTTGAGAGCTTTTCAAAGATGACCGGTTCAACAACTTGCTGGAAGATGACGCGAAACAAGCATGGAATGCTTTTCGCCTAGTTTCTACAAACTTCCTCGGAAATGTTAGGGCAGAAAACTATAAGGAACTAGTAGAAGACATGTTGATGAAGTATAAGAAACTTGGCTGCAATATGTCTCTAAAGATTCACTTCCTTCATTCCCATTTGGATTTCTTTCCTAGCAACTGTGGTATTGTTAGTGATGAACACGGCGAACGTTTTCATCAAGATATCGCAACAATGGAACAAAGATACCAGGGAAAATGGTCCACTACAATGCTGGCTGACTACTGCTGGACACTCCTCAGAGATGCTCCCGAACAGCTGTACAAGAGACAGGCGAAGAAATCTAAGATGTAGTCAATGACTTGATTTTTTATAGGTAGGCTATTACAGTTGACCTTTTACTATTGGAATGCATTTCGTTATGTAAACATTAATTTCTTGCAGATTACAAAAAAACTAGAGCCAATTTTGCAATTTGACTGTCATATTCGTGTTCAGCACATAAAAATTGATAAGAATTGACTAATTTTATTTCAGTAACATGACTTTTGTAAAAATTTGTTGTCCAGTGTAATCGGCCATTACAGAAATAAAACATCTCAAGGAAACGTTAATTTGTAAAAATCTGGACCTTTTCTACGAGATGATTTTATTTGTTTGTTTTATTTGTTTTGTCGGAATCCTATGGTCTGTTCACCCTCTCTGCTGCTATTTCAATGCAGCTTTCAGTTTGTTTTTGAAGCATTTCTTCCGACTCCATGGGATTGCTTTCCATGCTGTAGCTTGCCACAGAAGAGTCTCTTAGGCAGCCGATGGTCTGGCATGCATACAATATGTCCCACCCAGCATAGCTGGGACTGCATCAGGATGGTGTGAATGCTAGTGAGACCTGCTTGGGTGAAACCTTGTTCTGCCACTTGATGTTGAGGATTCTCCTGAGACTCAAAGTGTGAAAGTGGTTCAGCTTCCTGGTGGGGCTTTGGTACACTGTCCATGTTTCACATGCGTAAAGTAGTGTGCGGAGCTAAACTGCCCTGTAAACCTTTAGTTTGGTCTGGATGCTGATGCCTCATCTATTCCAGACGTTGGCATACAGTCTGCCGAAAGTTGCGTTGGCTCTGGCAATGTGAAGGTTCAACTCATCATCAACAGTGACACTCTATGACAGTGTGCTGCCAAGTTAGGTGAAGTGGTTCACTACAATGAGTTTTTGGCCATTGACAGTGATGTTGGGCTCAACATACGGCTTTCCAGAGGCTGGCTGATGCAGCACTTCAGTCTTCTTGGTACTTATGGTGAGACTGAAGCTTGTGCAGGAGATGGAGAACTTGTCAATGCTGCGTTACTGGTCAGCTTCTGAGCCAGTGTTGAGGGTGCAGTCATCAGCAAATAAGCATTCCATGAAGGTGTCTGTCATCTGTAGGGTACCTGATGTCGACTCCAACATTTCCATCTCTGAAAGCATTGGTCAGCATGTTGGAGAATAATAGACTGAACATTGGTGGTGCTAGAACACAATCCTGCTTGATGCCTTTGGTTAGTGGGAAAGGTTCAGATGTCTCTCCATTGTCCTGGACTCGTGCCTGCATGCCATCATGGAAATAATGCACCATGGATATAAATTTTCTCGGGCATCTGTACTTGGCAATTACGTTCCACAAGTCTTCTCTGCTGACAGTATCAAAGGCCTTTGTCAAGTAGATGTAGATGAAAGAAAGGTCGGCATTTTGCTCTTGACATTTCTTTTGTAGCTGCCTCGCAGCAAACACCATGTCGATGGCCCCACGTTCTTTCTAGAATCCACACTGGCTTTCTGGCAGGAGTCCCTGGTCAAGGTGCATAGTGAGGCGTTCAGTAGGATTTTGGCAAGTATCTTTCCTGCAATTGAGAGCAAGGATATACCCTGGTGGTTGTCACATGACTGACGGTTCTCTTTGCACTTATACTGGTGGATCATGGAAGCTTCTTTGAACTCCTGGGGGATCGTCTCTTGCTGCCACATCAGTAAAAACAGTTGGTGGAGCCTTTCTATCAGGGCTGTGCCTCCTGTCTTGTAGACTTCAGTAGGGATGGAGTCTGAACCAGGGGCTTTGCCACTGGAGAGCAGACATACTGTTTTCTTTGTCTCTAGCAAGGTTGGAGGGTAATCCAGTGCTTCTTTGATGGGTAATTGGGAGAGACGACTAATGGCTTCATCACTGATGGATGAAGGGTGATTCAGGGCGCTGTTAAAGTGTTCAGCCCATCGGTGAAGAATCTTCTCTTTGTCAGTAATTAGAGTGTTCCCATCTATGCTGAGATGGGGGGATGATCCAAAGGATGTAGGTCCATACACTTCTTTCAGGGCATTGTAGAAGTTATTCGTGTCATGCCAGTCTTCACAGAACTGGATCTGATCAGCTTTATTGCTCAGCCATGTGTCTCACATCTGACGGAGTTTCTGCTGTACAGTTCTGCCTATATTGTTGTATGCATCTTTCCTCGACGTGGACTGGTGCATCCATATCGAATTTGGAATCATATGCATGCTTGAACATTTTATTACAATCGCTGTTATCTCAAATGATGTTCTAACACAACTGATATCACCGACGACAATGGGCCAGACCACAACCTGCTATTAGGTTTGCAGTTATATTTTTTTCTATCTCAAATGCAGCTTGTTTTGTCAGAGATGGCCCACCAGCTATTCTTTTATCCCACTCATTTGCAGCTCGAGTTATTATTTTACCGACACTTGCTGGCATCACTTGAGTGCAGGGCAGTTTTATTGGAATGCTTGCAATGGAATGCTTTGCATTCTGCTATGGTGTTTGTTCTACTTATTGGGCGAGTCTGTCTTTCATCGCCGAGAATGCTTTACCAGCAACATGACCAATAGTGCCAATACCCTTATCATGAACAATTTTGATGGCTTTCATGCCTAATTGTTTTGCAATCAGAATAGCTTTTGGGGCTATCCTTCTAAATAAACACTGAATAACACTGCCAAGTCCATCTATGTAGATTGTGCTATAAACCAGTAATCGTGAACTTAACACCCTGACGTTTTCAGGTCCACGTTGGACATTGTGTATAATTATGTTATTCTGTTATTGCCAATCTAATTGATCACTCACCGTAGTAATTGTCAGTAATTTCATTGATCAGTGCCCAACAGATGCTACTGTCTTTGACACCACCAGTAAATAAATGCTGACAAATAACGGCTGCTTCATTGATTATTTTGTGGGAATTGTTGCTGGCTCATCTTCCACCAATCAAAATTTCTAATTGATCAACATCAGTGAGGATGTTATTGGGACAAAGTTTATCTTGAATCCGCAGCGATTCAGTGATCACATTACCACCTTGTTTCCTATCACATCGATCATGAGTGGTAAGCCACTTCTAGCTGCTCCTTCTTCCTCAATACGAGGTGGTCAGACTGGTACTTTTTCTGGTGAAAATTAATACTCCTTATGAAAATAGACCAGGAATGATTTAAAATGCTCAGATTCTTAATAAATTATCTATTTAGTGTTATATCTAAATACATTAATACTAATTTTTGATTTGCAAATGCAAATATATCAGTAGTCTCTGCAATTACTGACAGTATAAATGGCACAAAAGTTTGCAACTTGTGCAGTAATTTATGCAAATATTACTGTACACTATCAGAATGTAGTAAATTAGCACTTTATATAGAGTTGTGAATAAGATAATCATATGGAAACTTCCAAAGCACGACTGATATATTGTTCGCATTTTAAACAATTATTAATGGGTGTGGGGTACCTGCGATGCATTGAAAAAAGATGAAATATTGTTGAATGAGTAATGGTAAACTTGTAAAACTTACCCCAGGCACCTTCAGAACCCAAATATGGGTGTTCATTTTATAGCACCCAGGGTTCACTTGGTTGTGTATGCACTTGATTACAAAATTTAATTTCAGCCTGGACAGCCCTCTGAGTCTATAAAATTTTGTTCTAAACTTCTGTTTCGCACTTAGTGATTTGTCGGCGGGGGGGGGGGGGGGGTGTTCACACACAAATGAGGAAAAAAACTATAACAATTAACATCTATCAAACTGGTGGCAGTCATTTCCTTTTGCTAGGATTAATAAATCAGCATTGCCACAGGTAAAATCAACAATCTTACAAGCCTCGGATTGGCCTTTAGATAATTAATCAGTCAATGTTGCATGGCTAAGAACAGCACTTTTTTAAAAATATCAGATTATGAAAACAGGGCTTATTTTGTGTGGGCAAGGGGGTAAGCCCAAAATAGATGCCATTGTTTGAGTCGGTCAACACCCTCCTGCTGCTCATTCGTTTGATTTGTGCTCATATAAGTGATAGCATCGTTTTTACTACCAAAGTCACCGATGCGTCTTGTGATCATAGTTTTGTTCTTTTGTAATATATGAGTATTTGTAGAGGTTAATCCAGGAAATTAAATAAAATTAATGATACTACAGCATATCCAGTTTTGTGTTTGTTCTCCTTATTATTATCATTTAGTTGTTGCCTCATTGCTAATGCTATCACAATTATTAACATAAACTCACCTTGCACTGACAGCCTTGGTTTTAAGGAATAAACTATTATGTTAGGATCAGTGTTGTAAGCTTGGCAGTAGATTATCTCATCATGGTCTGCATTACTTGGGCTGAAGATCAGACTTTGTCCACTGCCTATCTTCTGTGATCCAATGTACCAGTCTATAGTGGGATCAGGTCGACTTAATCCTGTGATGCAGGTCAATGTTATTGGTTTCCCTGAGATAACCGTCAGTATATTCGACACATTCTGATTATTATGTTGCAGAACTGCCTCTGTAACTCTCACTGTAAAGATATACATGACAAAATTTAAGAACATGTTTATAGCCATCTATCCTTTCAATTAATGGCATTGAAGGAAGAACTCTGGCATGAACTGATATGCCAATATGTATATTTTCCAGTTGTTGAAAAGAAACGACAAGCATACTGCAAATATGGTATCCAATATTTGTAGGGTTCAATCTAGGATTCAGCCTGACTGGTTTGATTCATCAACATCTTCAAAAAGGGAGAATCTGATACTGGCCACTACATTTCTCAAAAATTCATTCAGCTGGTACATGAAGATTAGATAGATTATTGAAACTTGTGCTTAAAAATGTGATTATTCCTCAAACACCAAAATACAGAATTTTATTTGGTGCACAGAGTATAAATTAATCTAAATTATTTGTGTTATCAAAATTGATGACAATTTATTTTGATTGTTCTTGGAATAATACTTTCTGACAGGTTTCAGATATTGAACTGTTGGTAAAGTTGTTACACTTGTTCCTTGTTTGTGAGTAATAACTGTCACACTGTTTATAACTATTGGATACATTATCATATCTCATCTCAGTAATTCAGCTATTCAGGATGACTCTTTCATGAACTAATTGGCTGTTACAAAGTCACATTGTATTGGTCTGTGCACCTTTACCAATTATCTTACATAATTATTTTCATTGCAGAACTAAACTCACTTTCATAATCAGCACAGACTGCATGTCTTTCTACTGTATTGGTATATAAGTTATTAATACCACAAGTCAAAGAATTATTCTTGTTTTGCATAATAATGAGAATGCATTTCATTCTTTACTGGTCTTAAGCCAGAGACATTTTGGCTTTCTTAAACAGTCATGTTGGATTATTTGGGTTTAAAGATTCTGACTGACTGTAATATTCAACTGATATGAAACATATTAGTAGACATCATCTCTATCAAATGGACATGGGCATGCTTTACTGCGTATGACTCATGCAAGCATGCTTTTTAGAGGTTGAGAGAGAGAGATGGGGCAATAATTTATCTACATCAATATAAGATGATTATAAACATTTCCTAGTTCTAATGAAAATTATGTAAAAGATCACTTGATTCTTGAAATGGTATCTGTAAATCATGCATTATATCCCATCTTTCTGTGGGTGGTCATCCTTCATGGACTATTCAATGCCAATGAGTAAATCTCCCATAGGTAATGATTTGACCATAATTCGAGCTAAATGTATCAAGTGCAATGCGGCAAGTCATTCATGCGATAGAAATGTACCTTTCCAAAGATGAAACTGACATCTTCTGCTGATAATGATGATAACATTGTATAAGTGTCATTGCTTTACTTTTGAAACAAACTTATATTGAGATGAATGAAATAATAAAAAATACCATAGTCAGAAATAATAATTTAACCCCATGAAATTTACAGTACACAGGCATTCAGAACTGTACAAGTGAATTGTTGTGTACATGCATATTCAATCTCGTAACTAGATCATTAAAAACACATGGTTCACATTTAAGTGTAAATTCAGACGGATTTTCTTTTGTTGTTTATGTATTTAAAATGAAGATGCTACTATCTGGAATTTAATTGCCAATATCTCAAAGGATTATATTTCATGTTTAAACAGTGGGATACATCTACACTGTTCAAGAGAAGCTCATCAAGGTGGGCCTCTCATTAAGTCATCATGTAAGTTTTCTAAATGTACGAAAATTATACAAGATTTTTAAAATTAATGTATATTGTCCATATATATGATTGAAATAAAGATAACTGATTGCTGAAATGGTATTTGATTGTTAATCACTCATGACATCTCAGTCTTTCCGTGGGTGGTCTCCACTGATTGGCTGTTGAATAACGCTGATCAGTCACTCCATGGTGAAAATGCCATCAGTATGTCAGCTAAAGCAAGGTAGTGTTTTCTATGTATTTTATAACTTACTTTAGCGCAGAGCGATAGTGAAGGCAATTAAGTCCCCACCACAATGTGTAGGGTTCCAATAATAAACGTGAGCTGTACTACTAACAAGGTTTGCTTAATACATACATAAATTATTACCAAAATTTAAACAGTTTACCAGCTTACTCCAGTACTTGTGTGCACAATTTTCATTGTTTATGAAGATGAAGTACTATGAAAGTTATTTTGTAATTATCAAAAGTTAATACAACATAACACATACAATCTGTGACCAGATTCACTCTTTTGGTTCATTAAAGGGTTAGAGTTAGTGTTATTGTTAATGTCATCAAACCACTTTAGTTTCTAAGAGATTAACATTATGAGCAAAATGACAAAAGCAAAGTCAAACCATTTGAAATATTCCATTTAGGGGTAGACGATATAACTGTGCCACATGTTTATTCAGTTCACAATACATAACCTATGATACAATACATTGTTGATACAAATATGAAATTCATGGTCTTTCCTTCTTTAGAATGTCTGACAATGGTAAGTAGTGGCCTTTCATGTGTGTTGACATGCTGGTTGTATTTTCTGTGTGCAGATTATAAGACAGATATAGATTTAGCATCTATTAATATATCATTCTCATCAATGAAAAGACTACAAAAATACTTTCAAACCGACTATATGGATATACTAGTTGTCAGTGAGTTTTATTCAATGTTTTAGGTTATTAATGGCAGGCTCCTTTTGATCAGATGCAGGAATCACTTCAGCCACCACACTCTGTGTATTGGACTGAATTACTGAGTTAAGAACATTGTATTACCAATTTCATGTCTCATTTTAACTTGGAATAAATTGTGATGTTATTTTCAAAACTAATGAAATAATGCATTTCTTTGTGCAAAGAAAATTTTGTTCCTTGCTTCCATCTGAAGGGGCATATACACAGCTAGCTTAGCCAGCTTAAATAAGTTGGGAAACTGTTCTATATGGTTGTTATGTACAATATTCCAGAGCTCATATGTATTATCTGTGAGATACGTATGCTCCAAACGAAGATTTTCCACTAATGTAATCTCTGTTTGGTTCACAGCACATGATCCTGCAGGACTAAACTCTTGGAGAAAAATAAATGAAAATGGCATTATAATTTTCTGTATGTTAATTAGGCTCAGTATTCTGCCTTTACTACATTTAATTTTGACATACAGATGAAAAGGGGGATTGGCTTGCATACCATCTATATTTGTCCATCCAGCATATACATCAGACTCATATTTAACATCATTTTTGGTCTTAAAATCACTCACTGGTATATTTATTAACAATTTCCCGGCTTAAATAATCTGACATAAATCATTACTTTGCAAATTATTGTCATCATCAACCTGAATTTGGAGAATGTAATTGTCATCTGAAGACAAACTACACTGGAAATCAACGACTTTAGTTTTTCTAGGTAGCCCAAATTTTAAACAGGCATTTGTAAAACTTGTTTCATGTTTCAAACTACAACATAGTGCTTGTTCCAGGGCACAATATGACAAACAAAATTAGTTTTACAACCATTCATGTCAAGCTGAAGAAACCAGAAGTATCAACAGCTGACATCCTCAAAAAAAGGTGTCGTAAAGTGCTACGTATGATGCCCCTAATGGCATGACGTATGTCGCCATAAGCACTTTACAGGTAAATGTTAAATAAAAATTGTATACTTCACCAACTACATTTTCATATGCAAACTTCCAACAAATTTGATGGAGTTGTTTTGCATAACTAATCTCAAATTGAGCGAATTCAAATAAATTTTGCATGATTCATGCAATCCCCACCTTAGCAGCATCTCTATTTAATTACTTACAGATCAATCAATGACCAGTTTAACTTGAAGTTTCTGTTGCTTAACCAAAACTTCCTGTCTGTCACACAGTGAATAAGCTACCTTAAGTTATCATTGGTGGTTATTGCTTACCCTGAACAGGAACAAACAATAACCACAAATGAGAATGCAAGAACACATATTTCACTGTGAGAAAAAAACAGGTATTGTAGCATTATAATTCAAAGTAGACAAGATACAAATCAACAGAGAAACTTCATTTAAAAGTGGTTATTACAAGTTTAATAAATTACTTCATTATACATGCTGAACACATGCGGAAAAGCAGCAGGGAGGGTGAACAAGCTCTAATTGGTTGACCCATATTTCGTCAAAATACAACTTCCTGGGGGATCAAAAAAATCGTTTTAAAAAAATGCGCGATTATCAGTGACGCGTTGAGAGCATTGCCCTCCCTGCTGCTATGAATTAAAAATTTTATCTAACCGGATTCGATACCATGTTCTAGGATCGTGTAAATTCATTATTATAAATCCTTGTGGGTTCTTTTAGCACGACTAAAGAAATTTTTTAATTTATTTATGTCCATATCACCACTGCACCAGGTCTGATGAATATTTCATAATGTGTGAGTATCAACTCCGTTAAAGACAATAACAATATTACAGTTATCCCTGATCACTTTAGGAATTTGTGTATACCGCTGGGTTACATAAATCACAACTGTGTTTTTGTGTCTACCTCTGGAAAATATCCTAGCTGTATTTGATTGTTTATCCAACATTACATCATTGTAAACAACTAAATTATTAATAAATCCATCAATATCATCAATACTTGGTGCTTCATTAATATCAGTGATAAATTCAACAACATCGTCCCGTTCTCATTTAACAATTTTGCACTTTCATTAAAATCCTTTATTACATCGTAATATCATTGATCATCAACTGAAGGTGCTACCAAATACAACTTATCCCATTTCATCCACTTCATTATTAAATTAAGTAACAACTGCATCTTACCAATTCCAGATGGTCCTATAATAATCATATGAACAGAATTTGGTAGCGCTGCATGATGCTTAACTGGTTCTCATTTCCTTGCTGCAGAAAAGTCAGTGATTTCCATTAGAAAATACATAAAAAGAATATGGATTTATATTGTGTGAAATGCAGGGTGCGTACCCCAACAGGTGATTTAACAATCATTACAACAAAAAGTAACAGATCTGCAGTTATGGGTAAGTGTGAACGATGCGGTACAAACAAATTTAAATTTACTCCTTCGGTTCATAGGCCAAAGTCAAGTAAAAAAAAAAGCAACACGGAGGTGATATTGCAGCAAAATTAGGAAAAATACCTGGAACTCCATGGGCTAAATGTCCAGGAGAAAAACATCTTCCAGGATATAATTACTGTGGCCCTGGGACCAGAACTGATATCAGACTTGATGATCAAGATCAACCAAAACCAGGTGAGTATCCGATAAACGCTACTGATAAGGCGTGTCATGCTCATGATGTAGCTTATAAAAGTAAAAATCTACAAGATAGGCATCTCACAGATGTGAAATTAATTCATGCATTAAATTCCATCACTGATAAATCTCTCAAGGAAAAATTAGCTAGTTGGTTAATAGAATCTGCAATGAAAGGTAAATTAGCATTAGGTGCTGGTAATTAATTATAATGGAATTGATTTATTATTCCCCAAGAGGATACTGGAGGGGTAGTGCAGCAATTAGTAAACTTGCTGAAGCAGCAAAAGTTACGCGCATTACTGCTAAAAATTGGTTATCTAAACAGGCAATATGGCAAATTTACCAACCACCGCCTAAACAAATTTTGCACATTTTGATGTTAGTGTTCCTAATGAAGTTCATCAAACTGATATATTATTTCTGCCACATGATACCATTAAAATCTGAGGACGTCAAATTACATATAAATATGCGTTAACTGTGGTTGATGTTGCAAGTAGATACAAAGATGCGGAACCGTTAACAACTAAAACAGCATCTAAGGTTGCTTCTGCTTTTGAACGAATTTATCAACGAGGTGGTCTACGATGGCAACATCTCTTACAAGTTGATCCTGGCAAAGAATTTCAGGGTGTATTATCATCGTTCATGAAACAACATAACGCCAACATCAGACAAGGGCATACTGCAATTCACCGTGATCAGGCAATTGTTGAGTGATTTAATCGAACACTTGCTGAGTGGTTATTTGGATATCAATATGCGAAGGAATTCATTCAGGACAAGAGAACACGCGAATGGGTTGCAAGATTACCAAATGTGATAGCTGCATTAAATAATGAAATTACTCGAACAACCAACATGAAACCTATTAATGCAATTACCAAAAAACATATACCACAACAACATTATTTTTCAGCACAACCAATACTGGGTGAGGTCACTGTGAGATATTTATATGAACCAGGTGAACTTGAAGGGGTAAAAAAAAAGAGCGACTGATCCAATCTGAAGCATCACTACACATAAGATATCTAACATAACTAGATCTACTGTAGACCAGCAATCTACAGACTGGATTCAACTGCTCCTCAACATGGGTTTACACGTGAACAATTACAAGTAATTCCCGAGGACACACAAGTACCACCCAAATCACTTAACTAGCACCCCTACGCCGGTTGCACTCAAAACAGGTCAGCATCACATTTTCGCGTGTATGACCAAGACGATTATCTTTTCTATCTACGGTGAATTGTCTTGGATTATTACTGGAATACTGCCACAACATTATACAATTACAGCTCGCACAGTGATTATTCTGCTGTTGTTTCATTGTCATGATAAATTCAACATCAAGGTCATTCTTGATTGTTTTTTTTTTTGTCACTGCTTGTAACCAGTTAATATTTTTCATATTATATCACTGTTGTTTTCATTATTAATTTCATCAGCCATTGACTCATCCAAAACAATCCTTCATAGTTGAGATATTCTTCTGACTCTGGATACAGCTAAGTAAACTAAGTCTGACCACTCGATACAATCATCAATAATCCAAACAACTGTATCAGAGATAGTCAGTCCTTGAGACGAATGAATCATCATTGTGTATCCTAGCATCCACGGGGATTTATCAGTGTGCAGTGCATCTTCAACAACATTGACATCAACTGCAACAACATCATTCAACACAAGATTCTGCTTCCTCCCTGACTGTCCTGGTATATCAACGTCAATATTGTGTATTGTGTAACCGCGAATCAGCTGGTCTAAAACACAATGGCACTGGCAGTTTTGGACATTTTTTCTTGTGTAATTGAAATAACTGCTGTTGAAGTGTGTCTCTATCTTTCTACTTGCCACAATCAAATCATTTGGTCTCCATGTTTTCCAAAAGTCGTTCAAGGAAGTTTCTGAAATCACCATGCGCATAATTTCACACTGAATTTTATTTGGTTGTAGTCTGATTAATGTTTTAAATTCCTTTAATTCTGCATCAAGAGATCTGTGATCATCAGTCACTACTTCATAACAATCAACAAAATTCTTCAACCAATTGTGTGGGGATGGTCCAACAAACGGAGGTGGCTGACTGTGATCGCCGCACATTATCACAGCTGTATTTTTTGTTAATAACCAATCGAGAAATGTTTTTAATGTTTCTAACAGTACCGTACATATTTCATCCCAAATTATAACTTTCGGAATACATTTGTCCCCCATTCAATCTGGAGTCACACACCACCGCTGTATTTGAAAAAGCTGTGTTAAGTACAAGAACTGACTCCTCGTTGTTTCCTCTCCCTGGCAAGTCTGTGTGTTGGTGTTAGCACAATCATATCTGAATTCTGTCAAAATAATTCAATCGCTCAAGTTGTCTTACCAGAACCGCCCGGTCCGTTCAAATAAACGGCTTTGTGTCTGGATACTGGATCATACACAGATGGTGCATTCGACATTTCTGATAATTCTGATTTACAATAACTATCTTTAACCGCAACATCAGCGGATTCACAATAACAATGTAAGATTTCTTTTTTTATTCTCCACGAACTCCATGATTCATCATTGCTTGTGAAACGAGCCAGTAATTCTGAATATTTTTTATCGATATAAAATGAATCCGTAGCAACTCTAACTGCAGTGTCAGGAAATCTATTTATCATCAATAGGAAATTTATAGCAACGTAAGCAAGCATCGAAGATCTTAAATGTGTGTACTGAGGTGATTCCCCATTGATGTAACTAACAACTGTACCCAACCATGTTCCGTCAGACAAGTAAGCATCTTCCTGATTAAAAAGTATATTTCTCATAATGGCATCATTAATTATAAAATCTAATTGAACATCATCCATAATCAATCATGAGTAATGTCGTTTATGATTATATGCACCACCTTGAGTAAATTTACCGATTATTCTTCTGCCGAGATCTTTTACTGTTTTTTTCACTGTTGCTGAGTTTAATCTTAAGAATATTAGAAGCATCATTAACAACGACATCCGTGGACAGGTCCGGATAATCCCGCAAATATTCTTCAATGACTTCATCGAAACTGATATGCTCCGGTGTTGGTAACCAAACCGAAGTCTGCGGCCGATATGATATAATTGCTTCACTGACCATCAACGATATCAATACATACTGTCAAGTATATATCATAATAACACTATTGGCACCCAACGTTTCTCCGAAAAATGTCTGCCAAACCAAACATAACAAATCGGATGAAGATTCATAGCAAATTCAAATGACACTACACAAACAAATCCTGTCAGGCCAAATTCGGGTTATGGACCATTAATTGACACTCTTACCATCTTATGACAAGGATGACCAAATCTTTTAAAATATCCAGCACACTCGCCCATCCCAAGAAAACTTCTGGGATAACACGCGGTCATGTCCAAGGAAATCATCTTGCTGACATTATACTCAGTGTTCCACAAACCGCCGTATCCGTATTCGATACAACTATACTGGACATCTTCAAGGAACTCAGCATGTGTTGGTCTCCATGAATTTCTCTCTCGCGCAGCGTAGGCAGCAACTGACGGAACTGTAAAACAATTAGTTAATAACTGCTCAGTATTTTCTGTGTATCTCTGTGCGAGTTTTCTCATTTCTTCATGGAGAGATTCTTTACAATATAATTCGCCATTAGGTCTTAAAAATTGGTCATACTCGCCATCTTCGGAACTTTTAAACAACAACACTGACACAGGATCGTTTTTACTTATCCAGCTAATAGCATCGAACATTCCATCCCAAAAACTCTCGGACGAGTAATATCTCACAGCATGATCCCATGGAAATATTGTTACTGTGGAGGTCCAAGCGTGAGCATTATGGTCAATAATTTCAATTGGTGTTCCATTTCCTTTATTTGCTGATTCATATAAAACCTCTCCTGTTAACGTTTTTACTACCATTAGAAATTTTTTAATTTACTTGATAACCCAGCAACATCGTTTATTGATGCTCCTGTATCCATAACCGATTCAGCCCATTTGTTTATTTTTTCACGTTGCAGATCAGTTAAACTGTTTCCACGCTTCGCATTTTTAAAATGTTCAATTACTTGCTCGGCTACACAATTCAGCTTTGAAAATCTCACTGGGGTAAGATAATTAATGTTAGGTCTATCATTTAGCTGATAGATTCCATAAATGACTGCAGTCACAGGATACACTCAAGCTTAATATGGTTTATCAATCTCAGTCAACATTCCTGGTTTGGAATCTTTACTTAATAGTGTGTTTTTTCCATTAGCAAGGACAGGGTCACGTTTGTCATGAATAATCCACGTATCGGAATCTGCCTGCACAATAAACTTTATTCTGAAATGATATTTCTGATTGAGGTAATCGATGATCATTTTCACTCGTGCATCACTCATTGTAGCATCCTTGACATTGTCGTCGTGTATAATTTTGAATGTAGACCACACGTGAGATGCTCCATCATTACGAAATTTGTCTTTGGCATCTCTGATAATATCAAAAAGGCCAGTCAGGGCTTGCCTCCGCGAATCAGGGGTTAGTCTGTCAAGATAAGATCTAGAAGCTTTCCGGGGTTTGATTGCAGATAATCTCTCAAACTCCTCCATATTATATTTAAGACAAACATTTAAATAAGAAATATATATATAATGCCTCAAACCAATCAGTGCAGGTGGCTTAAATTGGGATCTGTAACTCCTTGTAACAAATGCTGCAGAAAGGAATTCTGCGGAGAACATTTACAAAGCATTCGGAAAGGGGATTTAGGACCAATACTGTGTCTGCAGTGTGGTGTTGGGGTCAGGGGTAAAACACAGTTATGCGCAAGTTGCAGGGGGAAAAGATATCGTGAACTTAAAAGATATTATAAAAAAAAAAAAAATAATGATGCGGTGAAATGTGAACATGATTATATAACTAAGTTCTCAGACAAATATAAATTAGACAAATAACATTATTATATAAAATGAATCAGGAATTTGTCTGACACCCTATCATCAAGAATTATGAAGCGTCACATTATGGCACAATTAGGCATTGCAGGTTGAAAAAAAAAGTTGGTTTTGTTACTAATACTGGCTATCTCCAATTTACTGCTTGGGGTAAGAAAAATTATCTCTGTCATCGTTTTGTGTACGAGGTTTATCATGTAGAGATCGAAGACGGTCTTGTGATCGATCATTTAGATAAAAATAAACTTAACAACTTGATTCAAAATTTACAAGCCATCAAGCAGAGCGAAAATTCTGCACGTGGGAATGTTGGGGGGAGCAGAAGGCCTAAGATGGTTCAATCTTTAAATATAGCAACCGGTGAAGAGAGAGTTTTTCAGTCAATGGGCATGGCTGGCAAGTACTTCGGTATTCAGTTGCGTTCGGTTCGATTTGTTGCAGATAAATTGCAAAAATCATCGTTTTCATACAAGTTTAATAGCTGGATCAAATTTTCTTATGTAGATGCAGATAATGGAGATAACTCTGCAGTGACTGTGTAAAAGTCAATGATGCAATTATCTCCCCCTTGACTTTGTCAAGGTGATTTGGTTGAGGTGATTTCATCAAGGAGATTGCGCAACACATATCATTACCTGTAAAGGTACATTATCCAGCGAGCAGAACTGTATAGTTTTCTTTTTACAGCCAATTGTAACCATCTTATTGTATACACACTGCGCTGCAGTCTATTTTCGCATTAACACTTCACGTTTGATAAAATCAACAATTGTCAGTACAGGTGAATGTTATTTTCACAGTAATATTTAAAATCTAGTTCAGAACTTAAATTCAACAGTTTAAAATCTAGTTCAGAACTTAAATTCAGCAGTTTAGAATCTAGTTCAGAGCTGCAGACTGTCAATAGTTACCTATATGATAATTTGTAAATCCTATATCATCAGATAAGACCATGGTGCAGTGGTTAGTTTGACTGACTTTCATCCCTGACTTTGTCACTGCCAACGGATCGAATCTCGTAGCCTACATTATGTCAGCAGTGCCAATAAATATGGCTTTTATAATTGGGGAGTGGCAGTCAAAGCCGTTCATGTACATATCTCTCCCACATCAAATCATGGGGGTGACGTTTTTTCACCCCCTGGGATTTAATCCAGTGGGGGTATGTACATGAAAAGTACACAGACAGCCTTCTGAATACTCTAACATTTCGCTTCACTTTTGCTTAGAGAATTTGCTGGAGGTATGTTTGTGAATGCGCTCCCCAAAATAAATAGTAACCTTGGATGCATAAAGCTCTATGTCACATGGGGTCCCACAAAAAAAAAACGTTCAGAAAGAATGCGGCCAAAAAGAAATGGTCACGAGGATTTCAGAGAATCTACAAAAAAAAAGATCTGTAAGACAAAAGTCTCCAAGATAAAATCTCAGGACAAAAAGTCTGAAAGGACCTTGTGGAGTGCAAGACCGATGATTGATAACCGCTCATCAAAGTTACTGTTTATTTTTATTTTTTTTTCTCTTTTAAATATATAATTATATAAATAATGAATTACGAAAATATCAATGATGTAATTTCTGCTATTAAAAAATTAGAAGAAAACGAAATTAATATATCTGATGAATTAAATCCTAAAAAAATCATGTCTGATTTTGAAGCACTCTATGAGGCTAAATTGGAAGGTTGGTATATTTTGCCTGCTCAGTATAAATTTATAAAGAAAATCCAGACAGAGTTATATAAATCACTAGCTACAATAGAAGAACAGCAATTGGATGAATTTGTCCCTCTCTGCCGTGCAATCGAAAAAATTAGGTCAGCATTTTTTGAAGAATACGAAGCCAGGAAGGTAATTCATACTCGTCAAGACAGTTGAGAAAAATTATATCAGATCGTGCGTTAAACCCCCTTGATGAAATCTAGGTGATTACTGAGAAATGAAGTCAGGTACGTGGAAAAGAAATTGAAAGCAATGTCAGTCTGGTTGCACTGACAGAAAAAAAAATATTTTGTACCTGCATCAAATATAGAATTTTTTTCTTTTAGCTACATCAATCTGACCTGCATCAATCTGATGAGTTATTTTCACTTGTATCAATCTGATCTGCATCTGATGAGTTATTTTCACTTGTATCAATCTGACCTGAAGAGTTAAATAACATTTCCTTAAGCTGATCATATTTAATGCAGGAATGCGCGTAACTTAAAATCTGATCTTGTCACATGTGATCACACAAACACGTTTTTGCCGCAGTTCATCTAACTGTCCCTGCGTTAATAAAAAGTCTTTATTACCAAATACATCAATAACTAAATCAACTGTGCTGAACGGGGACTGCATAAACACCTCTTTGATGTAGTTTTCAAATGCTTGCTTGTCGTGTACAAAAACCTTCAGGTGCTGGTACATATATAATACTCGTTTGATTAATTAGAAATCAGGGTCTGTCAGGAAAAAAATAAAATTCTTTGCAGATATATTTCTTTACTGAATTCACATGATTTTGACTAGCTAAGTACTTTTCGAATTGAGAGCGTTGACAGTTTTTCAGGAAACAAATACATTTCCTATAATTCTGAGCGACAGTAAAAAAAATATCCATGCTGACAGTCAGGAGAATTATTTTTTTAGTGAGATTTTTAGGATGAGATCTTTCCGATAGAAATCCTTAGGATTTCACAAATAAATTAATATGTAATGTTTCATGTCTTAAATCCAGAAGGTGGCCAGATTGGTCTGTTAGTTTGAAATTTATTCTTGATAACAGTGGATTATAACACTGCAAATAAACCTGATTGATCGGCTCTTGCACAATCATATATCCAGGTGGTTCTTTCGGGGTGAATGAATAAAGAACAAATCCTTGCTGGGCTTGATTTGATACTGTTGTGTCCGTGCTGTAGCTGCCATCTATTACATCACACACAAGATTGACTGTGACCACAGAGGTTATATTTACAATTTCTGGGGATACATATCTTCCTGTTCCTTCTGGGTCATTGTTGTGCCGGAGAATAGTTGCTGGTGGCAGTGTTTTTCTCCACGCAGCGAGTATGTCAGGAAAGAACTCATCAATGAGATCGCTGACTGAATTTTTTTGTTCGGGTACACTATACTGAGGGAATTTATAATTTTGCAGATCTGCTTCTGTTAATGAGCGCGCAGTTAAAAACCGGTTCTTAAAATTATCAGGGATAATTAGCTGAATTACTCAATAGTTGATATATTCCATGTCACATGCAAGCTGATTTAGCATTTCTACGTGTTTAATAATCTTGTCGCATGAAGTTATATCGGAAAGATGTTCTTGAAAGAGTTGCCACAGTTGCTGTAGTTTTCTTTTATGTTCTTGATTACTTTCGCTGAAGTATCTAAACATTTGATTTGGACTAAGTAGGTTTCTTTCAGCACTAAATGACCAAAATTCGGTTCCATCACCCTCATCTCTATACTTAATAGCCATCGCATCTTCACTCAGCGGTGAATTTCTTATTCTAAGTAAAAGATCTTTGTATGATGGTGCCATATCATGGTACGAAGTCTTATCCGTGACATAATAACTTTTTCAGTTCTGGTTGTATCGATGATGTCGGTGTTGGAATTTCAGGCCATCCTAACACTGTTCTGATCGAACTCTGATATATATCCATGGCGTAGTCTGGGATGCTTATTTCAATTGCAGAAGACAGCGTTGGTTCATGAACAGTTATTTCTATCTTGGATTCTTTTCCTGTGATATTTTTTATTTGACTTTTAATTCCTCATTGATTTCTTTGATCTGATAAGACCCGGTTGGTATCCCAATGACATTCCAGTCTATTGTACCATCAGGTCGGTTTTCATTTGCAAACACAAATGAATTATTCGCTGGTAATCCACCGAATGATTTTGATCTGATATTGGGCCAATTGTGATATACTCGTAATTGTGCTAGTGTGATTTCTTTCATGGGATATGCAGTTGATAAATTAATACTAAATTCAGGGTTAGTGGAACTTACCATTATCATCGAAGTTCTTTTGGGGCTTGTATTTTCGACTAGCTGTTGAAGTAATCCGTCATTATTTATCTTTTGTTGTTTTTAAATAGCGGGTGCAGTCTTCATATATCTTAACCATTAATGCGAATTCGGAATCTGATATTGTTTCGTCGTCGATGCTTGATGATATCAGCGACGATAATTTTGAGTATGCGGCTGTTGCTGTGTTTAGTTGTATGATATAATCGTGCAATTTTGTACTCATGCACGAGGATATTTTTTTCACGATTATATTAAAAACACCTGCGATTGCCGCTAATGAAGAAACGCATATCGTTACTGCGAATGTCACTGGTGTTAGCACTGATAATACTACTCCAGTGGATGCAACTAACGCGGATACCGAGTAAACTAACGCATCCAGGATGACTGCTCATCGTTTATATTTTTTTTGCCTGTAGGTTGTATTTGTCGATGAGGGTTTTTAACTCTGATTGCCATTTGCGTACTTGATCATATCTATATTGTTGCACATCCAATGTTGTTGTTGATGCTGTCAGGGTCATTTATTATTTTACGCAGTAACCAATTGAGCTATGAATTCCAAACATCACCAGTAAGATGTTGTGTTTAATGTCTTATTGGATGCTTCCAGTATAAACTCTTCTTTGGTTCTGCTATTCATTATTACAGTCACAACCCCAGAAAACTTGTCGGTGGAATGTTGCCAGGGATATGTTGTGAAAATCTGATATTTTGCAGCACTGAACACAGACAGTCCATACACACCGGTAACTGTTGCAGTATATTTGATAGCTTTATTTTTTTTGGACCATGTTGCAAATCCAGATAATACCATGTATACTATGTTGGTAATATGCCCCTGAGTAACTCCAGGAGAGATTTTAATCTGATTGGTTTTGTTAACGATATCAGGAATCCCACTTACGATATCTTGCTACGTTTGTTTGATCGTGTCAATGTTGGTTTTGATATCAGCAAGTTTTATGTCAATGATGAGCGGATTACCAAAGAATTCCACTGAGGTTTCATTAATTTTTCTAAAGTTTCTACGAAGATTTGAAAACGCATTTACTTGAATGTCATACTCGGCCTGCAGCGTAGATAATTTATTGTCTATGTTGTCGATGTATAATTTGTTTGCAACATCTTTGTCGGATGTTGGATCCGCTAACACCAGTATTTTGTTTCCGTTCATGTTGAGTTCACCTGTCAATGTGTCACCAGTGTTTTTTAGGCGAGTAGTCACACTTGCTGCAATTTGATCTCTGGTTGTAAATGATATACTTGAGTCTCTGATTTTTCCGCTGTCAGTAAACACAGGAATGTTGTCTGGGACAGCTCCAAGAACCCTGAGAACTATGTCATTCAATATGATATTGCTGGTTTTTAGCTCGCCATGTCAATCCTGAAAAATAACAACCTTATCTGGGTCTATCCCGGATAACGATAAAATATTGAAGATTTCATCTCTGGTCACATATTTTGATAAATCTACATCACCGCATTTTTTTATCTTTGCTTTGATGAGAGATCTTCCGTAAATATCTACAATTATTCTTTAAGGATTGTTTAAATCGACCCATGATCTTTCGTCGGAGATAAAATCAGACTATTCGTGTAATTTTGTTAGCGCGCATGAAGATATTTTTTTCGCGATAATATTAGCAACACGTTGATGTTGAAACTGTAATTGTGACTGCGATTGCAGTTGCAACTGGTATTAGCACTGATAATAACCTAACGTGGACACTGAATACACTATTGTGTCAAACACGATTACACGCTGCTTGTATTTTATTATTTTTATTGTGCATTCGTTGATGGTATTTTTTAACTCTGACTGCCATTCACGTACTTGATTATACCTGTATTGTTGCGCATTTAATGACTCTGTCATTAGAGTTGTCATTGATGCTGACTCCATTTTATTATTTTACGCAGTAAACCATTGAGGTGCCTCAGCTATAAATTCCAAACACCACCAGTAAGATGTTGCGGTTAATTTCTTATCATCTGCCTCCAGTATAAATGTTTCTTCGGTTCCCTTGTTTAATATGATAGTCACAATCCCGGAAAACTTGTCGGTGGAATGTCACCAGGGATATGTTGTAAAAATTTCAAATTTAGCAGCACTGCAATTTTGAACACAGACAGTCTATATATATACACTCCAGTGACTGTTGCTGTATATTTGATAGTATTATTTTGTTTAGACCATGTTGCAAATCCAGATGATATCGTGTATACTATGTTGGCAATATGCCCGGGAGTAACTCCATTGGGGACTTTAATGAAACTGGTTTTGTTAACGATATCAGGAATCCATGCTACGATATCCTGCTGTGTTTGTTTGATCGTGTCAATGTTGGTCTTGATATCAGAAAGTTTCATGTCGATGACGGGAGGAGTTCTAAAGAACTTATCCATGGCATCATCGGTTTTTTGAAAGTTTCTTCAAAGTCTTGTGAACGCGTTTACATGAACATCATACTCGGCCTGCAACGTGGTTAGTTTACCGTCAACGGTGTCAACATATTGTTTGTTTGCGGCATCTTCCGGGGATGTTGGATCTCTTAAAACCACTATTTTGTTACCATTCATGCTGAGTTCACCTGTCATTGTATCACCAGTCTTTTTTACACGTTCCTCTGCAGCTCTTTGCGTATCATCTCGAAGTGCCACGATTGATATCAGCTAATCTCTGATTTTTCCACTATCAGTGAACACAGGGATGTTACCCGTAGTGGCTCCAATAACCCTACCAATTATTTCATGCCATTTGATATCGCTGGTTTTTAGTTTTCTGTGTCGGTCCTGAAAAATAACCACCTCATCTGGATCTATTCCGGTCAGACTTAAAAGATTATCGATTTCATCTTTGGTCGCATATTTTGATAAATCCACGTCGGTGCGCTTCACTTTTCTGTTGAGGAGAGATCTACCGTAAATATCAACCATTATTTGATAGGAAACTGTTTAAATCGACCCCCAGTATACTCGTGCACGACTTTGTGAGGCGGTTTGGTTGATTTTGATATCACGTCAAGAACATTTAATACTTCACGACCACATATTGGTGGATCAGTTAGCATTTGTGTTGGGAACGTTGAATACCAGACTGGAATTGGAGTACTTCGTGCGTATTTGAGGAATTCAAATGGCGGTGCTAACCCATACGAATCGAAATAGATAATTCCACGTGGATCAATCATGTAAGCAACCCAGTGAGTTCCTGGACCATCACTGTTATCGAGATTAATAATTCCAGTTTCTGAATTATTTGGTTCTTGTGGTAATTGATCTCGCATAAAAACACCTCTAAATGTTTTTATTTTGTTTCGCACCATCTAGCAAATCAAAATTTGACATCGGTGCGTGCAATACTTAGTATTGTGTTAAAACCGTTTTGGGTGCCATGAAGGCGGAGTTCCTGGAAGTCTTAGACCACGTCCTTTTCTTTATATCCTTTTCCAGTTGCTTTCTTTAATGCCATTCCGGCAGCTGTCTCAACAGCTCCTAATGTGGCTGCTTTTGCGACAGCTGGGGCAGCAGCAGCTATTAATGCTGGTATTGCTGCGAGAAGTGGAAATACACCACCGGTTTTAATCATATCCTTGATAGCTTTGGGAGCAAAATCAAGTTGAACTTTGGTTTCTGCTTGCTTTGCTTTATTGAAATGTTTTAGTTGGGTTTTAGTCAGCAATAACTTATTTGGACCGCCACTAGCAATCTGATTTTTTTTAGTGTTATCATTGCCCCACACACACTCACGTTTTTTAATTGTAATTTCTTTATCTGACCAGAGGTCAAAGTAACATTAACGTGACTATATGACATTTTATAATTAACGCGGTTGATCTAATTGTCTACACATTTTTGAAAACTACATGTTTTCCACTGGTGCATCAATGATTCTCATTCGGCCACTAATACCTTCAAGTAACATTGTTTTATCACTGAGTATAACAGCAATTGCTCTGTAAGGTCCATAAACAATTGACAGACCATCTGCGACTTTTAGTAATGTACCGACACAAGCTCAGAAGTGGATATCAACAACAGACTGCTTGGATAAATCAAGATGCTTCAGTGAAATGTAATAAATCGGATACAACTTTGTAAAATCAAGCTGTGATATTCATGTCCCAGTATCTATATTTGTGTTACGCGATAAGAATGTCAGCCAGCGCTGATATGCGCACGCCACATGATTATTTGTAAAACTTAATGATATATCTTCGGATGGTTTTTGTTGTATGTTTATTCTCAACGAAACCTCAGTAATGTCAAGTTTGTCAAATATCATATGAAACCATTCCTGATTATTCACCCGACAAATATCTTGCAACGCAATAAAAATATGTCATGGCGCAGAAATACCATGTTGTGATGCTATATGCCAAGTAAATACATCTCTGACGGAACTTTGGATGGTGTCTGTGGTTACTGTTAACCACAATAGCAATAATTTACCACCTTGATTCATAAAAGAAAGTAATCGTGGCACTTCCGTGACTGATGGAGTTAATACCGGCATCCACAGTGAAAGTTTTGTTATTTCTCCTTTGCCAACATGGCCAGCTCTTCGCCAAATCGCATCATTTTTTCTGTAAAACACAACTGTGTGTTTAGATCCAACGATGATCTTTCTAAAATCCCTGCAAAATCCAAAGATGTGCGTTAATGGAATTGCACACGAAAAATCTTTATCGTCTCCTGACAACATTGCTCTGCGTGTTGCAAATCCTAAGTTGTAAGTCGCGCTAGCATCTTTTATAATATCAAAATCAGCACCTGGTCTAACTTCATGTTCAAAATCAGCTGGTTGTGGATTGCTTGCAGTATTTTGTTGTGTTTGCAACTTAATACAATGAATATGGTCGGTGTTGTCGGTAATATCTTTAGCAAACAACATTGATGTACCAGCCGATTTTGTGAAGTCATCAGAATATCTTGCTAGACCAATTATTGTTGTAGCAACATCGACATCATTCTGAATTGATTCAATATTTTTTCCATCAACCATGTAGGTGGCGCTATTAAACAATGCCATGATCCCGTTGTTGACAAAACCAACTCCGTCGTTGACACTGTATTTATTATTATCTGCCCTTACAAGTCTACCTTCTACTTCAATAAATGCCTCACAAGGCAGAAAATATCTACTTGTATCATGAACTTGAAGTTTGATATGCCCTTGTTGATTAGGTTCTTTTGCATCATAGGAATAAAATTGATAATCACACACTGAGTAATCTCGCTTGACCGGCTCATCTATGTTAAATGCTGGGTCAGATATGCGTTTGAACATTTTAAACTATTGCATATTTTTCCAAATAGTGATTATCTTCGTCGCACACGAAGTCCACTTCCTGCTATCAAATTTGCTGTTATATTTCTTTGTGCATCTGATTCCTGATTTATTAATGCTGCAAGTTTTTGATTTGCAGCTTGATTTATCACCTTACTGACATCCGCGGACATAATTTTGGTGCTTGGTAATGTCACCGGTGGTTTTCGTCTTATTAATCACGCTAGTCTTTCTCTGATTGCCGAGAGCGCCTTACCAGCAGCACTAACAATTGCACCAGAAGCTTTTTCGGCAACCATGTTAATGGCTTTCATCGATAATTGTTTTGCAAGAGGACCAAATTTTGGTGCTAACCCTGCAAATAATCTTTGAGTCACATCACCAAGCCCGTCTCCGTAAGTAACTCTATAGATTGGTAATCATGAATTTACTGCTCTGATCTGCACAGGTGTATGTCTGTTATATATGACCATGTTATGCTATTTACTATTGTTTAATCGCTGTAATCATCAACGAGTTCATCAGCGAGTTCTCCGTAAATACTAGCATGCATGACACCACCTTGAAACAATTGCCGACAGATATCAGCTGCTTCATTAATTATTTCTGGTAAGTTATTCCCAGCACGTTTTCCTCCTATGAGAACTTCTAACCGCGAAACGTCATTGAAAATATTATCAGGGCAGGGAATAAAACCACTTCCCAAACCACTGCCAGTAGCACTGGGTGGTTTTTTTGTAGATGGTTGTCGTTTTTCTTCGACCTTTTTCATAAATGATAAGTAATCGAGATTGGTTAGGTTAATAGGTAATTTTTAGCAGTAAAATATGCTACAGCAGGCCAATGCTCAGGTGTTACTTTTCAACATATTGAGGCTCCAAATATTTTTCTCTAGAATTATATTTCATAGCAGCATTATCAACTAATAAAACGCCCGATGGTGCAGTGGTAATATTTTCGCGAGAGATTTTCTTAAACATTTCTGCAGGATATGATGGTAATCCGAGCCAGAGTTGAGATTATTGTTGTTCTATTTGCTGCTGAGACGAACGAAAATATAAAAGAGAATCATCTTGGTCTTCTTCAGGTGTAGGAGAAAGCTCATAGTGCGGAACAACAATAAAAGACTTTTTTTCTCTCTTCCTTTTCTTTTTTCTTTCGTTCTTGTATTTCTCGTTGCAGTTCTCGTTTTTCTGCCAGCGCTGTTTGTTGCTGTTTTTGTTTCTCTTCTATTTTTTTTAGCCTTTGTTCTCTCTCTTTTTCTTGACGTTCTTTTTGAATCTTATTATAATTTGTTATCCCCTGCGAATAAATTTTATAATCAGTACTATCCTTGTCTATTTGTTCATCACCTCGATTTATTTTATACAACCAATCAGTCCACGTTTTTTTTAATTTCTTTAATATGTTCCGGTTTTAAAATAACACCTCTGGAGTTAAATCTTTCAACAGCAAACTCACCAAATTTGGCTACATCCTGGCGGGTTTTTGTCTTCTAGACCCACTTCAGTAAATTTCTCCCTAAAATCAACTCCCTTTTTTCCCTTTTTTCGTTCTCCAACAGCACCTTCAGGATGAGGCTTTCTTGTTTCTCACCTGGTTCCTTTTTAGGTTCCCTAATAGCAGTTAAAACATCTCCAGTAACCACGATAATAGGTTTAAACAACTGTTCCGTTTCCACTGCGTACTCAACTTGTGCTTCCTGCCGCGATTGCACATTTTTTAACTCATCTTTTACACTGATAATCACGCATTTTTTTTTAACAATTTGTGTAATCCCCCAGGAAGTCGTATTTTGGCGAAATATGAGTGAACCAATTAGAGCTTGTTTGCCCTCCCCCTGCTGGAATATCTCCATTACACTGAACTTCTTGTTAGGGTAAGATGATTAGCATGGAAATGGGACGAGAGAGGGAACAGATTACAAACCCAGTCACTTTGTGTCCATTTGTTGAAGGAAAGTGAGTACTTCTCAATAGTATTTTTCATTCTATTATGACTCTATGATCTTAAAACAAGTAAATGAAAAGAGAGAGAAGCAACAACCATTGTAAAATTCAAATAATAATTTATTTCCCTACAATACAAAGTGAAAATGTTATTAAAAAAAGGAACTTATGGTATTGCAAATTAAATCCCAGATAACCCTAGAACTACATCTAAAATCATAAAGCATGAATGACTAATTTCTAGAAAAACAAGATTGTACAGTCCTCAGGTCACAATTAACATTTTATAGAAACATAACTATTACCTAATGGAAAATAACCTTCCAGAGGGTTCCTGTTTGAGGAACTCAGCTTGTAATCACTTCTCCTTACACATCAATATGATTTGTACTGAAACTTTTTATAGTAAAAATATGACTGATGCAGATAAGGTTTTACTTTTTTCTTTCTCTTGCAAATTATCAAATAAACAAAAAGAAATTTTGAAGATTCAGCTTACCAACACTTCTGCTACTGATTGGATGATTTTAGTGAAATCTTGTTGACTATATGGTCGATATAGATGTACACTAAGATTTAACTTTTTAGGCACATTTCTTGAAATAAAGCTCCACTACCTAACTCTTTTAGGAATTCAATACATCATCAAATGACTTCCCACACTACATGGGTGATTTTACTGAAGCTCTGAATGCTGGATAAGTCAAAAACGCAGATGTGCAATGAGATTTTTTTCTACTGTGGGAGGGGTGCTGTGAGGGAGAATGGGACATTTTTAGAAAACCTTAAAAAATAGTGCATTGTGTGAATTCATCTTCACTTATTCATTCACTAATGATTTTACTGGAACTATGTAGTATATGTATGTGCAATAAGCTTTTACTTTCCTCTTGGGGGAGGGGGAGACTTCACAAAATTTTTACAGAGAAGAGTATTTTGTGAATTCAGTTCAGCATTGCTTCTTCTCCACTATTTGCAAGATTTTAATATGAACTTTGCAGTCAATATATGTTGACGGTGCTTCATATACAATAAGAGTTTACTTCTCTGCTCTGACCCACATGTGCAGAAATTTATTGAAAATTTGTCAAAATAGACAGCATTATGACAACTCAACCCATCATCACACTGCTTTGACGATTTCTTGAAACTTTGTAGTCTAGATCTATATGCTTGGTGAAGTCGTGCAACAAGGTTTTATTCTCTTCCAGTGAGGTCATAATGCTGCATCCACCTAAGAGAAGTATGTTATAAAGAACATGCTTAGATGCTTGGATGTGCAATCTGAAACTACATTACATTAAGTTTACTTACTCATTTAATTCAAAAAGTAAAATTAGCTTGATTACTAATGTTATCAAATTGATTATGAACATAAACTCACCTTGTACCAACAGCCTTGGTTTTAAGGAATAAACTATTCTATTAGGATCAGTGTTGAAAGCTTGGCAGTAGATTATATCATCGTGGTCTGCATTACTGGCGATGAAGTTCAGACCTGGTCCACTGACTCTCTTCTGTGATCCAATGTACCAATCTATATTGGGGTCAGGTCGACTTAATCCTGTTATGCAGGTCAAGGCCACTGGTTCACCTAAGTTTACAGTCAGTATATCGGTGATGTTCTGATTGTTCTGTTGTAGAACTACCTCTGTGACTCTCACTGTAATGATACAGAAAATGTCTTCTTTCTACAACTGGTACAGACAAGAACTGCACATCTCATTATTAGTATACTAATACTGATACTGTTATCCAGTGACACCTGCATGAAAACATTTACACAGAAAAATTTGTCTTAGGGATATAAATCTTAATTAGTAATCATCATTCAAAGTGATGTCCACAAATGTTCAGTTTTAACAAAACTGGTGGTGAATGACCACAGCAACACCAACTTAGCAAACCTCCATCACACTCCCCTATCAAGATTAGAACTGTTACTATTTTAGACTGGGGCCCTAAGTGTCCGAGTGGTCTAAAGCGCTCTTTGTTACGGAACACTGCCATCTCAACTCTGTCTGCGTGGGTTCAAGTCTCGGATTCAGCCAATGTGGGTATGTGAGAAAGCTTGCCAGTAGCTTCTTGAGGGTCAGTGGTTATTTCCGGGGGTTTCCCGGGTTCTTCCTCCGCCATTAATACTAGCCGCCATGTATAGCCTATCGTGTGCTGAAAAATGGCGTTAAACCCTACAACAACAACAACAACTATTTTAGTCTATGAAGCTGCAGAAGCCTACATCACTTTACTGTTAAATCCATACTGTTCAAGCTGTGTGAGAAACAAGCCTCTACTCCGATTTTGTGGGACAGCATCAACACTGTATAAGTGTTTCTCTATACAGCAAAGAAAAATATGACAATGTACCATTCCAACAGTATTGTGCTCCTTCATCCTTCATTAACATTAGCACCATTGCTTCATTTGTATTGGTTAATGCAATCACATGACCAAGTATACATGACAAAGGGATTTAAAGTTAAAGAAAATGTCTAAATGTTATCTGAATGTCATCTCCAGCTTCATTTTGATCACTCCTCTGTAATAAAACTATGTTTTGCTCAGCTCCATTAGAGCTCCATTGAAATCTAAATTTTTAAACGAGGTCATTTCCAGCAATATAAGCATTAATATGTTGATTTTTTTCTGAGTGTACTCTGTGCCCTATCTGTGTATGCATACTGTTCTCTTTGTTTCTCTCTGTAGGTGCATATAAATAGCTAGCTTAGTCAGCTTAAGAAAATTGTGAAACTGTTCTTCATGTTTGTTACGTACAATTTTCCAGAGCTCACATGCATAATCTTTTGGATACTTCTGATCCAAATAGGATTTTTCACTAATATATGCTCTGCCTAAGTTTCACTTTCTCGAATCAGTGCTTTATGGACTACTATGCCAGATTTGCCATCTGTTTCAAAATGCTGTATTGGTTTTTAAGTCCATATTCTGCTTGTTTCGTAAGAAGTATTTTGAACAAATACAGATCATTACCATCATTACTTCTTTATTTCAGTTTAGTTTCATTTTTTCATTCTTATTTATTTAGCTTATCTTAACCCTGATAGGGATATACTGTTTTATAAAATATGCTCCACTGGGCTAAATTGTTCAAGAAAAGAAATTAAAACTGTGTTCAACTTTCAAATTGTCTTTATCTTAATTACACATGGTATTCTGCTTTTTCTACATTTAATTTCAAAACGGGAGACTGATCAGAATGTCATCCACTTTTCTGTCAATTGAGCATGTACACTGGACTTGTATATAACACCATTTTTGGTCTCAAATCCACTCAATGATATCTCCATTAACATTTTCCCAGATCCGGTAATCTAATACACATCATTATTTGTATCATCCGCAAGTTTTGCAGAAAGAAATCATCATGTGAAGATGAACAACACTGGGAATCAGCCATTTAGGTTTCCTTGGTATCCCATATTTTAAACGCGCATTTGTGAAATTTCCTACATGCAAGGTCCAAACATTTTGTCACCACTGACTTTTTGGCTCAATATGCAAACATTTCTTTTCCTTCTCAATGACAGCCTTTTTCCTTTCAAGCTGGTGCTTGTATTGGTGACATGCAGTATGCATATTCTGACAGAGGGCTACATCTGTTTTCTCATGCAAGAAATCTTTCTTCTTATAGTAATTAATTGCACTTTTCCAGATGCCTTCTGCACTTCAATTTTTCCATATGTAGCTTCTTGTGTAGGTGCTGTTCCATACTCTTCCAACAGCGATTACCGTAATTCAGATATTTCTTGCAGAGGTAAAAAAATGCCAATCCTCTAGCGTTCAGTTTTCTTATAAAATGACCAATTAAATCTCAACTTTTCGCTCAAGCCATTCCCATTTCCATCCATTTTTATACCTTTATCTAAACTTTTCATGTCATGGTCTCTCTCAATAACTTGGGATGCCATGTTTGCAAGCATGCTTCTACATTCCATTGCCATCGATTTCCATTGCACGAAGATTCATTGGATGAATTTTTATTTTTGATGAATCAGAAAAGTCTTTATGAGACTCTTGTGCTAACTAATATATGGAACGAATACTTTACAAGGGTCATTGCAGAATGGGACAAGACAGACCGTTTTTACAAAAAAAGGATCGGAGATATAAAAAATGGACTATATCAAGAAAAATCTGACTTAAGTCAGGGGAAAAGCGGAATTCCGTTTTAAAGCGGAGAAAAATCATGTCTGTTGATAGTTGTTTTACTAATAAAAATGAGCACATGTGCTGGCAACAGCTGTCTCAGATGAATTCTCAATTTAATGAATAACATGACAAATGACTCATAATTATTCATGACTGCAGAAGATTAAGATAACTGGCATACAGTAACAATCATTTTGTTACATTTTTTAACCTCTCATATCAATATCAGTACAGCAAAAGTAGTCATTTCACCCCTATTAATTGTATAAATTCTTTTTAATACAAAATTAATTCCTAAGCTAGCAATTTCTATATTTACTTATTTTGAATAAGGTATGAAATTAAAATTTCATTTCAAACTTTTTGGCAGTAGATGAATTCAAAAATAATGATAATTGCAGTACATATAACATATGCACACTCTCTAATTGCCAATACCTGTTTCCCAAAAAAGCTACAGATAATATCAAAGTTATCGTGCATAATATTTCTCACTCATTCTCATGTTTGCATATAATAAACACAGTTTATTACAAGTTGCATTTTTCTTTAAGTAGCATGTTTCTTTTGCATGAATATTTTGTATGTGAAACGGGACCATTAGAACTTCACACATTAAATGCTTAGTCCCTAAATGGAAAAATAAAAATATATGGTTGGTTTTATATACTGTTAATACACTGTTAGAAATTAGATAATATCAGAATGTAATGGCTATATATCTCTCCATCTAAATTTGCTTTTCACAAACTAATATACTTTTAGAATTATAATGATTGGTTTGTGACAAGAAGAAACATTTAAATTCAACAGTAAGTGTTTATATGGAAGTACTGAAGTATGAAACTGACCACTTCGTGCCAGGAACTGTCCTAATTTAAACCATTTAAGACTTCTACCCTATCTGTTTATCATGCTATGGTGGTGTAAGCTGGGAAGAAGATGGAGTGGATGAGATATAGCTTTAAAAAAACATATTTTGGAAAGAGAATCCTCTTGGAAATAGTATGGAAATAAAATGAAAGCTATGACAAATGAATACCTATTACACAGCTCTTTTATGAAATATCATTGAGAAAGAAGATTGAAGTTTTCATTGGATGCAGAACAGTATATAAATTTCAGCCATATCATAATATGTACATACACACATAATCAACTGGGACGTATGTTGTAGTCATACAATATTTCTGATGTATGATCTGAAATGGACAAATGTGGGAAGACAGCCAAAAAATGAAAACCTTGTAGTTTGTTCTACATTAACACATTCATCTTTATGTTTCCCTAGCTAAGCCACAAACACCAGAGGAAATGTTACCACTGTATAATTTGTACATATAAAGGTATAATGTGTACATCTGATCTACAAGAGAATCAACATCAGGTGCCATAAAACCCACTATGGGCACAATGAAATCAATTATAGATTTCTAGTACACTGAGTGGACATCCACTGTTCATAGTGGGCAATTAATCCCTTCCCTCTCTGACCACAGCCATCAAACTGTGTGGACAATCCATAATTCATGAGGTGCGTACTGTATCAAAGCAGGCATGCCACCAGTTTATGCAAAGCAATACTTTGCATACTGAAATTGTTTACCCTTACCAGCAAACCTGACAGACTTTGTTGCACTTGTTCTGATGTTTATAGGGGGATCAGGAGAGTCAATCTTACAGGAGAAGATAACTGTCTTATCACTGTTGTCGCTCAGTATGCTGTTTCTCTGGAGAAATAGGGTGCTGATATAGATCTTTTCTTTTGATGTGCAACCATCTGATGTAGATGTCAGGACACCAGTTGCAATGTCCTGATTCTGAAATTTCATAATGAATGCTTTACTTTCATCTTTTTACAATCAACTTTTTAAAAGGAAAAAGATACAGATGCTTGAAGGATTAGTTATACAGGAGGTCATCACTAAGGATAAATGTCCAATTATTTCCTAATCAGTAGTGTAAATATACCAAGACCAAGTCCTTAACTCGACTTTCATGTGATCTTTCATGATGTCAGGAAAAAGTCTTGTATTTAATGTAATTTAACAGACTCACTGACGTTATGCTTCTATGGTCTTAAACTAAGAGAAACAATGAGCAAGAACCAACAATATGTAAAATTGAAGAAAAAAAATGATTTAGTCCATGAAGTAATAATGAGTGCTTTGTACTTCCAGCAAATAATTTAGACAAATAAATCAACCCCAATTTACATACTGACCACAATAAGAGTGATTCCACTTTGGATTTTGAGGTAGAGATGAGTAATTTGGAAGAAAATAGTAAATAACATTGTCATAAAAATCTAAGACACAGTAGATTTAAGTAAGTTTCCTTTCTAAAAAATTATATGTTGTCAAAATATTAGGAATTTTCAAGTGCAAAACTGGTGTCCTTGACTTGGATACAAGTAATCATTTTTACCTCCATTTAATAATCTAAATATTTAATCTATAGCTATAGAGAAATATAAGCTATGTATTATTTTGCTTACATAATACATATAACTTGTCAGGTAGACTCTTAACTTAATTTGGACAAAGGTCAATTAAAACATGCAGATATACATAACATATAATCAAGGAGAAAAGTCAACAAACAATACAAATTAAAACAGTGAGATGGACTTCTTATAGAACAATACATTTCTTTAGCTAGATTTGTTCTGGACACAGTTCTAGTGTGTATTATAAAACCAGTTTAGGATTTCTGTTACTGATCTAGATTAAAGCCTTCTATGCCCCCCTTCCACATAATCACACAAGCCTGTATGCAAATGTGACAAACAAAGTTGCCAAGATGTACCCATGCCAGACAACAGTCATGCGGGGTAGGAAACTTTAAACTAGATCAGTAACCAAATAAATCACTTTTATCACATTACCTTGTAACTACCACTCAATCATGACACCATATGAACTAGACTTCATCACTAATCATTGTAGAAACAATCCCTCTTTGCTTTCATGCAGAGCTTTGACATTCTGTCACACAATTTTCACGTACTAATGCGATAATTCTGAATTGGCTTTAGGTTGGCACTGGTACACAAACTGTTAATGTCTATTTTAGCACTTAGCAATATTATATTTCAATGTATACGATTGTTTGCTAACATGATTTTCATGGAGATCTAAAGAGCAAGTGGAACAAAATCATTATCAATGTTGGCATCACTGGCCAGTTTGTCCAACACCTGGCTAGCAAACTCCTCAACCACATCACTGCAGTCACAATCCATCTCTTGTATGTAGTAACAAATATTAATTTCATACACCAGATATGTTTAATACCACTGTATCCACAATATTTAACCAATGTATATCAATTATTTCATGCTTATGGATCTCAAAACAGTCTGAAACCAAAAACGTTTCAAGTGACCTGTAGGGGTGTAAGGGTGAGCCATGTAACAATATGATTCCAGATTTAGCTTGTGATATGATAGATATCAATTCACGTACAAACTTGATGTCTTTCCATCTTTGGAATGTTGGTGGTGCCCTTGTATGTATGTTGATATTCTTGGTCATATTTCCAATATGCATATTACAGACAGACATATAGTTACCATATATTTAAATACAATTCTCACTGATGACAAGATAACAAATGTAATTTCATCCACACTACCTGCTGATTGTCAGTAAGTTTCATTCAGTGTTTTAGGCCATTTAATGGTGACTCCATTTAACTCACTTTCACCACCAGGCCCTTTGTTTTGCAAAGCTCGAATGCTTTGAAAACATATTACCAATTGCATGTCTCACTTAAACTATTAAGACATTACGATGTTATCTTCAAAACAGAAGAAATAATGTAATTTCCTCGTGCCAAGAAAATCTCATTGATAAAAAACCTGGGCATAGGGATGAGGATGATTACTAACAAAATTACTAACAAAATATATCACATTGTACTTCCTACATATGCAAAAGAGATGCATACACAGGTACTTGTATTTGTTAGTGACGAAGAAAACTACTGACAACACCAAATCCTATTCTATAATTTTTTAAAACTTACACAAGGTGATAAACTTGAGCGATTTGAAATCTGCCCCATCGCTGATTCTGTGCTAATTTTATTTATTCCATCAGCACCTTCATTCACAGGTCAAACATCTCTGCGTACAAAGAGAAATTCCAAATTTGCTCCCCATGTACAATTTATGGAGAGATGCTGCCAGGATTTTATTTCGGGGAGCCCTTCCCCTTGTCAAAGAAATAAGTGGGAGTGGGAAAAAGAGGAGGAGAGGAGAAGAAATAGCCATAATTAATTATTTATGTAACACTTCAATATCAATCTCTCTTTCTTCATGCTGCACGTTCTTAGAGCTCTGCTGATTTCAACATCTTTAAAAGATGTCACCTCTATTGCATAAGCAATAATCTGTTAAATATTTGTGAACATACTCTGTTCCTTTTCTGTGTATGAATATTGTTTTGCGTTTCCTTCAGATAACTAGCTTTGTCAGCTTGAAGATGTTGGGAAACTGATCTTTATGATTGTTATGTACATTTTTCCAGAGGACATAGATATTATCTTTTGGATACATCTGCTCCAAAAATAGGATTTTCTAGTAATATAAACTTTGTTTAATCAGTGGTTTACTTACTACTATGCCATATTTTTTATCTGTTCCATAATACTGTATTAGGGATTTTAGTCTACAGCTATTAATGCCATAGTCTGCTTGTGTAAACAGAGGTATTCAAATAAATATCTTTACTTCCTGATTTCATTGTTTTTTACACTAATTAGTTCACTTTCTTTTAACCATCATATGGACATATGGCTTTGCAGCATACGATCCACAGGGCTAATTTGATACATAAAAAAGAAAAGTGCATTGTACTTTTAAATTGTCTGTATTTTAATTAGGTTCAGTTTTCTGCCATTTCTACTTTTTATTTCGAAATACAGCTGAAAGGGAGACTGACCGTCATGCTATTTTTGTCCATCAAACATGTACATCTGACTCATATTTAAGACCACTGTCGGGCTCAAAATCACTCACTGGTATCCCGGCTGTAGAATGTCCATCATATTCCATGAAAAACGATGGAAAACGCTGGAAAATTCTAGCATGGAAAACGCTGGAGTATTTGGACTAATATTCCAGCCTCTGTCCAGGGTAGGCTGGAAAACCTGAACAATTCTTGCATGGAAAACGCTGGACAATTCTAGCATGGAAAACGCTGGAGTATTTGGACTATTATTCCAGGCTATGTCCAGGGTAGGCTGGAAAACCCTGGACAATTCTAGCATGGAAAACGCTGGAGTATTTGGACTAATATTCCAGCCTCTGTCCAGGGTAGGCTGGAAAACCCTGGACAATTCTAGCATGGAAAACGCTGGAAAATTCTAACATGGAAAACGCTGGAGTATTTGGACTAATATTCCAGCCTATGTCCAAGGTAGGCTGGAAAACCCTGGACAATTCTAGCATGGAAAACGCTGGAAAATTATAGCATGGAAAACGCTGGAGTATTTGGACTAATATTCCAGCCTCTGTCCAGGGTAGGCTGGAAAACCCTGGACAATTCTAGCATGGAAAACGCTGGAGTATTTGGACTAATATTCCAGCCTCTGTCCAGGGTAGGCTGGAAAACCCTGGACAATTCTAGCATGGAAAACAATGGAAAACCCTGGACAATTCTAGCATGGAAAATGCTGGAGCATTTGGACTAATATTCCAGTCTTTATCCTGGGTAGGCTGGAAAACCCTGGACAACACTAAAATTTAGCTGAAAATTGTTGAAATATTTTATGAAAACGAGATTTTTAACAGTGATGCAACTTTTATTTGATGATAATTTCAAGAAGAACATGATCCAAATTACCCCAACCAACTCATTGTATTGACTGTGATGTTTAGTAACTTTTAAACAAGGAAACAAAAATTAAAAACTATACTTGTCACTGGTAGCTTAATAGGTTGTGCACTAGTATTCAGTAGACAACATGGCTTAAGTTGTCATAAATGTCGCTACACTTCTACTGGTGTCATAAAATCCAGATTACTGGCTCCTTAACATCATCCGAGTTTCTAAAAATATGTTCTCTTACTCTAGTTATAGTTTGAATTTATTCTGAAGCAATCTTAACAACAAAATAACAGAAATTCACGTTAATTTCTATCTCAATTTTAATTAAAAAAATTTAAAATATTTCTTTTTACACGTGTTGTTTCATAGTTCATTCACCACATTTCTTATTTTTCTGTTGTCACCACTGGAATCTGTGGAAGTGATGGTACTCTTGATGGTTTAACCAAATCGCAAAGCTTCTGTCTCACCATCACCTCCCCAATGTTATACTTCTCCTTCATGATTTCTGAAATACAAATCATTGTATATTAATGAATCGAATCAAGCAAGATTTCAAATTTATTTCAATCCCCCCCCAACAAAAAAAAAAATATATATATATATATATATATATATATATATATATATATATATATATATATATATAGAGAGAGAGAGAGAGAGAGAGAGACAGACAGACAGACAGAGACAGAGGCACAGAGAGAGAGGGGAGTGAGAGAATGAGAGTTATGCCTGAAACATTTCATGCAATTACAGTACTTTTACAATCCCTGAGGTTGGTAATTGTAATGAGGCACTTGGCTTGATGACTAACTTGATAGGCTTAAAAACCTGTGGTTTCCATCACAAATTAAACTGGCTAGCTAACTGCTCCTGTGGCCTAAGTCTAAGTGGTTAGAGCGCCTGCTACGGGTGTGAGAGGTCACAGGTTTGAACCCTTAACCGAGTCATACCAAAGACTTATTAAAAAAATGGTACTATTAGCTGCCTCGCCTAGTTCTCAGCATTAACCCTTTACCTCATGCAAGCATCTTTTGACGCCTCTACTCCATTCACATGGAAGCACCTTTTGACGCCTACTGTAAACATCAGCCATTTTAAGCCGGTTTTCATAGCACCACCTTCAGGGAAAACCCCCATTTAGATACTACATTCATTTCTGTGAATGACAATTACATCAGATCACGTGGTCACTGTTTATGCCCTGGTCGATATCTGCTATTTAAAGTAACTGGGTCATAATCTCCACTCTCCAAAATGGAGGTTGCGGATTTCATTTAGTACTTACGAAGTTTTCACGATTAGAATCAGAACTACGAAAGATTCAATAACTTAGGTAAAGGCTCTGATATTGATGCAGGCAGCAATTAGTTTTCATAAATTATCAAATTCTGATGACTTAGTGATGTAGATGCAGACGACAAATTGTAAATTTGAAGTATGAGAAATGGCAGCTACGATTGGTCACGCGGACTCCCTGACATGACGGTGAATGAGTCCTCTCAAGATTTTAAAGCACGTAAAAAATTCTTCAGTGAAAAATAATTACGCAGCTATAACAATCAGACTTTTAATCTTAAATTTTTCCACACATAATAGATGTGTACCAAAAATGTAAAATGGTTACAATTGCTGTTTAACATAAAATACACTACATTGCTTAACAGTTAACAGGCAGGCCTATGCGTATGGAGTCGAATAGGTAACAGGTGCTCTATTTATAGCATGCTGCACTTTGTAATTATGCTCTATAAGGTAAACGGTTAAGAGGTTAGTGTTAGGACTGGTCAACCTGGTGTCAAGATAATGTGAATGGGTGGGAGACATTATGCTACATGTCTGTGGCATGATATCCCAGTGCTAGACATCACTATAAATTGCCACACTGCAGACATCGTAGCGATGTGACTAAACATTTGTTAAAGCTACGTTACTAAACATCTGAATCACGCACACACAAACTGGCTACCATATACATGCAGTTGTGATTAGACCATTTAAACTGAAAATAGATTTACATTGTACATTTGAATATTGCCTGTCTACACTATAATGTTTCAAGTAGTAGTTGTGTATACGTTTAAATTTCATAATAATGTTCCAGCCTTAGTTCATAAAAAAATTTTGTTACAATTTGGCATATATTTTGTCATAGGTTAACAAAGTTTAAAACGCATGGTTAATAATTGAAAATATACCATAAATTATTTGAATTCTGGACTGTTCTTGGAGAGGTGGCCTTGTGTGTACTTATTATTGGCTCTTGCCCCAGTTAGTGTCTTCCCAATATATTCACCAGAGCTGTACAGCATTCTGAATATTTATTTAGCAGCTTTGTTAAAATCCAAAATTTGACATATTTCTGCCTCATGCTGGGTGTGAAAAAAAATTTAATCCAAATTTTCACCATGATGGTTCATATGCACTAAGTTTCTGATATATTTACTTATCTACATACACAACTCCAGGTTACAGCTAATGTGCTAGACATTTGAATTTGAAACAAATGTGGTATTACCTCTCGCTTGCTTAATTCAAATTAAAAGATCGAAGAATTTCAATGAAGCTGTCGCCATCAAGTTGTTTACATAACTGTGCCTTGCCACTTTTTTTCTGAAATTAAAGGACACAAACTAAACAAGTATTTTTGGTGAGGAAAAATGATAATCATTTCCAACAATTTACAACTGTACATTCTTATTAATTATACAATAAGTTACTATTAAATATTACTGAAATGGCTGAATATAAATTGGATAGACAGAAACAAGCCATAATCTGAATTGAAGATTAATTGGAAAAGAGATCTACCGGTATATTTCCGAGTCACAGTCTAAAATTAATTAAAACAAATATAACTTATTGCTACAAATAGCACACTGTCTGGAAAATAATAACGAAAATGTAAAAAATACAAATACCAGTCAGATCATTAATAATATCATGGGTCAATAAAATTTAAAGTGAAATTTACAATTTGGAAATGTATATTCGCAAGGCCGGCACGTACCAACGTTTTTGAAAGACAGACACGAGATGACTGGTCATTGTGCATTAGGATAAGTAAAAAATGTTGCCAATTATGTAAACAAAGCTTAAAACATAACACATACCTTTCAATATCCTTACAAGTTTGACGTTTAATTTATCAGTCTTCAAACAGCATGAAAAAAAGAAATTGTTCCATACGATATATTTCGTAATAGCTTTCCGTAAATTTACGTCACGCGAAGTCTTTCGCTGCTAAGGTACTTGGCGGCCGTGCAAATATTTTTGCTACAATTGGACTGAGTAATGACTTACCTGCTATTTTCGCAATAATACACTCATGGTATCACGACAAACCGCCATCACTTTCTCTCCCGTGCGATATTCCTTCATTTCTTTTCGTGGCGAGCGTACATCAGCCATACAGATTATGCCTCCCTGAATGGGACGATCATTCACCCATATAACCAGTGATATTTCTGGTTCAGTGGTCATCTTAAAATCCTGGGATATTTTATATTTTACAATTTCAATGACACTCCAATCGAAAATTGCGCCCAAATTCTAGACTGGTTATTCAAAGCGTTTCTCGGTGCCAAATTTGGAGCCAAAATTTACAGAAACGGATTTTTTTTTTGTTTTTTCTTTTTACAGAAAATTTGGTTCTAACGCATGAAATCGAAATATGTCGGCTTTTTCAATGTAGTAATTGGTTAAAAAAAATAAGTTCTTAATTTTATATCCCATCATAGTCAGCTTCATCAGCCATCATCATACGGAACAACCTCGGCTATTTCTGCGTGACAAAAACGCGACTCCGATACGCGAAGGCGAATACTTGACAGAAAAATCAGACATTTTGTTCTCTTTTGATTTATGATTTATGTAAAGAGTTAATATCTATACATCGGATACCAACGCCGTGATTTGGATATGTTGGGGAATGATTGGTTTACAGTAAAGTGGTTTTAGAAGACAAAGTTTACGACCAAGAGGCAATATCGTGTCGAGGTGTGGAACACAAATGGAAAGACAACACAAATTGGACACCCAAATATTATAGGTGAGTATGAGATAAACGGAGTCTCGACTTTATCTCGTTTGCCCAAGTATAAACTGACTATATGATTAACCGCCCAACACAATATATGTATGACTGGTAATTAAATTGTAAGCAAGTATTTCAATAAATGTGAAAAGATATACAAGGTCAAAAACAAGTTTCCTTTTGCACCAGTTTTAAAATTAGAGTAGGTATTTTTGTTTTTCAATATATATGTATATATAACTTTCAAAGCAACCCAATTTGTGGAATTTTATTTTAACAGCCATAACCTTGTAATTGTCAGTCTTGGAAATGTGAACTCCAGTGATACATGTAAGCCCAAACAGGGACTGCTCTGGTATTATGATAAAGTTGTGAATTTCTTGAGTATTTGTAGATCTAGTCCAAAAAGGTCTTTAGGTTACTGCTAAATTTTCAGACTGCTACATATATAAGTAAAATCATAACTTAAGTAACTTAAGTCCTGGAAAAAGAAATTTTGAAAAATTTCACATTAATCTTAGCAAGATTAAAATGTACACAAGTTTTACCATGAAGATGATTTTTGAACGATATGTTAATGTTTTAATCAGTCTGACTGTACAGTCTGTAAACGTTTTAAAGCTGTTTGTGTATTACAGGTACTGGTGTTCAGGACAAAATATATAAGCAGTTTGAAGTTAATTCCACAAAGTCCATTCCTAAAAGCACCATGTACTGGAGGAAGAGAAAACAATGGTAATTCCAGGAGTAATAGAGAGTTTTTTTACATTTTAAATAATGTCTGCAGCTGTCTCCCACAACAATGTTTATTTGTGTGAAGAGAAGCATTATTCTTTATACATTTGTTCTTACCTAGTACATTCACAGCTTAACATGGCTCATATCTTAAACACAGTTTCATTATCATATCAATAATTTAAGGAATAAACAAATTTCACTATACAACACTAAGTGGAATTTTCAGAGTTCAACAAATTCTGAGTATATGGTGAAATCATTCAGTATTTACAGACAGAATATTCAGTGTACGTGTTTGAACAGAACATTCACTCTGTATAGGTTATCCAACACACCATACACAATATATGCACAATGTACACCATATTTAACCAAATCAGCCAATTACAGAAATTCCAGGAAATATCTGATCAGTATTGATTCTTGCAGAACAAGATATAATAATTTATTGTTATGCATTGTCATACTTAAGTTTTTAATTATTTAAAATGTTAAATATAATTTTTACTTTCATTTTTCTTATAATGCCCTAAAATGTTATGAAACTTGAGTTGTTTTTCTGAAAACATCACATACATTTATGAAGTGTATGTTGTATCACATGTACTTTGTATGATTGAGTATATTATTGTGTATCAATTACTTGTCATTTACATGCATTCATTGTGTATCATGTTTGCATTACCCATGTTTAAATGATGCATGCATTAAGATTGGATTTGTCAAACTAAACTACTGTAACAGTGTAATATTAACTGTACATATACAAAACAATAATGTTTGAATGTTATGATTTTAATATGAATTATACATGTTCACTAAAATTTGTATTTCTCATTACAGTGTTGTTGATCTAGGTGAATCCAGTTCTGTTGGTCTTGGATATTATGAAATTGGTGACTGTACGTAATACTAATCTTCAAATATAATGAGAATATCAACAGATGAACCAACTATATATGGTGACAGTGACATGAGTTTCTCATCTGACTAAGAAGAAAGTATAGAGTTTTAATCAAGTTCAGACGATTAACAGTATCATCAGGTGAATGAAGCAACTCAGTCTTACCCATCTCATGTCACAGATCCCCCACTTTATGTCATAGCCCCATAACAAGATATATATTGTAGTGAAATCACAAAGTCTGAACATGTTATTGTCCTTGGGGCTTTGCCAACAAGACATAATTTGTCAGATGCTAAATATGTGACTTTTTGGACTTAATTCAGTTGCATCTTCCTTCAGCAAACACAGGATTGACAATTGTCAAAGATTTGAAGGAAAAATGTGAATTCAGTAAGGAGTATCTCAAATACAATTTTTATTGTGGGATCTGCAAAAAATTGTACTCCGATAAAGAAGAAATGTGTGAAACTGGGGGCTGTACAGGTGTACATAACTAATAATTATGAGCAAACATCTCTTTGGAATGAAGTTGGCTCTGACAAGAAAGAAGACTTCCTTTCATCATCAAAAATAGGATCAAGTGTCTTCGAGAACCTATTATTGTTGTTGAAATTGGAAATGCCATTTATGGTACTGTTCTCCCCAATCATCATGAAAAGGACTAAAATGGCTCTCACCATTGCACAGCAGAATTTCATACTTATACACTGTAGTGTCAAGCTCAAGTGGTGAACAGATTTGGACATATTTATGATTTTATATGCACCAGATATTTTCTGGTCAGGATTTAACTAATTTTTCAGGATATCTTTTCATACATGTATAGTTTGTGTTACACCAACATTTTTGTATAGTGATGTTCTTTTGATAATGAACATTTAATTACATATGTGGTACATACAATAAATGATGTACTACTTCAACACTTGTAGTTTGTTTTTTTAAAGCAGGGGTCAAGTGTGTGTGTGTGTATGGTTTAGTTTGTTTATTTGACTTGTGTCCTCTATTTCTCAGTATATATTTATCATAGGTTTGAAATAATAGTTTAGTTTCAAGTTCAAAAATCTGTGTTACAGCGCAGTTTAGTCATGATTGCTCTTTCTTTAGGTAATTCAAAATAATTCTTTGTACCAATCTTGAAAATTGACTAAGGTCTTTTCCAGGGTTTTCCATGCTGAAATTTATCCCAAAAATTCTAAGTCCAAACTTTCCATCCTTTTCCAGGGTTTTCCATGCTGAAATTTATCCAAAAAATTCTAAGTCTAAACTGTCCATGCTTTTCCAGGGTTTTCCATGCTGAAAAAAATTCAGAGTCCAAAATGTCCATCATTTTCCAGGGTTTTCCATGCTGAAAAAAATCAAAGTCCAAAATGTCCAGCATTTTCCAGGGTTTTCCATGCTGAAAAATTTCAAAGTCCAAAATGTCCAGCATTTTCCAGGCATGTCCAGCATTTTCCATGCACAATGTCCAGGGTTTCCATGCTAAATTCTGCAGAATATTTCATTTTTCCATCATTTTCCAGGGTTTTCCATGTTTTTCCATCGTATTCCATCCTTTTCCAGAGTATACGATGGAAAAAGTACAGCCGGGATCTCCATTAACACTTTCCAAGTTCTAATAATCTTATATACTTCATAATTTTAAAAATTATTGTTATCACTACCATCAGCCAGTATTTATCAAATTATCATAAACCACACCAGGAATCAAACATTTTGAGTTTTCTAGGTAGCCCGTACTTTAAACAAACATTTGTAAAACTACCTTCATGGAAGGTTCAAACTACGCTATAATAATGCTTATTCCTGGGCACCATGTGTCAATCAAATTTAGTTTAACTACCATTCATGTCATGCTTCAAGAACCCAGATGTGTAAACAGTTGCCAAGCCAAAAAACAGATTTTGTGACAAAAATGGTTAGCCTAAAAAAAAATAAACTTCGTCGTGCACATTTTCATATGTGGGACTTCTCACACACTAAAGTTCAAGAATTCATACAAATAATGCATGGTTCATGCAATTGCACACACTGACATCACCTCTGTTTAAACAGCCATTATCTTCCCTTCTGTTTTGCTGTAACGACACACACATCGATATGAGACAGAGAATCGATACAAAACGATACCTACCATATGCAATTTATTTTACCCTCAGCATTCGTGAATAATTATTATAAGTTTGCTTTATCATTCTTTAAAGTTAGAATTCATTAGTAATATCATCTGCAGTCACATGCACTATTTTTATTAGTAAAAAGCTAAAAAGACTAATGAGAATACTCACTTGCCATCGATAAATTAACACAATGTGACATATTTCGTAATCACCCCTCCATTCCATGCTAATTATCGTAACCCATCAGCATCTTCAGCATATGCTATACATTCAAAACATGTTCCATGATGTATAATGAATTACTTTACTCATCATTTAATAACCACTGTCTACTTGGATTTATTTAAAAGCTACACTACAGGTGTGTCACACAGTGAAATATGACCTTTCTTCCATATCCAAATAGTCATTATCTTTCCTACTTTACATATCAATCAATGACTTCTGAGTGAAGTTTATTTGCTGCTTTGACAAATCATCTGGTTTGTCACTCGGGGAATAAGATTCACTAATTTCAAATTCTATTTTCATTGATAATGTTCTCTGCTCATTTCATCATCACACATTTTAACCGCCAATATCATATTTATATTGACACAGTCTTTGGTAAACACATCAGACAAATATGATTTTCTGAGTTTCCTAATATTATTGATTTTGCCCACAATGTTTTCTATTGCACCCTGCAGCCTGAAAACAACATTTTGAACGTCCATGTTAGACATTTTTAGTGCTCCAGTTTGAGCTTGGAAAATCACATGACAACCCATGTTAACGTCAACAACAACCCTGCTTGCACACTCATTCAAATCCAATTTGGTTTCAAAACTGGTTAGATCAACAATGGTGCATCACAAGGTGGTTGAGTGTCCATAAATGTTAATAGGCAATTTATATAAGTCTACTTCTTACAGGATAATGTAAAATCAATAAGAATTTGTATGGTTGGCAAACGCATAAGTGCATGAAGTGCTTTAGCAATAAGATGTCCCATTCAGACAAATTTGCACTGTCAAGAGTTGAATAATACTGGATTTTAAGTGGCAATGCAAGCCCACATGAGTCAAAATAGAACTGATGTCAAGGGGCTATAATGTATGTCACCCAATGCATTCCAGGTTCTGTTGTCAATTACACCTTGATGATGACGGTTTCCTTTGTGCCTGGGATAATCACTAAAAATTCATCCCACATAAAATCACCTGGAAAGGTTTTGGCTGTCCTTGTCATCACAAGTATATCAAAATGTCAACAGCAAGGCCAAAACTGAAAATCTTATCTGCTTAGGAAACTTTGGCTTCTGCACTTTGATCATCTAAATACTTTTCTTTTTTATGTGGTCTCAAATTGCCCTGTTTCCCTCCACTATTTTTTCACAATCATCCCCAATGCAGTCACACCCCAATGCAGATGCAACTGCTTTTGCAACTATGACAACCATAGCCAATAACAATGATAAATGGCTGAGCAGAATGGAAATATAACACTAATCATTTTCAGTCCCCAATTATGTTTTAATGGAACAGTCCTTAGGTTTGGCAGGGTTACAAACCTGGAGTTTCAGGCAACCTTTCTAAGGGCAGGCAGCCTCATCAAAACAGAGGCTGATATCAGCTGAATAAACCTAAGCAAATGCTTGTTTTTTATAATCATTGGCTGGATCTTGTGTAAAGGGTCACCTTGAGTGTTCTCAATGTATGTGAGGTATAAATTGCTTATAATAGCAAGAAATGTAGCAGCAGAGAGGGTGAACAGACCATAGAATTCCGACAAAACAAATAAAACAAACAAATAAATCATCTCGTAGAAAGGTCCAGATTTTACAAATGAACTTTCCTTGAGATGTTTATTTTTGCAATGACCGATTGTGCTAATAAAACCTCAGTTTGAAATAGTAGCTGAAAAAATAAAGTACTCTACGTGTTTATTTATTTCTTGTTTATTTTTTTGACGACCAACGTTGGTAGGTACCCTCTCTGCTGCTCCTCTTCTGCTGATATTAATTAAATTATTATGTTATAATAAAAATGGTACATCCAGAATCTCATACTGCAAGAACAGCACGAGAACGATTAGAAACAATTAAAAAATTTCTTCCTGTCAGAGACTCATTTAGAAAAAATCTGCAAGCGCAGCAAGAAGCAAAAGTTGAGTATGAAGAGGACACTAAAAAACTATTTAAACCCGTCACTGCAGCTACTAAGAAAGTTAGAACTGTCATCAAAGAAGATCTTCTTCCGGTATCAAAACAAACTGCAGCGCTGACTGAACAGACAATGGAGATTTTACGAGGCCTTCCAGCTGGCATAGCTGCAGCTCAGCCTCCACGTATTGATGAGGAAATACGTGAAGAAATTGGACAACTTCGTGATGAGATAGGTGATATGAAAGATCGTGAATCAACAAAATCAGAAGGGAGAATGATTACGCTGAACAATAAATTTACCGAGGAGGGTATCAAATTCATAAAAAAAATTAAGGATATTAATACGTTATCAGAACTTGCAGTAAAAAGTTTTAATAAAAAAGAAGAACTTTTAAGACCTGAACATAGTTCCGCTCGTATTAATAATCCTGAAATCTGGTATAAATGGATATATCGTATATATTACGATAAAGATAGAGTTTACTCTAGTGATGAGGTATATAATGATTATCGCAGAAAAATAGACATGTATCTTGCACAAAAAGAACCAAAATCTCTCAGAACAATAAGTGAGGAAGAAGAAGAAGTATCACCCTCAAGACTATTTAAGAAAAGATCACCCTCAAGACTATTTAAGAAATCAGAAGAAGAAGAAGTATCACCCTCAAGACTATTTAAGAAATCAGAAGAAGAAGAAGTATCACCCTCAAGACTATTTAAGAAAAGATCACCCTCAAGACTATTTAAGAAATCAGAAGAAGAAGAAGTATCACCCTCAAGACTATTTAAGAAAAGATCACCCTCAAGACTATTTAAGAAATCAGAAGAAGAAGGAGCTACTGGCAGTGGTCTGGGAAATAATTTTATTTGTCCTGATAATATCATCAATGACGTATCACGGTTAGAAGTTCTCATAGGAGGAAAACGAGCTGGAAATAATTCACCAGAAATAACCAATGAAGCAGCTGATATTTGTCGGCGACTATTTCAAGGTGGTATCATGGATATTGGCGTTTACCGAGAACTTATTGATGAGCTCGTTGATGACTAGTTGTTAGATAAATGGTAAATAAAATAAGATGATTGTGCATGATAATCATCGTAAACCCACACAGGTTAGAGCAGTAAACTCACGATTACCAATCTATGAAGCAATTTACGGAAATGGACTTGGTGATGTCATTCGGGGATTATTCACGAGGATAGCTCCAAAAGTAGCACCTGTTGCAAAACAATTATCGATGAAGGCTATTGATATTGTTCGTGATAAAGCTCCTGGTGCAATTGTCAATGTTGCTGGTAAGGCGTTCTCGGCGATCAAGGAAAGACTAGCACGATTATTGCAACGAAAACAACAACCACCGGTGAAACTGGCAAGTACTGAGGTGATGCCTGCAGATGTCAGTAAAATAATAAATCAGGCTGCAAATCAGAAACTAGCGGCGATATCTGAAGAAGCAGAAAAAAATATAACATCAAATTTAATAGCAGGAAGTGGTCTTCGTCGACGATGATCATCATTTGGAAAAATGGTAACTATAATAAAATGTTCAGGCGCGAATCAGACCCAGCATTTGATATGGAGGCACCTGTCCTTAAGTACGAGTCAGTACGTGATTATCAATTTTATTCTTATGACGCAAGACTACCAAATCAGCGGGGAAGAATCGAATTACAGGTTCATGATACAAGTAGATATTTCTTGCCCGCTGAGGCGTTTATTGAAGTAGAAGGTAGACTTGTAACGAATGTTGTAGCTAATACGGCATATGCTGCTAATTTGCGTGTTGGTTTTGTCAACAACGGGATCATGGCGTTGTTTGATAGCGCCACATACATGATTGATGGAAAAAATATTGAATCAGTTCAGAAGGATGTTGATGTTGCTACAACAATAATTGGTCTGGCGAGATATTCTGACGACTTTACAAGATCAGCTGGTCCAACAATGATGTTTGCTAAGGATATCACCGACAACGCTGATCATATCAGGTATGCTAAAATACGAACACCACAAAATACTGCATCTGATCCACAACCGGTTGCTGATGGTCCTGAATATGCAGCCAGACCAGCTGCTGCTTTTGATATTGTAAAAGGTGATAGCACGACTTTCAACTTAGGATTTGCAACACGCCAAGCATCGCTGTCAGGAGATAATAGAAATTTTTCGTGTGCAATTCCATTATCTCACATCTTTGGATTTTGCAGAAATGTTAGAAAAGTCATCTTTGGAGCTAAACACACAATTGTGCTCGTAAGAAAAGGTGATGATAATGATGCAATCTGGCGAGGTGCTGGTGTTGCTGATGCTGGTAAAGTAAATATATCAAAACTTTCATTGTGGATGCCAGTAATGACTCCATCTATTACTGAGGAACAAAAATTACTATCTTTTATGGATCAAGGCGGCAAATCATTGCTATCATGGTTAACAGTAACCACAGATGCTGCTCAAAGCAATATTAATGGTTTATTTACATGGAATATAGCATCACAACAGGGTGTTTCTGCACCACGACATATTTTTATTGCACTACAAAATAATGACCGGATAAATAATCAAGAACGTTCACATATGATATTTGACAACCTTGGAGTTAGTGAAGTTTCTTTACGGATAAATGGACATCAAGAACCATCCGAGGATATATTATTAAATTATGCACAAAATCATGTAGCGCGCGCATATCATCGTTTAATGTCATTTATGGGACGTGATCAAAATATAGATACTGGTTTGCAAATATCACAACTAGATTTTACAGGTCTATATCCGATTTATTATTTTTCACTAGAACATCTTGATTTATCCAAACAATCTGTTGTTGATATACACTTTCGAGCTCATGTTACTGCCCCGCCAGGTGCTGGTGCCTTTTACAGAGCGATCGCGGTCATACTTAGCGACAAGGCCATGTTACTTGAAGGTGGCAGTGGTCGAATGAGAGTTGTTGATGCACCGGTGGAAAATCTTTAATCGTGTTATTTAGAAAAATATATTTTATATAAAAATGTCGTATCGTCATGTTAATGTTACTCTGACCCCGGGTCAGGTAAAAAAGCTTCAATCAAAAACCGCCAACAAATGCGGAACTAAAATATCACTAAAACGAGATCATATTAGTGGTGGTCCAAACAAATTATCGCTGACAAATAATCAGATTAAACATTTCAATAAAGCCCTAGAATCAAAAACTGGAGTTCAATTCCATCTCTCCCCGAGCGCCATCAAAGACATGGTTAAAACGGGTGGTATATTTCCACTACTTGCGGCCATTCCGGCATTACTAGCTGCAGCTGCTCCAGCCGTAGCAAAAGCAGTTGCGTTAGGTGCTGCTGGAGGTGTTGCTGGAGCGGCTGGTAAAAAAATTTTCGAAAAAGTTACTGGTGGACGATATAACAAAAAAAAGGGACGCGGTCTAAGATTACCGGGATCTCGTTGGGGGAGAGGCCTAAAGCTTCCAGGATCATTTCGTTAAACGTTCCATCATCAAATTTTGATTTACTTGATGCTGCTAAAAAATTAAAAATATCCGCCTTTAGAGGTGTTTTTATGCGAGATCAATTACCGAAACAACCAAACAAACTAGAAACAGGTATTATTAATCTTGACAAACGTTCTGGACCCGGTACTCATTGGGTATCATACGCGGTTGACCCGCGTGGAATTGTTTATTTTGATTCGTACGGGTTAGCTCCACCTGCTGAATTTATCAAGTATGTCGCACCACTCCACGCAACAACCAGAGGTTCCAAAGTTTGGTATTCAACGCTACCCACACAAACAATGACAGATCCGCCAATATGCGGCCGTGAAGTAATTAATGTACTCGACGCTATATCAAAATCATCCAGGCCGCCACATAAAGTCGTGCACGATTATACAAGCAACCGATTTGTTGCGCGTAAAGCATTTTAAACAACGGATCTTATTATAATGGTTGACATTTACGGAAGATCTTCACGCGTTAAGAAAATAAAATCCGACGTTGATCTGTCAAAGTATGCGACTAAAGATGACCTCGCTGATATTATGAACCTTGCTGGAGTTGACCCAGATGAGGTTATTATTTTTCAAGATCGATATGGTAAACTAAAAACCAGCAATATCAAATGGAATGATATAGTCCGGCGAGTACTTGGTGCAGTTACAGATAATATTCCCGTGTTTACTGAGAGCGGCAAAATCAGAGATTCAAGTGTATCATTAGCAACCATCAGAGATGAAATTGCAAAAAGTGTTGCTAATCGCGTGAGAAACACCGGTGACACAATGATGGGTGAACTTAGCATGAACGGGAACAAAATAGTAGTTTTAAAAGATCCAACATCTGACGAAGACGCAGCAACAAAAAAATACGTCGATGTCAACTATGGCACCGTAGACGGTAAATTATCCACGTTACGGGCTGAGTATGACGTACACGCAGGAGCTTTTCGAAGATTTCGAAGAAATTTTCAAAAAATCGACGATACCATAGATAAATTCTTCGGTACTCCACGCGCCATTGACATGAAACTCGTTGATATCAAAAATAACCTAGACACGATCAAACAAACACAGCAAAACGTCGTAGCAGGAATTCCTGAGATTGTCGGTAAAACCAATTTGATTAAAATTTCAGCTGCAATAACTCCCGGGCATATCACAAACATCGTATGCACGGTATCATCGGGATTTGCAACATGGTCGCAGCAAAATAATACTATCAAATATACCGCAACAGTCACTGGCGTGTACAGGCTGTCTGTGTTTTCCGCCGCTAAGTTTGAAATATTTACAACGTTTCCATGGCGTCATTCCACAGACAGGTTTTCCGGGGTTGTATCTGTTGTATTAAATATCGGAACCGAAGAAATATTTATTCTGGAAGCAGATGATAAGAAATTAACCGCAACATCCTTCTGGTGGTGTTTGGAATTTGTAGCTGAAACACCTCAATTGGTTACGGCATAAAAATATATATGGACGGTGCACAATACAGATACAATCAAGCGCGTGAATGGCAGGCTGCGCTAAAAGATCAAGTTGATCAATATACAGTAAAAGTAAAAAAATATCGACGACGATTGGTTATCGTTGATATGATTGTTTATTCAGTATCCGCTGTTGTTGCTGGAACCGGTGTAATATTATCAGCGTTGACAACGATGGCACCAGTAGCTGTAACTATCTGTATATCAGCAGCAACAACTATTGCAGGTGTGCTTAGTATCATCACAAAAAAAATATGTACTTGTACGAACGAAAAATTATCCGATTACAAAATAAAATTACATACAGCGACGGTAGCATACTCGAAATTATCCTCGTTGTTATCAGCGAGTCTCAGTGATGGAATTATATCTGATTTCGAATTTTCAATGATAACCAAAATATACGATGAAGGTATTAAAGATACAAGTATCAATAATGACAGAATTACTCCAGCAGATCGTGACCAACACAACTCCGCCAAAGATAACGATGATCTCGGTAAGTTCAACTAATCCTGAATTTAGTGTTAATTTTCCTACTGCAATTCCAGTAAAAGAAATAGCACTAGCACAATTACGAGTATATTACAGCTGGCCAAATATCAGATCAAAATCATTTCATGATACACCAGCAAATAATTCGCTTGTATTTACTAACAAGAACAAACCCGATGGAACACCTGACTGGGTTGTTGTTGGAATACCAACCGGCAGTTACCAGATTGAAGAGATCAGTGAGGAATTTGCGCGTAGAATAAAATCAATAACAGGAAAGGAATCAAAAATATCAATAAACGTTCATGAGCCGACGTTGTCCTCGACGGTTGAAATAAACTCGCCTGATTATGCAGTTGATATTTATCAATCTTCAATCAGATCAGTGCTAGGATGGCCTGAAATTCCCCCGGTGCATAAAGGACCACCAGAACCAACTCGGGATGATTTTACGTCAAAGACCAGTCTTCGTCATGATATTAAAATGAATTCAGAATGGCTAGATTACATAGAAGTAAAACCAGGATGGAGGGGGGGAACACCTGCATATGATCCTAGAGCTCTTTTGTATAATCTTAATGAACGTGTTATTGCTTTGAATATTGATTCTATATTTGCTTCAATAAACTTAGACCATGAAATACAAGTAAATAATTTACGTGATAGTTTTCAAGAGTATTTATTTGATTCAACATCTGCGCGCGATAATATTATTAGGTACATAGAAGCTTTAAATTATATAGTTAATTCTTCTGAAGTTATCTATAACAGAATTAGAGATATGGTTCTTAAGTCATCAAGCGATTATAAAAAATCCTTCGCAGCCAAGTACAAAATACCCGAAGCTGACATTGTAACGTTTAAGTTTCCTGATTATAATCCGGATAAATTAAGAAAATCTGTCAATGATGTCATTGATGAGTTTTTTCCTAAAATACTCGATGCATGGAAAAAACTAGCACCACCTCCAACTGTTCTCAGATATGATAATGATCCACATGGCGGCGGAAGACACGTATCTCCGCGGATTGTTAATATAACACCGACGGTCGCGGTCAATCTGGTTTGTGACGTAATCGATGGCAGCTATCAAATAGATCTCGGAAGATCAAATCAAGCTCAACAAGGATACATCCTATACACGTTCACACCACAAGTTCCCCCTGGAAATTTAATCGTGCAAGAACCAACTAATCCCGTGTATTTGCGGTGTCACAATAATATGTTAACACGAATCAATTTTAAACTCACAGACCACCTTAATCGCTTGATTGACATACGTGAAGAAGAGCTTGTGATAAATCTGTATGTAAAGTCGTAAAGACTTCCATCGTAAGGACTTTTGTCGTAGATCTTCATGTGGAGGAGGGTTTTACACGCGAGGATTTCTTAACAGTTAGAAGAACATTTGTAACAGAGATCAGAATCAAATTCGATCAACTTAAAAAAATAATATTTATTAATTTTCCTGATTTTTACTGAAATTGCACAAATTACTTGATTTTGACTACCAACTACCCCCTCAGAAACATAAAAATGCACGAACTACTTGATTTTGACTACCAACTACCCCCTCAGAAACATAAAAATGCACGAACTACTTGATTTTGACTACCAACTACCCCGTCAAAATCAAGAAAGTTCTAACCTTGTCAAATTGTTCCTAACAAATTTTATTTATTATAAATTTTATTTATTAATAATATTATTTTTACTGAGGATTTATTTTTTTTTTTTACTAAAATACAACGAAATTGCTCAATTTTCCTGATTTTGACTACCAACTACCCCGTCAGAAATCAAGTAATTCGTGCATTTTTCTTTGATTTTGACTACCAACTACCCCGTCAGAATCAAGTAATTCGTGCATTTTTCTTGATTTTAGTAAAAAAAAAAAAAAAAATCCTCAGTAAAAATAATATTATTAATAAATAAAATTTATAATAAATAAAATTTATAATAAATAAAATTTATAATAAATAAAATTTATTAGGAACAATTTGACAAGGTTAGAACTTTCTTGATTTTGACTACCAATACACGTGGTCAGCGTTGACATGGACCCCAGTTACCAAAACTTTCATTTTCATTATCACCAGTAACGAGGTTACTCTGGACCGTTTCACCAGTAACGAAGTTACCTTGGATCGTTTCACGATCTAACATTATTTTTCTTAATAGTCTTATGCGAGTACTAATCGTTTTCTTTGCCTCATACTCGTGGGATAATAAAGACTTTATTCTTTCTACGGCTGTAGAAAGAGGAACGAACTTCTTCACATGATCATCTTCTACGGTAGCTAGCGACTGAAACATTGCCGATTGAATCCGTTTCATGAGCCTGTATTCAGATGATAGTGTGTGTGTCCCCATGGTTTTACGTTCTTGTAAAATCTCAAAGTCAGAAACTATTTTTTCAGGATTAAGTTCATCAGATATATTAATTCCATCTTTTTTTAATTTTTTAATAGCGACAATTACATCATTGATATTTTCATGGTTCATTATGTAATATATAAATCTTTAAAATAAAAAAAAATATCCCTAGAACACCTATCGAGTGTATTAGCGAGTTCGTCGGGATGTTTCAGGGACAGCACAGCCAAGAACTCGTAGCTTGCCACCGCAATCTACCAAGTTCATTAGGCAAATATTCCCTCTACGAGAGCCCCTAACCCGCCAAACAACGGTCTAGAGGCCCAAGAGGGAGGACGGCACAACCCTCATTAAACTCGTAGCTTGCCACCTCAATCTACCAAGTTTATCGGACATACACATAACATATATATACAATGAATGAAGAGCCCCTATCGAGTGTATTAGCGAGCTCAGATTATGAATGAAACGGCACTAACTAAGGACAGCACAAGGACAGCACAGTCCTCATTAAACTCGTAGCTTGCCACCGCAATCTACCAAGTTTATCGGACATACATATAACATATATACAATGAATGAAGAGCCCCTATCGAGTGTATTAGCGAGCTCAGATTATGAATGAAACGGCACTAACTAAGGACAGCACAGTCCTCATTAAACTCGTAGCTTGCCACCGCAATCTACCAAGTTTATCGGACATACATATAACATATATACAATGAAATGGTTATATACAATGAAATGGTTATATACAATGAATGAAGAGCCCCTATCGAGTGTATTAGCGAGCTCAGATTATGAATGAAACGGCACTAACTAAGGACAGTACAAACATGTACCCTCAGCAAAATCACACCCACAATAATTAATCCAGTGGGTGATACGAAAATATGTATCAACCACAAGTCAATATTGTGGTTTGTGAATTTGCTGAGCGGAGGGGTTCTTGCGGTTCCCCCCACTATTATAAAAATCGCAATTATGCGCACCACCGACAAATTGTCAGCCATGGGGATTCGATCCTGGACCGCGAGCGTCACAGTCCAATACCATACTGATCGAGCTATCAAACATTGTTACGAACATATGTTTCGGAAGTTAATATATAGCTAGCTATATAGCTAAGGAACCAATATTTACAGTAAACAGCGGTTTCTGAATAATAACGGTTTCTGTATTTAACAGTTTCTGTATTTGTAGCGGTTTCTGTATTTATAACAGTTTCTGAATAATAACAGTTTCTGTATTTATAACAGTTTCTGAATAATAGTTTCTGTATTTATAACAGTTTCTGAATAATAGTTTCTGTATTTGTAGCTAGTTTCCTAAGCAGACCGAAAATCAATAATAACAGTAGCATTAATGCACCAGTCAAAGAACTTTCCAGAATTGTAAGTTCAGTGAACACACAACTGCAGGTCGATTACAATGAGTAACGGTTTCTGTTTACACACAGCTTCCTACGGATCAATAACATTATCTGTTGTATGATGGGAAAATATTTAAAAACCATAAATAATACTTATGAGTCTAATGAGTTAGGTTCGTCGGCACTATACGATGTAATTAGCAAACTGACTAATTACGATCATAAAAAACCAACCATCTACGAAGAAAACTATATATTACAAAGTAATCTCCCTTATATAATCAAAAATTCAGTAGTGTATGGAGGACCTACTGTGACATAAATTAAAAAAATTAATTCAATGTTGTGATGATAGTTAATAATATGGTGATGATAGTTAATAATGTGGTGATGATAGTTAATAATGTGGTGATGATAGTTATTGATGTGGTGATGATAGTTATTGATACTTAAAGATAATTTTCTGTTTATATTTTTTCGATAAAGCTGTTTTATATATATTTTCTGCCACTCTTTGTACTGATTGCGGGTGAATATCAAAATATTTCGCAGCAGAAGATATTGAACGAAACATAATTTCTTTGCCAGTTTCTATGTTTGTAGAAATTACCACCCTCTTTCCGATTGTCTTACATCTTCCTGTATTACCGCGTGTATTATTCTCGCTGTGAGAGATAGCTTGTAAATTGGATAAATTATTGTTTTGAGTGTCCCCGTCAACATGATCAATAACAAGACCATCATTGATCAAACCCTTGTGACACTCGTACGTAAATCTATGACATAGATAATGTTTCTTTTCCCCCCCGCATGTGAACATTAGATAACCAGCATTAGTAATATAACCAACTTGTTTCTTCAACTTGCAGTGTCTGATGATACCATTAATATTTGATTCATAGTTTGTTATGACAGGATGTGGGACAAATATATTTTGCTCCATTATAATAATATTATATGTTTAAATCATTGTTTGTCTGAAATCTTGATATATAATCCTTCACGGATTTTATAGCGTTTTCACCGCTATTATTTTTTTTGTCATAATATCTTTTAAGTTCTCTGAACCGTTTCCCGCCACACTTTCCACATAATTCTGTCTTTCCTCGCACTCCAATACCACACCGTAGACATGGTATTGGTCCTAGACTTCCTCGTCGTATGTTTTGTGAGTGCATCCAACAAAATTCCTTTCTACAGGATTTGTTGCATCGATTTACTGAGCCGATCATCAACCATCTGCATTGGGACATTGTATATATATATATAATTTTCTTTATTTAAATATTTGTTTTAATTATATGAACGAGTTTGAGAGATTATCCCAAACTAGGCCTGTTAAGTATAAATTCAACCTTGACAGATTATCTCAATTGCCAGTACGAGATCTGGTTGATCCGAAAAATAAAAGTTTGATCTCGAAAATTCATGACGCTAAGAAAGAATTTTACACGGATGGTGCATCTCATACATGGTCAACGTTCAAGATTATACGAAACACTGACTTTGTCACGGACGCTACAATGAACGACAAGCGAGCGGCAACTATCATTAACCACATCGCTGAATACGAGGGCAATCAAAAATATTTCTTCAGAGTAAAATTTATTGTATTAACAGAAACAGATAGTTGGATTATCCGTGACAAATATGATCCTGTCCTTGGTAATAATAAAACTATCATATTAAGTAAAAATTCCAGACCGGGTCTATTGACTGGTATTGATAAACCGTATTATGAACGAGCATATCCTGTAACAGCGGTTATTTATGGAATTTATGAGATAAATAAAAAACCCAACGTTGATAAACTAGCGCCGATGAAATTTTCAAGGTTAAATTGTGTAGCTGAACGAGTAATAGAACATTTTACAAACGCGATGCGTGGAAATGGATTAACTGATTTAAGGCGTGAAAAAATAAACTCGTGGGCTGATTCAGTTAAGGATACTGGTGCTACAATAAAAGATGTTGCTGAGTTAGGAAAAATATTAAAATTTCCAATAACCGTAGCAACAATAACGGGAGAAGTACTGTACCAGTCGAAATATAAATCGAAAGGAGCTCCAATAAATATTATCGATCATAACGCGCACGCATGGACTAACGCAGTAACAATATTTCCACGTGATCGAACTGTTAGATTTTACCCCACAGATATGGCTGTGGCAGATATGAGTATGTTTGATTTTATCAACGAAATAAGCAAAACCGATCCTGTATCGGTATGGTTATTCAAAAGTAATGAGGAGGGTGAATTTGATCAGTTTGTCAAACCGAACGGTGAAATATATCGCACAGAATTCCTCCATGACGAGATGAAAAATCTTGCGACGTTTTTACAGTGCAAGCACGTGGAAAATACTGACAAATTACTAACTAATTGTTTTACCGTTCCATCTGTTGCGGCTCATTTCGCCAGGGAACGAAATTCATGGAAACCAACACGATTTGATTTACTCGAGGACGTACGCGCAAGTTGCGTCGAATATGGACATGGCGGATTATGGAATACCAAATACAATTACAATGATGTTATTTCGGCTGATATGGTTGCATGTTATCCAGGAAGTTTTCTGGGATACGGAGATTGTTCTACGTACTTTGAAAGATTTGGTCACCCTACAAACGAGATGACGCGGGTGGCAATTAATGGACCATTACCTGATTTTGATCTGACTGGATTCGCCTGTATTGAGTCGTTCGAGTTTAACGAAAATCTTCACAAGATTTGTTATGTTTGGTTTGGTAGACATTTTTGTGAAAAACGTTGGGCACCTATAGTTTTGTTACGATATATGCTAGATTGTATGATACTGACATCGTTGGTGGTCAGTGAGGCAATTATATCATATCATGCACAGACCAAAGTTTGGTTGCCCATGTCAGATTCTGAAGTTATCAGCGAGTTTAAGGATGATATTCCTAATAGACTCAAAACCGCAAAAGATCTCGGTAGAAAAATTATAGGTAAATTTACTCAAGGTGGTGCATATGATTATAAAAGACATCACGCACGATTAATTTTAGATGATGCCGAGTACGATTTTATAATCGCTGATACAACGGCGAAAAATACATTTGTAAATCGAGAGAGTGTTTATTTATCCGACGGAACAAAATTAGGTACGATCGTTAGTTACATAAATGACGTATCCCCGCAATATACTCATCTAAGATCTTCCATGTTGGCTTATGTTTCTATAAATGTATTATCGATGATTAATAGATTTCCTGAGACCGCAGTCAGAGTCGCAACAGATTCGTTTTATATTTCAAGTAAATATTTAGAACCTGTTATGAAATTTACAAGTAATGATGAACGATGGGGTTCGTGGAGAATAAAAAAGGAACTATTACACAATTACACAGAATCAGCAGATGTTCCAGTGAGAGATTTTTATCGTGAGGGTAATAAAATATCAGAAATGTCGAAGGCACCATCGTTGAGTGATCCAATAACGAGATATAAGACAGTATATCTCAATGGACCTGGTGGATGCGGCAAAACAACTCGAACGATTAATGTTTTTAGAAATTCAGATATAATCGTGCTGACACCCACACATAGACTCGCACGTGAGATGAAACAGCGGCAAGTACAATCGTGTACGTATCATAGTTTCTTCCGATGGCGCGGAGATACATGGACTCCTGAACGGATGGGAGAAAAATATATACCTAAAATAATTATTTGGGATGAGATATGCACGGTGTCATTGGATACATTAAAAACGTTTCTTGATTGGTTGTTGACGAAAAATACCGCCATAATAATGTGTGGCGATCATGGTCAACCTCCGCCTTTTGTTGGACCATCTCCACATGATTGGTTAAAAAATTTCGTTGATTATTACGAAGAAATAGATGATGATCATAGAGCTCTTGATGCAAATTTGAAGGAGTTTAAAAAATTAATCAGATTACAATCAAACAAAATTCAGTGTGAAATAATACGTGGAGTGATCTCAGAGACATCAATGAGTGATTTTTTGAACTCATGGAGACCCACCGATTTGATCGTAGCAAGTAGAAAAATAATCAGAGACGCTTTACAACAACAGTTATTTCAACTACATAAAGAACAATATTCAGAATTACCCGTTCCGTTATGTTATAGACCATCAGATACACGAAAACAGAATATTAATGTTGATATTCCAGGACCCTTGACAGAGTCAAGGAAACAGATTCTCGTATTAAATGATATTGTCGCCGTTGATATCAGTGTGGTCGAAGATGCAATACACGCTGACAAATCTCCATGGGTGTTGGGATACGCCATGACAATCCACTCGTCTCAGGGATTAACTATTTCTGATACACGAGTCTGGATTGTAGACGATCGCATCGAGTGGTCAAATTTAGTTTATTTAGCGGTATCGAGGGTCAGAAATATATCTCAATTACGTAGAATTATAATTCCTGAAATCGTTGATAAATTTAACATCATCGATGATGATATAATAAGAAAAAAATTAATCGGATACAAACAATCTGACAAAAAAAATAAACGTGACTTTGATCTTGATGTTGAATTTATTATTGAGTTAAAACAGCAGCAGAACAATCATTGCATCAGTTGTAATTGTATAATGTTATGGCGATATTCGAGTAATGATTCAAGACAATTTACCGTAGATAGAAAAGATAATAGTCGCGGTCACACACGAGAAAATACCATGTTAACCTGTCTTGAGTGTAATCGACGTAGAGGCGCTAGCGCCTTGGGTGCTGGCACTAGTGCTAGTTAAGTGATCGAAATCACCGGAGTGATCGCGGTGGTAGTTGTGTATCCGCGGGAATTATTTGTAGTTGTTCACGTGTAAATCCACGTTGAGGAGCAGCAGAATCTAATCTGTAGATTGCAGGTTTGGAAACGCCTACATTTCTTCCAGTGGATCTTGTCACGGTAGATATTTTGTGTGTGGTAACACTCCAAATAGGATCAGTTGCTCTCGCCCTACCACCTTCAAGTTCACCAGGCTCATATAAATATCTGACTGTGACATCACCTAATATTTTTTGTTTTCCAGCATCTTTCCGTTGTGTTGGTATATTTATTTTTGTGACCGCGCTAATGGGTTTCATGTTGGTTGTTCGTGTGATTTCATTATTTAATGCAGCATTCACGTTTGGTAATCTTGCAACCCATTCGCGAGATCTTTTATCCTGAATAAATTCCCTCGCGTATTGATATCCAAATAACCGCTCAGCAAATGTTCGATTAAATCGCTCAACAATTGCTTGATCACGGTGAATTGCAGTATGACCTCGTCGTATTTTGGTATTATGTTGTTTCATCAACGATGATACTGGACCAAGAAATTCCTTACCAGGATCAACCTGTAGCAGCTGTGGCCATCGTAGACCACCTTGTGGTCCGAGTCCTCGTTGATAAATTCGTTCAAACGCATCGGCTACTTCAGATGATGTTTTCGCCGATAGCGGCTCTGCTTCTTTATATCTACTTGCAACATCAACTACGGTTAGCGCGTATTTGTACGTTTTTCCACGCACAGTATCATGCGGTAAAAACAGAATATCTGCTTGATGAACTTCATTAGGAACACTGACATCGAAATACGAGTACTGAATTTGTTTAGGACGTGGTAGATAAATTTGCCATATTGCCTGCCTGGACAACCACGCGCTAGCAGTAGAATGTTTAACCGATGCTGCATCAGCGAGTTTACCAATTGCTGCTTTGCCTCTCCAGTATCCTCTCGGTGAATAATAAATTGATTCCATTATTAATTACCAGCCCCAATCGCTAATTTACCTTTCATCGAGGATCTTACTAACCAATTAGCTAATGATTCTCTAATATTTTTATTTTTTATAGAATTTAATGAATGAATTAATTTTACATCTGCAATATGCCTATCTTGTAGATTTTTACTTTTATAAGCTACATCATGAGCATGACAAGCTCGATCAATAGCGTTTATTGGTTCCTCGCCTGGTTTTGGTTGATCTTGATCATCGAGCCTGATATCGAGTCGAGTACCAGGACCGCAATAATTATATCCTGGTAGATGTTTTTCTCCGCTGTATTTAGCCCATGGAGCACCTGGAAACTTTGACATCAAATTAGCAATATCACCACCGCGCTTATTAGGTAAAAATGAAAATTTCTTTCTACCGCATATAGAACATTTTCCACCGTACGCTATTTTTTTATTTTTTGTTGTAACCGTAGCTAAATCAGTAGTTGGAGTTTTAACTCTACAACATAAACAATATAAATTCATGTTATAATATATATGGATATAATTGATTTCTCAGCAACTCGGCAGCGAGAGCCAGTTAAGCATCATCCTGCGCTACCGAATTCCATCAGAATGATTATCATAGGACCATCTGGATCGGGTAAGACGCAATTATTACTTAATCTGATAATGAGATGGTTGAAATGGGATAAGTTGTATTTAGTAGCACCATCCGTTGATGATCAACGATGTTATGATGTACTTAAAGATTTCAATGAAAACGCGCGATTACTGGATGAAGATAATGATGTTATAGAGTTTATAACCGATATTGATGAAGCACCATCCGTAGATTCCATAGACGGATTTATTAATAATTTAGTTGTATACGACGATGTGATGCTAGATAAACAATCAAATCCAGCCAGAATATTTTCCCGAGGGAGACACAAAAATACAGACGTGATCTATGTTACTCAACGATATACACAAATACCAAAAGTGATCAGAGACAACTGCAACATTTTAGTTGTGTTTAATGGCGTAGACACACACACGTTGCGAAATATTCATCAAACCTGGTGTGGTGGTGACATGGATATAATTAAATTCAAAAATTTCTTCTCACGAGCGCAAGCTACCCCGCATGGATTTATAACAATAAATTTACATGATCCAAGAACAAGATATCGTGTGGGTATTGATAAAATATTTGGGTAACAGGGGGAGCAGCAGAGAGGGTACCTACCAACGTTGGTCGTCAAAAAAATAAACAAGAAATAAATAAACACGTAGAGTACTTTATTTTTTCAGCTACTATTTCAAACTGAGGTTTTATTAGCACAATCGGTCATTGCAAAAATAAACATCTCAAGGAAAGTTCATTTGTAAAATCTGGACCTTTCTACGAGATGATTTATTTGTTTGTTTTATTTGTTTTGTCGGAATTCTATGGTCTGTTCACCCTCTCTGCTGCTAATGTATACCAACTCATTGTTTTTAATTATAGGGCTGATATCAATCACCAGTTACCCAGTAAGAATCAAGTTGAAATGTATGTACTATATCCATGGCAATAATCAATGCAAAAATAGAGTTTCATCTGGTCAGGTGTGAATACTATCTGATCTACATAATGATTTGTTTGATTTACTAATAAATGCAAGAACTCATCATAAAAAGCCTTAAATAGGTTTGGAATCTGTCATATCTATATTCATTAGGAAATACCTATGAATGGTGGGGGGTGGGGGTGACTGACAGGCAGGCCATCTTTACTTGTCAAGCCATCATGTGCATGAGACTTCTGGTCGACATCAATTTCAGACTCAAAATCACTCATGGGTCTTTCCAACAACCCTTCCCCAGCTCCAATAATCACATCTTCATATCCTTCAAAATCATTGTCATCATTGCTATCTGCATCCAGTATTTTTTTAAGAAATCACTATTATACTGTGTCAGCCATTTTAAGTTTTTCCTGTTAGCATGGCTTTATAAGTGAGTATTTGTAAAACTTCTTTGTTAAATTCATACTAAAGCATGATAGAATGCTTGTCCCATGCCCCGATGTACCCAATGAATATAGTTTTACAAGCAGTCATGTCAAGTTGAAATAACAGGATCCATACATTATTGCTTCCTGTAAAATGACTGAAGTCAAAACTGTGAGCTGTATTGTGGATCTGGTTCTTTATCTTCCCTATCTCTGCATTCAAACATGAAGTGTATGACCTTGGCAATATTCTAGTTCAGTTTATTAACAGACACATTTTGTTTGTGATCAACATTAAATATCACAAATTTCTCCATCATTTTCAGACATGATTATTGTGATGAGTTTAAATCACTGTGTAAAGAATTTAATTTCATTACAAAATTTAATCAAGAGTAATTAAAACTGTAACCATTTGTGATTTATTGTAAGAGTTACTGTATGAGTGACACTGAATATAAAATAGGAACAGGTCATGGAAATTCAGTCACCGAGAATTTGCATAAAGAAGTTAATACATCAAACCCGCTTTATCCTGTTCAGCATTTTTGGTCATTTTTAGTGGCACCTTCTCACTGATAAATCATCATACCTGTCATATTTTAAGATATGTTCATCCTGATGGAGAGAAAGAAAAGAAGATAGAATCAGAAAGAAATAGAGGGAGAAGATGAAGAAATAATGAAACAGGCATGAATGTGGAAATGCAACTTTGAAAAGCATACATTCCTAAAAGAGAAAAGAAAGCAGTTCCAAAGATGATATCGCCATTGTGGTGATAGAACTGGTATCACCACTGTGGTAATGTTAATATTCTGCCACTGATACAGTTTAAATCTCATAATGAAATATACAATCAAAATCTGTATTCCAAATTATCAAGCTCAGATCAGAAATATGGTCTGCGAGTGGTATGAAATAAAAGTTGACAGATGGGTGATGGAAAAATGATGGACACAGGGCAAGTCACAAATTAGTTGGAGTTACTCTTATGGATAGGTGAGCAAAATAATGGGTCAGACTGCATGGTGGATATCAGGATTGCTAGTAATGTGATTAAATGATGGATCACTGTACAGATGGAATTGTGCTTAGATGGTGAATGGCAGTATTGATGGAAACGTGGATTGATGACGGCAAATATGGATAAATGATGGATGGCAGCATAGGTTGAAATATGGATTGATGATGGGTGGCAGTACAGATGTAAATGTGCATAGATGATGGATGGCAGTATAGATGGAAATGTGGATACATGATGGATAGCAGCACAGATGGAAATGTGAATAGACGATGGATGACAGAAGACATGTAAATGTGGATAGATGATGGACTGAGGTACAGATGGAAATATGGATATATGATGGATTGCAGTATAGATGGAAATGTGGATACATGATGGATAGCAGCACAGATGGAAATGTGAATAGACAATGGATGACAGAGGACATGTAAATGTGGATAGATGATGGACTGAGGTACAGATGGAAATATGGATATATGATGGATTGCAGTATAGATGGAAATGTGGATACATGATGGATAGCAACACAGATGGAAATGTGAATAGACGATGGATGACAGAAGACATGTAAATGTGGATAGATGATGGACTGAGGTACAGATGGAAATATGGATATATGATGGATTGCAGTATAGATGGAAATGTGGATACATGATGGATAGCAGCACAGATGGAAATGTGAATAGACAATGGATGACAGAAGACATGTAAATGTGGATAGATGATGGACTGAGGTACAGATGGAAATATGGATATATGATGGATTGCAGTATAGATGGAAATGTGGATACATGATGGATAGCAGCACAGATGGAAATGTGAATAGACGATGGATTACAGAAGACATGTAAATGTGGATAGATGATGGACTGAGGTACAGATGGAAATATGGATATATGATGGATTGCAGTATAGATGGAAATGTGGATACATGATGGATAGCAGCACAGATGGAAATGTGAATAGACGATGGATGACAGAAGACATGTAAATGTGGATAGATGATGGACTGAGGTACAGATGGAAATATGGATATATGATGGATTGCAGTATAGATGGAAATGTGGATACATGATGGATAGCAGCACAGATGGAAATGTGAATAGACGATGGATGACAGAAGACATGTAAATGTGGATAGATGATGGATTGCAGTACAGATGGAAATGTGGATAGATGATGGATGGCAGTACAGATGGAAATATATTTCTAAAACCATTTGGGCAAAAATGTCAAATTAGCACCAACAATTTTCTTAATTTTTAAACAATAAACATTGTAGAAAAAACTAATAACAAATAATAGTAGATGTTTCATAGTTTAGCAATGTAGAACAGAACAATTTAGAAATTCTTTCTTTGAAAAAATAATTGTGGATTGGAATCATCTTAGTGACAGTGTTGTGTGCATTCAAACAGTGGAGAGCTTCAAGACAGATCTTGAACAATTATAATAATTTTTAGTGGCTCTCTCTTATGATGCAAAGTTAAGCCTTAACGGGCCCTTCGCTGTATACATTCAGATCCAGATTTAGGTTAAGAATGAATCATCCAAGATGAATCACACTGAGATTCATCATTTTTTGGATTCTCTAGGTAACCCTTATTTTAAACATGATTTGTAAAACTTCCTTGTTTCAAACTTGGTTCAAACTACAACATAATGACTTGTCCAGGAATGAATGTGACAATTAAGCTTGATGACGTCAAAGCATGTTAATGACATTATGTGAAAGGGGTTCTATGCATGATATCCAAATACTTCATCTGGATTACGATAATAGTGGAACTGCTAGCAAAATGACAGAAATTCAAACTGTACTTCTAATTGTTACACATTTTAAAAATAAATGACTTGAAAGTAAAATTTCAATCACTTTTTATTTTTTTAGGTAATAATAATAATAATAATGACCTTATTTAAAGAGGGTAACACAATTAGCTAAAAACTAATCTACCTTGAGGCCCTCATACAAAGGAATTCATTTATTTAAGCTGCATCTCTGAAGCCACTGGATATATTGGGTTTGGAAGAAGGAAATAGAGTGGGCATTTCTAATCTCAGCTGGAATACTATTCCAGAGCAGAGTTCCAGAGTATTGGAAACTTTTTTTAAATAACTCCTTATTTGGTTTGGGAATTTTATACTGTTTGGTTGACATGGATCGCAGGTGGGGAGTATTACCAGGTAGCCTATACTGGAATAGTGATTGTAAATATTCAAGAGCACTATTATGGGATATCCTGTACATTAATTTGGCTTTTCTCAAACAGATTCGGTCTTTAATAGGTAATATTTTTAACCTACCAGCTAAACTTTCCTTGCTTTCTTTCTGGATTGATATTAGCCCAAATGCTCTTTTTTGAAGATGTGCCAGCTTTGCTATGTTTTTATCATTTGAATTACCCCATACTGTACTACAGTAGTCCAAATAGGGTTGTATGTAACTGTTATAAAATAGTTTCCTGTGCCTTTCAGGGAGAAAATGTCTTATCCTACTGAGAAGCCATAAACTTGAATTGACTTTTTTACTGGTATGTTTGATATGTTCAGTCCATGATAGGTTATTATCTACCAGAACACCAAGTAGCCTATCATGACAGACTATTTGCAGATTTGTATCCTTCCATGTCAGACATAGTTCATCACTATCAAGATTTGTCCTTCTTTGCCATGTTGAGATAAGTAATATTTTAGTTTTACCAGTATTTACCACCATGCCATTACATGTGCACCAGTTTTCCAGTTTGTTTAGGGCATTCTGTAAAGAAATTTCGAGCTCATGCTTTGTGTTTTGGATGTCTGACAATGTTGTGTCATCTGCATAGAGATCTGTAGATGTTATTGAGTCTCTTAGTAAAAGTGGTAGGTCATTAATAAATAAAAAGAATAGTAGTGGACCTAGAATTGAGCCTTGTGGTACTCCATATCTAATTGTTTCAGGTTCAGACAGAACATTATTTATGTAAACATGTTGTGTTCTCTCATTTAAGTACGAAGTAAACCATCTAATTGTTCTTTCATCACACTGGTAGATTTTCAGTTTCTTCAAAAGGATTTCATGATCCACCATGTCAAAAGCTTTCCTGAAATCTACAAATACAGTTCCTATTATTCTACCTTGGTCAAGTGCTTGAAGCCATTTATCAGTTAGGGAGATCAAGGCAGTCTCACAGGAATGGTTCTGTCTAAAGCCTGATTGATTAGGGTGTAACAGCAAGTGTTTGGTTAAATATGACATGAATGAGTCATGGACATGTTTTTCAATCAATTTTGACAAGTTTGGTAGTATTGAAATTGGTCGGTAGTTATCAGCATCATCCTTAGAACCAGATTTGTGAATAGGAGTTACTTTTGCAGTTTTCCATATTTTGGGGACAGATGAGGTTGCAATACTTAAATTAATTATGAATGTTATGCTATCTACAATAGCAAAGGCAGAAGATGTAAGGTCTGTTCCATTAAAGCATACATTTGACCAGGGAAAGGCAGTTTTGAAATTGGGTAGCCACCTTTAGATGTGATTTAGGCCTTTCATGACCCACCAATAGAATTTACTGAGCAATAAAATCACCCACCAAAAAATTGGGGGGGGGGATATATTAAGGAAAGTATTTAACTCTAAGAAAGCAAAGTCTAAATATTATTTTATTAAAGATATACCATAAAAATGCAATTATATCAGAGTTTGACACTAACATTTTGAAATAGAAGGACCGCAGGACTTCACGCTTTTGAAAACTGGTGGTCCTTCTGACTGATAGAAGGTCCTTCTCGTTTATGGATCTACTTACTGAAAACAAATGTGTAATTTATACAAAAAACATAAAACATGCATACAAGGTTGTTATTTTATCACAGTTTACATTAAATTCATCAACAATTTATATATGCTTTGTTTTGTAATGCTGACAGCTCTTGTGCATGGCTTTTATAAGTATGATTTCACCCTAAGTGCTGTATCAGATTCTAGCTGTTAGCAATGACAGTTAGCCAGAACATTAATCCCTGCATTCTGGATACTTGATACCAGAAACTGTCAACAGGTTCCGTTCTGTTGTTTATCTTCCCATGGCTAACCGATCCTGGACTAGTTCATGCCCTTGGATAAGGCAACATGTTAAATTAATTAAGATACCTTATCTCTAACCCTTACTAAAACAAGAGCAGAGTGGTAGAGCAGGCAGTTATGTCATGGGCATGGTACTGTAAGCAATACTTGGTTAGTTTTATAGTTTTTGTGAAGATTTTAGCTTTATTTCAGAAAACGTTGTAGGACCCTTACTTCATGTGTATGTGTCCTTTGAACCCAAATGTAAATTTTGGTGGCAGCAGTACGGATTCCAATAATTCTGTGTCAATTATTTTGAATTGTTCAAAACGTTGGAATCGCGTTTGACAATTCTGAAAGCTGTGAATTCAGTGAATATGTGTGTGATATTAGCAGTGACAGGTTGTAATATGTGTATAATGTACAGTTGTTGATTGCTAAGTGCAAAGTGTGTATCACTGAAATGAGTGTACATGTATAAGCTCTGAAATTCATACAAAAGAAAAACTAGTCCATTGGCTGTGAATACAGTGATAGAACTTATGTACATATAGCTTGTCAGTATTTCGGTTGGCGAAGACGTCGAAGTAGAGATTGCAGTGGTTGCTTCAGGACGACCACAAAGAAAAGCAGCAACACAGAATTTGATGGAATTTACAGATACCGAGATTCCAGAAATCACAGAGACATATCATGGTCTGATGGCCAGGATTGATTAGCACATAAAGCGTTACTTGGAGGATCGTGACCCAATTATTTGCCTTTGTGAGGAATTTTTCTTGAAAGCCTTGGCACAAGATCAAGCACAGTGAATTAGGAGGAACAAGGGCTCTAGTCCAATTGTAGAGGCTGCAGAAGATTATATTCCCACCAATTTACAACAGAATGGCAGAAGAATAAGTTTTGTCAAAACATAAATGTGACTAGTAACAAGATGAATATTCAGAACTAACAACAGCAAGCAAAACTAACATCGACAAATAACCAGTCCAAACATAATAATAGGCAGTGTTATCAATGCAAGCAATGGGGACATTACTTTGTTTAGGGAGACCGTTCAAAATGACCAATGTGTGCCAATCCTGCAGAAACCACAGCTGATGTGCTTGGCATTTGGGTTTTACTAGCAACACTGGCCAAGATCTCTGCCATTTTTGTCAATCGCACATGCATTTTGGATACAACGTCTGCACTTTGTGTCCACAACTGACACTGCATGTCTAATTCTTTATCCAGGGTTACCATATTGACTGTTTGGCCAGAAATTATGCGACTTGCACCAGTAGTAGACATTGTCGTCACATCTTCTTGTTGTAATGGTCGACCTAATGTAGCTTTTCCCAGCTGCCCCACATGTGCCTTGCCAGACATTTCATCTATGGAAGCAGTTGTTGATGGCAAATGCACTCATGTCCCCATCAAACCCATTCTGGAAACTGTACTTATATCAACTGTGATGTTTCCTTTGCGTTTTTGACAATTTCTGGATATTTCACTCATTAAGCCTGTCTCCTCTGGAATCCGCCTTGGGTGGTTCACACCTCCATTATCTTGAAGTTGAAGTTCAGTGAAAACTCACAAAAGTTGGGAAACTATCTGCAACACTTTACCTCTGCAAAAGTACAACCCAATTTGTGGAAATTAGTGCTCCGGAATGCACAAAACCAATGACTGCAAAACCAAAACTTTTCTTCTGAAGTTGTAAATTAAGCTGTTATTTTTATTGTTTTCTTCTTTAATTTTCTCCCAAAGTGTACACTTCCTTTCAACCATTGTTCTGATCAGCCTCGTGACCAGCAACATTTCATGGGATCACGAGGCACTTTGAAGTGGGGAATGAAATATCTATTAAAAACCTGAAGTATCAATGAAAACCCCAAACACATTTTGACTTAGAGTACTAAAAGTTATGTTTTAATTAGGTATGGACAGTATCATTTCTATGCAGAAATAACTGGATCATTGGGTGAATAATGATCTATTACTCACAAACTCGGTTTCAAGATAATTTTCTCATTTTTGTTCTATAACTTTAACCCTTGCCATATATTGCCATTTCTTACAATAATTCCAAGGTTTCTTTTAAACTGTCACAGTAATTAAACAAAATGCAACTGAATCCATGAAACTAGCTGATTTAAAGTGTCATATAAGTTACTTCTTACAAACATACAACAGTAATGCCAATGGTATTATGCTCTGCACTTCTTCCATTCCAACTTTAAAGTGGCATCAATCAGATCTTTCCTATGATAACCGTTAAATAGTCAACTATTGTGAAGCTGTATTCTAAAATATTAGAATTATCTAGTGGAATTGGACTTGGATTGATTACATGTTGGAGTTTTAATCTCCAATGGAGACTTCATTACACACACGAATTCATTTATGATCCTTGAATCAAATTAACACAAGGTAACTAACGTGAAATCTATCTGAACCTCAACGATTCTGTGTGTGTCTGTCAGCCTGAGTTAACTGGATGACGACAAGTACATGTTACAATAGCTTTTGACTGACAGAAACGAGTTTATGACAACAATGTTTGTAACGACTGAATAAATGGAATTTCACAAAATCTATTAACACTTTTAGATTAGATTGCTGAAAAAATAACAGAACTTACCTCTAAGGTGTCAATTACTTCTTCATGCTTTGCCTTCTCAACCAAATACCAACTTCTTCCCCTGTCAAAAACATGTTTCACCGCCATTAAGGCCACAATATGGTTACATTCGGTTCTTTCCGCAGTGCTCATCAAAAATTGAATAAACAACTTGGGACAAAAGCAATTTCAAAATCCAAACCAACCTGGCATATATGTTTTTAAAAGTGCCATTCCCAGGTCCCATATGTTTTAATGGAACAGCCCTTAAGCAAAAGCTCTAAAATTTTATAAATTTAAATGACCTAAGTGAAATATCAATGACTTTCAGGGCTTTTAATTGAGGTGTTCATTTCTCAGTGACTTTCAATGACTTTTAATGACTGCATGAACCTGAGTGTGGATAGATGATGGATGGCAGTATAGATGGAAATGTGGATTGATGATGGATAGCAAAATATATAGAAATGTGGATACACCGACAAATGGCAGGATAGAGGGGGATATGAATAATGCCATCTGCTTTTGACAATGAAGTGAGTATTGCAAATGATTGAGGGTACCAGGCTTAGCATACAACTGAGTGTGCTGAAAATCTTTCCAGAATATTTAACTTGCATGGTTTGATTCAAAACAGTAGGGGATTATTGACAGAACACTTACTTGTATGAACCAATAACACTATAAAACAGTGTGATATTAATGTCATAGCATACCTCATACATCCACTGTATGACAGGATCTGGGTAGCTACAACCAATTGTACTACACTGGAATGTGGCTGATGTCAAGATCAAATCAACATTTTCACTTGGTTCCTGTGTAAAGCGGATTCCTGTGGGCAAAGCTGAAAAGAAAAAAAATAGTGTCTTCAACTTCTAATTGAGTGTATAAATAAAAAAGACCAACATAGAATACCATAAATAAACAACTCCAAATAATTTTTTCTATCAAATGAGTACATTACTCTTTATTTTGAAATGTAATGAGTAACCAGCAAATTATCTATCAGCATCGTGCACAAAGCAGTGGGTCATGCATGTTTGCAAAAGTCAATAGACCCTTTGGAAAACTATACTATCAATTTTCTAATCTATCAATTTAATGAAAATCTTCAATAATATATACTACAATAAAATATAATCTGGCTTGCATTTTCTGTATGTCCTTTGTGCTTCGCTGAAGAGTGTATTTTGTACACTACTTCACAATAACAGTTTGTTGGCATCCGTTAGTCTCGAAAGACAATGGAAATGCGCCCATGAGAGATGTCCCGGTTGGTGGTTGTGCAGCGTCTGGTGTGGCCAAGTAGTCCAATTAGGGAGTGGCAGTCCCTGCTGCACTTGCTGCACTTGAAGGTTGTGTCAGGTGTTGGATGAGGCTGCTTCTTCTTCCTCTGCGATCGTCTTTCATCAGCTAGCAAGCATTGCTTGTCCTCTCCGGCTTTCAGACCAGTGATCAGAGCAAGTCGCCAGCCTGATCTGTCTAGAGCGAGCTCTTCCCAGGTGTTGACATTAATATCAAGGGCTTTCATGTCATGCTTACAGACATCCTTGAAGCGGAGATGTGGCCGTCCAATCGACCTTTTGCCAGAGGCGAGTTCCGAATACAGAAAGTCTTTGGGGATCTGTCCATCAACCATCCGACGTACATGGCCCAGCCATCTGACGCGGCATTGGCGGAGGAGTGTGATCATGCTGGGAATCTTGGCACGCTCGAGCACCTTGTTGTTTGTTACTCGATCGCTCCAGGTGATCCCGAGTATGCGTCGGAGGCATCGCATGTGGAAGGCATCAGTCTTTTCTCTTGTGAGGCGTACAGAGTCCAGGTTTCACTGGCATACATGAGAGTGTTTAGCACGCACGCACGGTACACGGTGATCTTAGTGTTCATGGTCAGCATGCTGTTGTTCCACACTCTCTGCGACAACCTGGAGAGAGTTGTTGATGCCTTTCCGATCCGCTTGTTGAGCTCAGCATTGAGCGAGAGGTTGTTGGTGATGGTAGAGCCGAGATACATGAACTGACTCACCACCTCAAGTTCGTAGTTGTTGATGATGATGCTTGGGGGGGTCCGCGTCCTGAACCATCACATTTGTTTTCTTTAGGCTTATGGCTAACCCAAACTCATCACATGTTTTAGCACAGTGGGCCATCAGGTGCTGAAGCTCAGCTTCTGTGTGGGTGGCTAGAGCAGCATTGTCTGTGAAGAGCATGTCCCTGATGGTTACTTCACACACTTTGCTCTTTGCCTTCAGTTGTGCCAGGTTGAACAGTCTGCCATCTGATCGTGTGTGCAGGTAAATCCCTTCTGTGGACGTCCCAAAGGCGTGCTTGAGCAGGACTGCGAAGAAGATGCTAAAGAGCATGGGGCAAGGACACAGCCCTGTTTAACTCAACTGCAGATGTCAAAGGGGTTGGATGTTGAGCCATCATACTGCACTGTGCCTTTCATGTCATTGTGGAAGGACTGGATCATGCTTAGCAGCTTTGGAGGGCAATCAATTTTCACCAGGATTGTGAAGAATCCGTCTCTGCTGACCAGATTGAATGCCTTGGTGAGGTCCATAAAGGCCAGGAAGAGGGGTCTGTGTTGTTCTCTGCATTTTTCCTGCAGTTGCCTGACAGAGAAGATCATGTCGATTGTGGACCTCTCTGCACAGAACCTGCACTGCCACTCTGGGTAAACTCTGTTAGCAAGTGTCTGCAGTCTGTTCAGGATGTCGCGTGCGAAAACTTTACCCATGATGCTGAGAAGTGATATGCCCCTGTAGTTGTTGCAGTCACTTCTGTCGCCCTTGTTCTTGTACAGGGTTATGATGTTAGCATCTCTCATATCCTGAGGCACTGCCCCCTTGTCCCAGCACTGGCAGAGAAGGTCGTGCAGGTGTGTGAGAAGCACGCTACATCCACACTTGATGAGTTCTGCTGTGATGCCATCCTTCCCTGGGGCTTTACCTAGGGACAGTTTCTCTAAGGCCTTCTTTAGTTCATCTACAGTAGGTTTCTCATCCAGTTCAGCCATGAGAGGGAGGTTTTCAATGGCGTTGAGGGCATCATTGGTCATGTGGTTCTCTTTCGAGTACAGTTCGGAGTAGTATTCCACCCAACGCTCCATCTGCTTAACCTTGTTGTGGATGGTATTGCCTGTGGCAGACTTCAGTGGTGCTGTCAGTTTCTTCATGGGACCCATTGCTTTCTTTATGCCATCGTACATGCCTTTTTCCAATAGCTGCTGCTGACTGGATACTCTGACATAGCTGAAGCCAGTATTCATTGGCACACTGCCGTGCTAATCTCTGCAATTTGCTTCTGGTAGACCTGTACGCCTGTAGTGTCTTCTGACAGGGGGATCGCTTGTATTGCAGGTGAGCACTGCGATGCTCTTCTATGGCTGGCATGAGTGTGGCAGAGTTAGCCTCACACCAGTCATTGTTCTTTGATTGCTTCTTACCAAAGATCCATGTGGCTGTGCTGTATATAGTCTCTCTGATGTAATCCCATCTTTCTTTGGCACTGCCGTTGGGGGGTTCTGAGTCAAACGTCTTGGAAAGAGCATATGTGAATTCCTCAGCCTTGTCTGGATATGATGTCTTGCTCACATCAATGCACGGTTGACCCTCTTGCCTAGAGTGGTGGATCTTCTTTGGCTGAAGCTTCATTTTGCAGCACACCAGCGAGTGGTCGGTGTCGCAGTCAGCACAGTGGAAGGTACGGGTAAGAAGCACACCCTTCATGGCTGACCGTCTTGTAATGATCAAGTCCAGCTGGTGCCACTGTTTAGACCGGGGATGCCTCCAAGACACTTTATGCTGTGGCTTTGTATGAAAGAATGAATTGGTGATGCTGAGTTCATGGTACAAACACATCTCTAGAAGGCGCTGCCCTTTCTCATTCATCTTCCCAATGCCAAACTTGCCAAGACAGGAGGGCCAAGAGTCATGATCGGCACCCACCCTAGCATTGAAGTCGCCCAGCAAAATCAAGTTCTCTTCCTTGGGAATTTTGTCAATGAGGTTAACTCATCATAAAACTCATCCTTGGTATCTGTGGCGGAACTTAGTGCAGGAGCGTAAACACTGATCAGGTTGACAGGCCCGTTTGTGGTGTGGAGGCGGAGGGATAGCAGTCTTTCATTTCCTTGTTGGCAGGGTTCTATCATTCCCAGCAGAGTGTTCCTGACAGCGAATCCAACACCAAACTCTCTGGCTTCATCTGCACTCTTTCCTTGCCAGAAGAATGTGTAGTTCTTTTCTCTGAGGGACCCAGAATCTGGTAGTCGTGTCTCCTGTTGTGAGGCGATGTCGACCTGGAGCCTTGCAAGTTCGTCATTGATGAATGAAGTCTTACGAACATCAATGATTGTCTAGAGATCATCTGAAAGCCCAGTCAGCATGGTCCAGACATTCCAGGTACCTAGCTTGAGGATTTAAGTCTTCTTTTTGATTTTTGTTTTGTTATTTCTTGGTGCAGTAGTTGCAGTCCGCTTGTCAGGCACTTGCGTACCTTAAGCCTTATGCACCCAGCAAGGCAGGCAAAATGTGGCAGGAAGGCACCTTACTGGCTGGGGTCTGCCCAGTTTGAGGCGGGCGATAGCTGTCCAGTGAAACATGTTAGTCTCTCCCACCGTCGGAAGCAACCCCTGGCATCTGGCTCTATGCCAATCGAGCAGTGACTTATAACCGGTAAACTGCTGCTTCCCGTGTTGTGTCGATGCTATGGAGCGAAGCTGGAGTGTCCTCTCCAGGGCGCAAGCCTGTGCATGGTGATATGGAGAATCAACTGTTGCCCATGCAGCTGATCCCCCCTCTCCACGAAGCTGATGGATCCAAGGGAAAGGACAAGCCAATACGTCATGGCACCAGCTGCGTCGCAGGAGTTGCCAATATGACACTGAAATCAATGCCAAGTCGCCTTAGGGACTCTGACTCCGGATTTTCTGTTGGGGTTTACTCCCTTAGCCTCTCCTCTGAGAGGGCATAGTCACAAGGCAGCGAAGGTTTGAAATCGGAGTTTACCTTCTCCTAGATGGGTGACCACCCAAGGTTAACGAGCCCCATCTGCCCGAAGCATCTGGTTTTGAGGTGCCAGAAGCTCGCCTGTCATCCCTTCTCCTGTCAGTTTAAACAGGTTCCGCCACTCGTGAAGGCCTGGAGCTGGATTTGGTTGTCAGAGGCTCTAACAGACACAAGCCATTGGGAGATTTCCAAGGGAAGTGGGTGCTTATCTCCCACAACCGCCCCCCGGCGATGACAACCCTTGAAACCCACAATAACAGTATATCACAGCAAATATAAATTTAAAAAAAATTTCAGTGTCACCAACAATTAACAACAGTACAGTGAATGGCACACTGTAGACACACACATGTTCAATAGCCCTCTATGTAGGCAATAGTTTGGTATGGTTGACTTTAAAGATTACTCAACACATCTAGATGACCTAGACCTTTGGTCTTAGAGAAAATTAACACTTGAAACTGTAATCATCACCTCTGTCCTTTATGGCTCAGGATCCAAATATTTTTTTATCAACCAAAGTGTAACAACAGTACTTTATAAGCCCTCCCCATCTTTGATAGTCCTGTAAATAAGCACGGCTTGGATATGGCTGACTTGCAAGATTATTCATTGTGTTTCAATGATCATGACCTTTGTTCAATGTATATGGTCTTGAATTTAACTCTAGAAACAATTACTATGATTGAACTCTTACCGTGAGACCATTAAATCCATTTGTTTCCTTATTACCCCAAGTGCAAGTCATCCATAAAGTTAAGTCAAGGAACTTACTGTCATTCTAAAAAACCAATTTCGCTGAGAGTAACAATGACAGTGAATGTGCCTTTCTGATGCCATATCTTAAACAGGCCATTCCCATGCCATCGGTGCAAGCATTCCACTAACTTTGGTCAAATTGTATGATCCATAAATGAAGTTACTATGAAAAACAAATAACTTCCTTCAATCATAAAGACCTTGACTTGACCTCTGAATAAAAGGCTTTCTTCTTACACAATATACAAGTTAGCCACAAACACTTGCAGCTGTACATGAACAAAAAAATTAAATTTTTGCAGAGAACATTTGTTTCTCTAAGCAAGTGACCTTCACTTTTAATGTTTTACCCCAAACTTCCCAAAGTGAAACCCATCAATAATATTTGGTCTGGGTCTATAATGTACAGAAAACAATGGTCTTCTTTCTGTAAGCCTGGTACCCTCAATCATTTGCAATCCTCACTTTATTGTCAAAAGCAGATGGCAGTCTTCATACCCCCCTCTATCCTGCCATTTGTCGGTGTATCCACATTTCTATATATTTTACCATCCATCATCAATCCACATTTCCATCTATACTGCGATCTGTCATCTATCCACACTCAGAGTTCACATGGTCTTTAAAAGTCATTGAAAGTCACTGAGAAATGAACACCTCAATTAAAAGCCATGAAAGTCATTGATATTTCACTTAGGTCATTGAAAATCATCAAATTTGGAAGCTTTTGCTTAATGGCTGTTCCATTAAAACATGTATGGGACCTGGGGATGGCACTTATATGCCAGGGTGGTTTGGATTCAAAATTGCTTTTGTCCCAAGTTGTTTATTCAATTTTGATGTGCACTGCGAAAAGAACCAAATGTAGCCATATTGTGGCCGTAATGGCGGTGAAACATGTTTTTGACAGGGGAAGAAGTCGGTATTTGGTTGAGAAAGCAACGCATGAAGAAGTAATCGACAGCCTTAGAGGTAAGTTCTGTTATTTTTACAGCAATCTAATCTAAAAATGTTAATAGATTTTGTGAAATTATGTTTATTCAGTTGTTACAAACATTGCTGTCATAGACTCATTTCTGTCAGTCAAAAGCTATTGTAACATGTAATTGTCTTCATCCAATTAATTCAAGATGACAGACACACACAGAATCAGCGAGGTTCAGATTTCACGTTAGTTACCTTGTGTTAATAATAATGATAATAATAATAATGCTTTATTTATAGAGGGTGACTCATTAGTCAAGAACTATTTTCCCTTGAGGCCCTCTTATGGAGAGTATAACAATGCACATTATATGAAGATAGCAATAATTAGTGTTTATTTTAACATGTTTAGTATTAAAATACTAAATTTCATTATCTATTAGAAACATATACATGCTCATGATATCTTTTCTTAAATACTCTAATATTTTCAGCAGATTTTACACGTAGTAATTGATTGAAAGGGCACAAATGAATGCTTGAGTGTAATGAAGTCTCCATTGGAAATTTCAACTTCAACATGTAATCAATCCAAGTCCAGTTCCAATAGACAATTCCAATATTTTAGAATACAGCTTCACAAAAGTTGACTATTTAATGGTTATCAGAGGAAAGATCTGATTGATTGCACTTTAAAGTTGGAATGGAAGAAGTGCAGAGCATAATACCACTGGCATTACTGTTGTACGTCTGTATGAGGTAACTTATGTGACATTTTAAATCAACTAGTTTCATGGATTCAGTTGCATTTTGTTTAATTACTGTGACAGTTTAAAAGAAACCTCAGAACTCTTGTAATAAATGGCAATATATGGAACAGAAGTTAAGGTCATAGAACAAAAATGAAAAAATTATCTTGAAACCAATCTTCCAGTTATTTCTGCAAAGAAATGATACTGTCCATACCTAATTAAAATGTAAGTTTTGGTAATCTAAGTAAAAATATGTTGGGGGTTTTCATTAATACATTCAGATTTTTAATAGGTATTTCACTTCTCCCATAACTGCCTCTTGATCCCATGGGATGATGCTGGTCACATGGCTGATCAGAACAACGGTTGCATGGAAGTGTATTGTTTGGGAGAAAATTAAAGAGGAAAACAGCATAATTTATGACTTCAGAAGAAAAGTTTTTGTTTTGCAATCATTGGTTCTGTGCATTCCGGAGCACTAATTTCCACAAATTGGGTTGCACTTTTGCAGAGGCAAAGTGTTGCAGATAGTTTCCCAACTTTTGCGAGTTTGCACTGAACTTCAACATCAAGACAATGGAGGGTGCAAACCACCCAAGGCAGATTCCAGATGGAACAGGCTTAATGAGTGAAATATTCAGAAATTGTCAAAAATGCAAAGGAAACATCACAGATGATGTAAGTATGGTTTCCAGAATGGGTTTGATGGGGAAACGAGTGCGCTTGCCATCAACAACTGCCTCCATAGATGTGATGTCTGGCAAGGCACATGTGGGGCAGCTGGGAAAAGCTACATTACAACAAGAAGATGTGACGACATTGTCTGCTACAGGTGCAAGTCACATGATTTCCAGTCAAACAATCAATATGGCAACCCTGGATAAAGAATCAGCCATGCAGTGTCAGTTGTGGACACAAAACGCAGATGTTGCATCCAAAATGCATGTGCACATGATAAAAATGGAAGTCATCTTGGCCAGTGTTGCTAGTAAAACCCAAATGCCAAGCACATCAGCTGCGGTTTCTGCAGGATCAGCACACATTGGTCATTTTAAACGGCTGTAATGGAGATAAAAATTCTGTAATGCAAGAGAAATTACAGGAATGGAGTAAATTAATGGAACTAGTTTTATAAGATTTATATGCGGAAATTTATTATTAACACAAAAAGAGTCAGAAACATATTTACTTTTTGTTCCAACACGTTTATGATTTAAAATTTTACATTTCAGACTACATGAATCACTATCCCTCTGATTTTATCATTCTTTCATCACTCTCGTTAATTTCTAAGTATGTATTTCAACTGTCTTGACTTTTTTCGAGACCTCAAACCTGTGTGTTCATTAATTATGTTTATAATGGAGTAAAACTTTTAAGTTGAAAAACTTATGTCCTATCCATTTGCTCCGTATACACACATGTGATCTTCTAGGGAATAAAATATGTATAACAAAACAAAATAATATATATGTTGGCACTTTTGAATGATATATATTAATCTATGTTAGCAAATAATAACATAACATAGGCATGTTTCATATCTATGGAACTTAACATATTTATCACTTTATTTCTGTCTATATTTAAGAGACTCCATTTAAGTGTTCGTTTTTTCAAATTTATAAAAAAAATTAGTTAACTGATTTCTATTTTAGGACTAATGGCTGAAACATTTCAGTAGCATAACCACCTAAAACTAGCATAGTGTGCTTTCATTAAATGCCACATTCACACCTGTCACACATGTCTTTGATGTCCACTTTAGCTGCAAATAGAATCCAGTAAGTTGAATGAATGGAAAGTCATAACATCATGAGATTTGCAGCAGAAGATTTCTAGTGATGTCTACTTAGTCCTAAATGAAAAAAGTTTTGCTCAGAAATCCAGTATAGACTCCTTATTTGTCATCTTGAAAATCTTCTTATTGCCACTCCTCCTGAATGTTTGGTTATATCTTCATAGGGTTATCACTAAAAGATTTTTTATGATGTCTCTTAAATGAAAATGGTGTCAGTCTAGTGTACAATATGACTTCCATGGCAGATATCTTGAAATCTTGCCATTGTTACTCCTGCTGAATAGAAAGTCATATCATCATGCTGCTTTGACACAAAGATTTAATGAGCAGTTGCGTTGATAGTAGATTTATTTATTTAATGTATGCAGTGCATGCCCAGCCAATTAACAGCGTCAAAATCACTAAGGTATAGAACCTGCATTCCGCTGAGGAACTTTGACAGTGGACAGTTGTTCAAAATGTTTGACATGGTCTGTAGAGCACCATGACTACAGGAAGAAGTTGAAGCCAGGAAGGCAGAGAGATGGCTCAGCTGGGTTAGGGTTAATTGCCTAGCCATTTAACAGCATCAACATCAGCAAGGTATAGAGCCTGCAGTCCACTGGGAAACTTTGACAGTGGACAGTTGTTCATAATGTGTGACATGGTCTGTAGAGCACCACAACTGCAGGAAGAATCAGTTGCCTGGCCCCACTGGACAAGGCTGACTGCACAACGACCTTGACCTGTCCAAAAACTGTTCCTCTTGGTCCACAGATGTTGTGGAAGGTTAACAAATTCACCCATAAACATGGTCACATTTTAGACTGGATTCTTCATAGACCAGATGATAACATTCTACGGTCCTCCCTGGTATCCCACGAACTTGCATCAGATCACCTCTGCACTATATGCCATCTTGATGTATCAGTCCCAAAACCCTCCAACTTTATCTGCTACTAAGAGAAACCTCCGTATGATAAATAGAACCAAATTAATGCATGACATCCAAGCAAACCTAACAACTTGCTTACCTCCTACAGCTTACCGCTCTAGTGACCTAGTGGTTAGAGCGTCCGCCTCAGCTGTGGGAGATTGTGGGTTCAATCCCCGGCCGATTCATAACAAAGACTTACAAAAATGGTACTAACAGCTGCCTCGCTTGATGCTCAGCATTAAGAGGTTAGTGTTAGGACTGGTCGGCCTGGTGTCAGGATAATGTGACTGGGTAGGACATCATGCTACATGTCTGCAGCATGATGCCCCAGTGCTAGACATCACTATAAACTGTCACACTGCAGACATCGTAGTGATATGACTGAAAAATTGTTAAAACTATGTTAAAAATCCAAATCACACACACACACACACACACACCCCTCCTACAGCTGAACAACTTGATAACTGCCTGCATTCATTGCTCGACAAACATGCCCCAGCTACCAAGTGCAGAGTATCAATTCAAAAGTGTTCTCCATGGTACAGCAGTTTTAGGGACCAGCTTCGCACTGCTAGAAGAGACCGCCAAAAAACTGAGAGACTTTGGCTTTCCAGCAGACTCACTATTTATAAGCAAACCTATGAAGCCATTAAGAAGAATGTCACAAATATAGTCCATGCAGCAAAATCAGCCCACTATAGTACTAGGATCATGGAAAGTTCTAGCTGCAAAGAGCTCTTTGAGATTACTAACAAGCTAATGTCAAGGAACAAATGCACACCACTTCCAACCACCTTCTCTCCAGTCGACCTTCCGGACCTGTTTGCAGAGTTCTTAAGTGACAAAGTACAAACCATTAGAAATAAGCTTGACAACACAATTTCAATTGACTCATCCTCAACCATACAGTTGGGATACAGAATTTCTGCAGCAACCATTAGCAGCATTTGAAACTGTCTCTATGGATTTCGTACGTACAATCCTGATGAAGAGTGCACCAAAGTCATGTGAACTTGATCCAATTCCAACATCACTGCTGCTTGAGTGCTTAGATCCAGTATTGCCTTTACTAACTGATGTTATTAACTCATTCGGCCCCAGAGGTTTTTGTCGTTTTTGCCTGAAATGTGCTTAGGAAATGTCTTTTGGGGGGCTATTTCTGAATACATCATAATACAGCAGTCTTCAACAGATTTTCCATGAGAATAATGCCTAGTTGTATTAGAAACATCATTTTTGTATGGAGAGCGCAATTTATTCCAAATGCCCACCTTATCCTAGTTTTTGCAAAGGTTCGCCTGTCTGTTTGCAGTTAAGACTGGTATGCCTTAGATCTGCAGCCAAAAGGTCTAAAATCCGGACCCAAAATCGCATTCTGATCTCGAGCGAATTTTAGGTGAAAAAAAAAACGGGTCCAAAAAATGAGGTTTTGCTCTCTGTATTTTGTAGTGCAACTAGAACTTCCAGATTATTTGATATCATTTTAGAGCTATATCTGTCTGCTTTCTTATAATACCACCCACATTGGTGCCTCTTAAATGGCCTTGATAATGCAGAGCATTGAAGTAGGGTAGAACCTCATCACGCAGACGGGATCAGGGCCAAATTGGTTAATACTTCTCTCTCATCTGGGGAATTCCCATCACTTTTCGAAATTGCCATTGTAAAGCCTCTGCTTAAGAAACCAATACCAGACCATAACGACTTAAAGAACTACTGCCCAGTTTCTAATCTCCCATTCATATAAAAAATCTTAGAAAATGCCATTCTATCCAAGCTTGTATCTCATCTGAATTCAAACAGTCTTTTTAGCAATGTACAATCTGCATATCACCCTTGCCACAGTACTGAAACTATTCTTCTGTAAGTAGTTAATGACATTCTCTCTGCTTTGGATAGTGGAAAGATTACAGTCCTCACCCTTCTTGATTTGTCTGCGGCATTTGACACAACAGACCATGATATATTACTTTGTCATCTCCAGCATGTATTTGGCATTCATGATACAGCATTACTGTGGTTCAAGTCTTACTTGGTCAACAGGACACAACTTGTGTCTGCAAATAGAATACACTCTAGCCCAGTTAGTCTATGTTGTGGTGTTCCACAGGGGTTTGTTCTTGGACCTGTTCTCTTCATTCTTTAGACTCAGGCATTCTCAAGAGTCATAAATCATCATCCAGTGTCTCACCAACTGTACGCTGATAACACCCAAATATACAAATCTAGCCACCCAACTGAAGTTGATGCTACCATCCAAAGTGTAGAAAGGTGCATTTCTGATGTGAAATCATGGATGACATGAAACAAGCTGCAGATGATTGATGATAAAACTGAGGCCATTCTGATCACAACACAAAGACTTTCTCATTCACATCCTTTACCTCAAACAACAAATATCAGCAACACCAACAATAAATTAACACAGTACGAAACCTAGGTGTTACTCTGGACAGTACTCTCACATTGCATGAACATATGCAAGGCTGCATATCTTGAGCTGAGACGCATCAGTTCCATTTGCTAATATCTTTCAGTTGATGCCACTAAAACACTTGTGTTCATTAGTACTTTGAAGACTGGACTATTGTAACTCAATTCTGTCTGGTTCATCTCAATATCTACTCCAGAAACTTCAAAAAGTTCAAAACACAGCTGCTCTGATCATACTAGTACCACGATCAGAGCACACATCCCCGCTGCTCTGTCCCCTATAGCGGCTATCCATTCGATCCAGAATCAAACACAACATTTGTTCTCTGTGCTACATTTCACTGACGGACTCCAGTCCAACATACCTATCCGACCTCACCCATGTGTACACACCAGCAAGATACTTAGGCTCCTCTTCTGACAATCGCATACTCATTATTCCCACTATGAAAACGAAGTCGTATGGACAATATGTTCTTTTGCCTACCAGGGCCCAGCAATGTGGAATGAATTACCCACTGAACTTAGACACAAAGGCACAGTGATCCCATTCAAGAGTACTCTTAAAACTAACTTATTTCGACTGCAAGAACAAACTTAAAGACCTAATAATGTTTCCTACCTTAAATATTTTCAGCATGTCTTTTTATATTTTTAACTTCATGGTATTTGTCTTTTGTAATCATATCATTATATATCTTTTTTATGTTACAGGTGTTGTCTAATGTTGTAAAGCGCTTTGAGCTTCTAATGATTAGGCGCGATACAAAGTCCTCATTATTATTATTATTATTTTATATTCCAAAGGAAAAGACATAACAAAAATTTCAAAATGGCTACTGTGGTGGCAGAATCATATATTTTAGAATTTCATATCATTTTCATGTTTTAGTTAGGCAGAATTAGATATTTTATCATTTGGCAGAAGTATTATTCATTGCTAGCTAAAATAAAATCACTAGTTGCCTTATAATGTGTTATTCTTGCCTTGCATACTTTAATCAGTTAGGCAACCTTGAGCCAGGATTATCTGTTTAAGTTGTTTTGTTAACTCTGAGCACATATGCTACCATGATTACTATTCATGCTGCTTTGTTCTAATTATAGGACAAGTAATAAATAACTTTCATATACGTCAGTTTACAAATTGCTAGCATAAGCAAAATCGCATGAGCAGCATGTTAGTGATGAACAGTCTGTCAAATTGATCATTTCTTAAGTGTGCTGGTTATGATTAGAGTGAGAAGAGCGTCTGATCTGTTTTAAAGAATACTGCTCCGATGGCATAGGGGTTAGAGCATCCGCCATGGATTCGGGAGGTCGTGGATTCGATCCCTGGCCAAGTCATACCAAATACTTCTAAAAATGGTACTAACAGCTGCCTCGCATCACTATAAACTGCCACACTGCAGACATCATAGCAAGATGACTGAAAAATTGTCAAAGCTATGTTAAAAATCCAAATCACACACACACACACTTTCCAACAAAAATGTGACTTTGAGCTTTGTCCCATATGATAAGGGTAAATGAATATAAGAGAAATAAAACATTGTCATTAGTTATATTTATAAGATGTCATGAACCTTCTACACAATATACCCAATTTTACTACAAAACCTGGACTTGTTTTCCTCTCTTTGCAGCAGAAAATAAGTTCTGTGATAGATAAATGTGTGTGTAAGGTCTCATGGTGATCCTCCTAGTAGTTACGGAGGAGTGGCAATAGCAAACAACAGTTCTAACTGAAAGACAGATTTTGAATGATAGACAACACCTGAAACCAATTAAATAGATGGAAAGACAAGTGCTAACATCATTTGCTTTTAATATTTTCATGGTGGGGCACAAAACATTGAGCAAAAACTACTGATAGCAACTGATTCTTATCAGTTGCATGGACAAATACAGGACTCCTGCTTGGCATAAATTGCTGTAATGCTTGTAAGACACTTACTGAACAGGACAGATCTAACTTGGCATACCTCTCTCCAAGTCATGCTTGAGTCGGGTTTAACAAGAATGTCATTGATCCCAACTGCTCCTTGTTCAACATTCTCAGGGATCTGTTTTTCACTGGAATGTAGAATCCAACCAAAATGGCCTACTGCATGTTGTAAGAAGGGAGTAAAGTATTCAAGAGCTGGTTAGTATATCAGACTCGTGATGAAAAGGTGTGGGTTCAAATCCTACCATCAGATCTGTCTAGAACAGCTACCATATCACTGGGCATGGCACTTTACTGAAATTAACTTGGTATTAAATAATCTACTTGTTTTGATGTGCCAGGAAACACCAAACAAAACAAAACTAAGTATGAGTTGACATTAAATTAAACTGATAACTCTGTTAGATTAAGGCTTAAAATGTATATATTTTCCACTGTCTATATTTTGCCATAATTCTTTGGAAATCACTTAAAACTAGGCACAGAAAAGAGCAGATCTTTCTGCCAGAAAGTTGCAGGAATGAACTTGTTCTGCTGGAGGCATTTAGGGATCGACATCCATGCCACTTTAATGACAGTATGCCATAAATCTAGACACCTTATGTCCCCAAAATTACAATAATATGGGTGTGGTAGGTATAATGAAACCTTCAAGAATGAAATCCTGAGAGACCATGTAAACAAGTTTGGTTTCAAGATCATATTGTCTTAGTGAGCTTTTGGTATTGAGGAGTCAGTATGTAATTTTAATACAAACTTAATTTCCTTCATCACATCTAGCTAGCATACAACATATTGACTTTGAATACTATGAGCTGGGAAGTATCTAAATAGTCTTGTCCTGTTTTTCCACTGTACTGGAAATGTAATTAACCATAGCACCACATCCCCACAACAGAAACTGCATACAAATATTATTTTAATATACAATAATTTTCATTCACAAGTCTAGTATAAAAATATAACTTCAAGATAGAATGATTTACTTACTGTACACGATAAGATTTACAGGATTACTAGTTGTACGCCCATCATATAAACAAGTCCAACTTCCTTCATGACTGTCTCTGTCTAGGCTGCTGATGGTCATAAAGACACCAGTCTGGTTTAGCTTAAATGTGTACCCTTCGACAAAGGAACAACCCCTTGGTACACAACTGACCAGAGAAATGCCATTCCTAAGCAAAGCAATTCCCTTGGAGGTGAATGGCTCTGACAATATGCATGCCATTCCAAAGCTAGAACCCTTCAGGGGCAGAACTGTGTTGTTCACCAAAGTTATGGACAGTGCATCTGAAAAGCATTAAATATTCATTATTAGTCAAGCATTCAGTATAAGATTAAATGATCATGGTTGGGTATGCATCGATAAGTAAATGTTACATAATCATTCACAAAGCAAATAAAGTTGGAATGACTTTATGCTAACTTTATGATTAGGTAACAATTTACAGATCAATAAATACCCAACCATAATTAGTGGTAGTTTCATTAACAAAGCATTTACTTTCAGTTATCTTGAAATTTTCTTTCATTAGCCTCTTAACTGTGACAGAATAAATAGCCCCATTTTCATTAGGCAAGACTGGTCAATTGTTAAGTTACAATATAGGGTAGAGTGTCAGAGTGGGTCATGTCAGTTATCTAAGAAGTTTGTAATGATTTTTTGTAATTTAAAAAAAAATGGTTGATGCTATTTAAACCAGGCTATTCATGTTGTCAACATTATGTTTGTGCATGGCACATGCTGTTATATCATTCGTTGCTCCTGCTTTCTGCCCATTTTGATCTTCCAAAAGCAAACTCGTGTCCATTTTAGTGATATGCCTTGTTCGTCATATGACCCTGACCTGTAACAGCTGCTGGAACATGTTACTGAAGCGAAATGCAATACATTCTGAAGAATGGCTTGTAAAACTTGCTGTATGCCTTCTTCAGAAAAAGGAGAGAGTATTGAGGTGCAGGAAGGTATGTGGAAGGTATTTTATTTAACTTCAAATGGGCAATTTTAATCTGTGGTTTGTAAATTTGATCGGAAATCTGAGGGTTCGGTGGTTGGGGGTTCTTGTTATTATTATGGTGTAAGGCAATTACATAGATAAAACTTCACATACAATTACATGGAATCAAGGAACCAAAAGTAGTGCGCACAGTTGATTTATGTATAAAAAATTATTGATTATTATCACATGACCACTTAAATCCGATCAAATTGTAGAAAGTGTGGTCAGTACATAAAATCGGAATTATTATTATTATTATTAACATTATTATTCATTATTAGTTAAATGATTGATATTTATCTTTAGTCAAATATACAGAGGACATCACACACCTTAACAAGAGGTCCAAGTGGGCCTGATATATCATTTAACATTGTTTATCTGACACATGACCTTTTTAACTGTAATGATAACCCTCATCAGGCATATGATAATTTTTAATTGGAACAATAGTAGTGAGGCTATGTAAGGTTTTATAAATCTTCTTGAGGTTCCAACTGCCTTTTCCCAGCCTTCTCACTGTCAATATTTTGCTTGGAAATAATATATGTATTAATAACTGTAATTCAACTATAGTTGACAACAAGGTAATTGATTCCATAGAAATAAACAATTACAAATTTCAGATGTATGTTTTGGTCAAAGACAGGAGCTGCCACTTAGGCTTTGCAATTCTCCTCAGTTCACAGTTAATAATGTAGCTCCAATAGGGATCTTCAGAGCTAGGTGGAATTATGCTTCGCAAGATCTTTCCAAGTGAAAATGACAATGTTGAAGTGTTTTACTGATGGCTTAAGGGAATCTTTGAAACATTCCTTCTGTCCAGTCTGAGATTGCTTTCCCTCCTTCAGCTTGCCACAAAAGATCTTTCTTGGTAGTCACTATTCTGACATCCTGGAAACATGGTGCACTCGTTTCCTTGGATTTCATCAGCACAGTGTAGATGCTTGAAATGCCTAGCCATTTGACAATCTCTTTGTCTGGGATCCTGTCCTGCCATCTTATCCTCATCAGTTTCCACAGCTATGATGTATATAAATGGTTCAGCTTCTTGGCATGGTGTCTGTACACTGTCTCTTATGATAGGAAGGACACAAATATCAACTGTTATGCCTCACCAAGCCTGCAAAAAGAGGTTTAGTCTGGCTCCAACTGGAGTAGTAGTAGGGGACGATACATGGTCTAATGAGTTATATATATAATGTTGGTAAAGTAAACGGTTCTTGGCTTCGTCTCCGTACTCAGCAGAAAGAGCTTGGATAAGACAGATCTCTAGAGAAGACAATGGAGTGGAGGAATTGTCATCCAAATCCTTGAACTACTGATGCAACAATTATTCTTCTGAAATGAGCCCCCCCCCCCCCCCCCAAGCATCATCCATATACTCATCCAATTTGTTTTCTTCACTAATCAGGCATTTATAATGTTGAACATTACCGGGGTGATTGTTTTGACATCCGTAATGATGATTGTGGGCCAACCCTGTAATTTTTCTGCCAGGTGCTTAGCACAACAGGATATTAAATATTCTTCTTGTTCTAGCACTCTCGACATCATCCATGTCCTCTTCGACATTGGTTCTGCTTCAAAGACATCCTCATCTCTCACCTCCAAACATGCTCCAGAGTCCAAAGAGGGATAAGAGTCTTCCATAGCTTCTAATAATCAGGAATCACTTCTCTCAAACTGTTGACTTCCAGAGTATTGTTGAATTCTACATACAAGATGATGTTCAGCCTGTTGGGTAGAGCTTCTGCAAACTGAAGTTCCATACGAAGTAAGCCGGATACATAGGGTGGAAATGTCCCTCATCGTTGCTTTGGTCAGGAGTAAAATATAAAACTCGCAAAGCGTAACTTCATGCATAATCGTTGTATGAAATACCGCAGCTGGTGTTGATCCCTAACTGCCCCATAGCTTCACACAGGGACAAGTCTGATCTCCAGTAATTATTCATTGCAAACTTAGGTTTGAAGGGTCTGGTACATACGTTATTTATATCTCGACTGACTTCGATCTTGGACACTTTGTAATGTTTAAACTGGAAATGATTGGCAGTGACGGCTCCATTGAGAGCTTCATTGCTGACGATACCAATGATTAAATGTTTGAGTAAATGTCCTTCGTACAGATGATCTTCGATCTTCGATCAGAGTCCAGCTCAAAGTGTGACTGATGTCGTCTCCCACTTTAGGTAACACCTCCATCACCTTCTCCCAAGTAGATAACTGTCCATTGTACCCCGAGAAATTGTAGCCATCATCGTAGCATAGCAATGGCAATGTCCGTAATATTCGATGTCCTCTTAACTCTAGGTCTCATCGATAGGCTTTAAGATCCATCGAGTGAAATCAGCCAACATGTTAGGTTCCCAAATGATCTATTCACGTCCTCCAGGAATCTTGTGACAGTGGGGGCAGTGAAAAGATCAGTTCTTGGATGCACGTTTTGCATGCAAGATGACCCATGCATACATTAGGAATGTGAATGACAGTCTCTTGCATGTATTCGCAATCAAAAGAGATGAAATTACCGTTCTCATTTGTGTCTTCATCCTCCTTCTCATGCATGGATTGGTATTTTTGAATGTAGCATTCATGTTCCAAGTCCACATTTGGCACCAAATGGTATATCGTTTCTTTCCTGAACAAACATGTGCCTTGGCACAACTGGTATGATGACTTATCTGCACGTAGAGCATAATCTCATCAGTTGGCAACCACTTTTCTATTGCGAACCATGCATCTTCAGATGTTTTTGGTAACAGGTAGTGCTAACAAGCAGGGCAATGCACTAGTTCTTGCTTTTCGTCAAGACAGGGTTTATAGGTCAAACATCATTGACATTTCGATCCGTATTACTTGTGTTGCTCTTAATTGTTTTACCCATAACCGTATCCAATGAATGCTGTGATACAAGGAATGGCATTGAAATGTTCATCGTTATGATACACATGAATGTTTTTGTTATGAAAGTTGTCTACCAATAAGAGTTGTTTGCATTGTCCCATCCCTTTGGGAAGAGAAATGTGAGCCATGTACAATGTCGTTATTCATCGGTGATTTGAAATTTGTTGTTGGATTGCTACACGTGTTGAATATTGTCGATGACTTTGGAAGGTGTCAGTTCTGTCAGTCTACTTAACTCGATCAAAACAGGTGACTTCAAACTGTCGTGATAAATGGAGAGTGGTAAGCGATTGTCTTCTTTGGCTTCACATTGTCTTTTCAGTGTGGGTAACAAAGAATTCCACAAATCGGTGATGAACCCTGCCGCTTTCTCCAGTGGAACATCTGATTTAAAAGCTTTAAATTTCATTGCTTATGTGTAGACCATGGTTATACATTTTCTGGAGGAGCATTTATCCTTCTCTGGAGTGTGGTAATACTTCTTGGGTGATAGTGGTGGACTTAGTTTGACATAGACTCTCTCGGTTTGGTCTCAAATGTGGAATATGTGTATTCAGGCTCAATCATCATCTTTAAAATTGCTGGCTTGAATTTTAGCCAAGACTTCAGCTTGTGTGTGAGGTGATACATGGCGGCCAGTATAACTGGTGGAGGAAGAACACTGGAAAACACAGGGAACAACCACCAACCCACAAAGAGGAAACTGGCAGGCTTTCCCACGTATCCACGCCAAGCCTTGGACTCGAACCGGGAAGAAAGTGAGGAAGAAGATGAGGAAAAGCTGTGAGAGTGAATAAATTCAAATGGAGAGTGTTAAAAAAAAAAAAAAAGCAGATGAATAGTTTTGGTGATGTGAAATGTCATTGTCACTTCTACAAGAGAATATACCAGAAAGAAAAACTTAAATGTATCTTGGTTTTGATTTTTGATAATAATAAGGACCTACATTCATGGACTCAAACGCACATACATCATGGGGATAAAAGGGATTTAAGTCTTACTTAATTTGGCAATCTTTGTGTAGTCACTCTTTTTAAGAGAGGTGGGTGACCCTGAAAAGGACTGTTGAGTTGTGATTTTTTTAACAAACTCAGTAATGGGAGGTAATGAACTTTAAATACCTTATACCTTTACCATGGCCAAGGCCTACATCTTCACCTGCTACTGTCGATGCTTTCATAGAGATCACTACTCTTGGTATCTCAGGAGTAGTGGGAGTTTTGAGTGGGTTGGAATGTTTGGATTGGGAAGATCTTTGTCTTTTGGGTCGAATTAAAGAAGTCAGATACATTTGTCTCAGACATCTTAACTCTGCCGAAATGTCTAACAGTACCGCATCCGTTTGACTTTTACCATCCATCTTATCTCCTAGACCTTGTTTCTTCTCTGCTTCTTCTTGCTCTCATTTTCTTCTTGCCTCTTCTTCTCACTGCTGCTGATGTATGAGAAAGGCTTATTCTGCCTCTTTCTGCTGTAGCAAACATTTATCCAATTCTTTTTTCTGCATCTCTTTAAGGTCATGACTTGAGGTATGCAATGTTACTATGTCAAAGATACTGGTACCGGTACAAATTCTTCCAAAGAGGAGAGAAAATACACTAAATCCCAATTAAAATCATTCTCTTCTGGAGATATAACTGAGTTTGCTTTGGAAACCGCTGCAATACCATCACTGTTTTTCCACGGCAGTTGCACCTCAATACATCTACTTTTTAGTTTCCATCATGTTCAAACTCTGTTGCATTGATTCACTGGGCACAGACACTAGTGCACCTATCTGGGGAATGTGATGTCACATGTAGCTTTTCTGATTGGAAGAGAGATTCCGCACTCTTGACTAAATTGTGTAAGGCACATTTGGATTGGTTTGATCAGTTAATATCCGCTCATAAGCTATAAATATCCAGCACTGGCATCATTTCATTCACCTTTTCTCACGACAAGATGAGCACTAATGTAGAGTCGTCTACCCTTATATTGGGGAAGCTGTTCAAACCGGACTAACTCTTGTATGTGAAATCATCATGGGTTAATTCGAAGATCAAATATATGGCCATTGTGGAAAGGCAAGGCTACCAGTGTGCTGTTACTCAGTGGTGTTAACACACCCCTCCCAGCACTTTTCAGGACCACTCCATTGCCTCCAAAAGATTATACTCTCTTTCCATATTTTGTTTGTATGTTTCTCTGCATATTTCTCGGTTTGTCTGTGTGTATGTATGTGTATATATATGCCTGTACATGTATTTTGTTTGTCCCTATCCAACCATTAACCCAATATAGACCCCATAAATATTTATTTGACCATATACAGTCCCAATACATTTTGACCCAACAAATGTTCATCCCATAGTGCTGGGCCACTTTATCCTTATATACCTTATATGATCCTATATTGTCCATGTTACTACTAACAGGAAGCGAGTATAGATGTATGGTATACAGGTGAGGGAGCAAGTCTCTTGGGCTGTCTGACCTTGTCCGTAAAGGGAAAGGCCTGCGAACTTCTTCACTGGCTTTCTGCAGCACACCCTTATAGGACCTGTCTGCCAAGGGGGGGTTATGAAATGGGGTTGCTGTTTTGACTGGGGCTGCATGGTTTTCAAGCAAGTACCGGGTGAGCCCTGAGAGTGGTCAGGATTATTTCGCTTCTTGCCTGGTTCAAAAATCGAGAAGGAAATGCAAGGGACTGGTGTTGATGGTCTACAAATCCTGAATTGCCACAGAGATTATGAGCCCTGTGAAGAGAGAATCAGTCTTCTGAGAATGGATGGAGCAGCCCTCAGAAGGTTCTTGATGGTCTCTAGTAAAACCCTGAACGTATACAGTGCCACATCCATGCAGTGGTGGAGAAGCTCTGCTGACAAAACCATGGGTAAAGACCATGCATGCCAAGATGTTTTTACCACTGCATCCTACCAACAGAGGAGAGACATTGATGACGAAGATTCCTCCTTCAGGAGGTTGAACAATGCAGCAGAGAAAGGTCAGCATGCAAGATTCCTTCGAGAATGAATTCATGAATGTGCATGAACTGTTCTTCAAATGTTCATGATCAGTTCATCATTTGAGTTCAATAACAAATGTTCGTGTAAGTTCCACAACAAAGTTCATGAACACTTCATGAATTTTGATGCATCTTACATGAAGTTCATGAACACACTGATGAACTTTTATGAACTATTATAACAACTTAAAACTTCCAGTGTCATGAACTTGGTTCATGAATAATTCAAGTACTTTGATGCAAACAAAACCATCACCACTGAAATCTGCTGTCCCACAGACTGAAATCTGGGAAGAGGAGTTGGAGAGGCAGTTGCAAGAGTGGGAGCCGCAAAGACCACAACATCCGAAGAAGGGGAACGAGTCTTCACTATCCCTCAAACTGAGGAATGGGATAGTGAAGCCAACCATACTCCATCCACACTCCCAACTGTAACAGTGGATTGGGAGAATGATTGGAGAAGACACTCTTTGTTTGGTGCTAGACTTGGAAGGTGCAGTCATTGACCAAGTGGATGTGGAGCTCTCAAAACAGTCCTTGTGAGAACTAACCATATCTCTAGAAAAGAGAGTGTGTGTGTATGTGTGTGTCTTTCCATTAGAAAAAACATTTCAATATTCTAATAAAAGTTTGTGTGTGAGAGTTGAGTAGTATGACTATAAACACTAACTCAAATTAAATGTGTTATAGTGTGTTCGGTATGACTGGTGATCATATGTGATGGTTTGGGTGTTTTTTGGAAAAAGGCCTTCCTTCTCCACAATGTGAAGGTATGGAGTAAAGTGTCATGTGTTTGTAATAGTGTGTTGGTTTGTAAAAAAAAATATGTAAAACAGTTACTTTTAGGTCCGCACTCATCACTTGCGAATTTTTATTATATGTGTAGTTTGTATAAAGGGATATTTTCGTTCATATCCATGCTTGAGTCTTATAAAGCGGTGTGATCAACAGCCGTGCCAGTTATCATCTATCAGTGAAGTATGGCCAGCAATAACATTCACAAGATGAAAAAGTAAACAAAAGGTACTAAATACTCTAGCCATGGCTGAAGAGTTGTTCAAAAAAAGTGGACATAGACTTCCACAACCCCAGGAGAGTGAAAATAGAGCTGAATAATTTAAGAAAAGCAAATGGAATGTTGAATTTTGTCTTGAAGGAGGAAAAAACATGACAAGGAGAAGATGGATAAAGAGAGAAAATGGAAGAGAATGAAAAAAAGAAAAAATAGGAGGAGGAGGAGAAGAAGAAAAAAAATGTCATGGAGAAGATGAGGAATTGCTGGAGAAGAAGAAGGGGTGAGAGAAATTAGAAGAAACCCAAAGGCTCTTTTCAGGACAACACCACTGCCTCAAAAAGATTCCTCTCTCTTACTATATTTTGTTTGTTTGTTTGTTTGTATATTTCTTGGTTTGTCTATGTCTATGTATGTGTATGTCAATGTCTGTATTGTGTTTGTCCCTATACAAGCCTTGACCCTAACAGACCCTATATATTTTCATTTGACCCTCTACAGTCCCAATACATTTTGACCATATAAATTTTGACCTCAGTGCTGGGCCACATTTTTCCTTATATAACTCATATGACCCTATATCGTCCCTTATTATTACTAACAGGAAGCGAGGCAAGAGGTATGATATATAGGTGAGGGAGCGAGTCCCTAGGGCTGTCTGCCCTTGTCCATAAAGGAGGAAGACCTGCAAACTTCACTGGGCCTTTGCAGCACACTCTTATAGGGCCCACCTGCCAAGGTGGAGTTATGAAATGGGGTTGCTGCTTTGATTGGGGCTGCAGTTCTTTCAAGCACTTGCCAGGTGAGCCCACAGAGTGGTCAGGATTATTCCGCTTCTTGCCTGGTTCAAAAATCGAGAAGTGAATGCAAGGGACTGGAGCAGCAGAGGAGGCAAACAGACCGACTTTTGGAATCGTCCAAAAACTGAAATAATTAGCCTTCCTAAAAAAAGGGATTAATAACCTTAAAAATCAAAATAACTAACTACAGAGGACTCTCAAAGAGATCCTCAAAGAGTTCTCCTCTGGGTTAGTCCACATTATTTCTCCAACTGAAAACTTGTCGATGGCGAGTACATTACAAAAACGAACCAACTTGAGGTCTCGCACCCTCTGCTGCTATTAATTGATCCAAATATTTTATCAAGTCCAATACGATATCTTGTTCTAGGATCGTGCAAATTTATTGTTATAAATCCATGAGAAATAGTTTGCTCTCATGAAAAGAAATTTTTGAATTTATTTATATCCATGTCACCGCTACACCAAGTTTAATGAATATTTCGCCACTTATGTATATCAACTCCATTAAACACAACTAAAATATTACAGTTATCTCTGATCACTTTTGGTATTTGTGTGTATCATTGAGTAACATAAGTAACATCAGTGTTTTTACATCTACGTCGAGAAAAAATCCTGGATTTGATTGTTTATCCAGCATCACATCATCATATACAACTAAATTATTAATAAATCCATCTATGGAATCTACTGAATCTACTTTTGGAAGCATCCAAAAACCGAAATAAGCCTTCCTAAAAAAAGGGATTAATAACCTTAAAAATCAAAATAACTAACTACAGAGGACTCTCAAAGAGATCCTTAAAGAGTTCTCCTCTGGGTTAGTCCACGTTATTTCTCCAACTGAAAACTTGTCGATGGCGAGTACATTACAAAAACAAACCAACTTGAGGTCCCGCCCCCTCTGCTGCTATAATTAAATCATCATCATCAATAATAAATGCCACTGGCTAATAAATCTCACACTGCTAGATTAGCTCGAGAGAGACAAGAAGCAATAAAGAAATTTATTCCTGTTCGTGATTCTGTTAGACAAAAATTGCAAAAACGTCAAGAAGCACAGGTAGAATTTGCAGAAGGCGCAGGACAGTTTTTTAAACCTGTTACAAAAGTTACCGAGAGTTTACTTCCTCCATTAGAACAAACTGCTAAACAAACTGAAAAGATAGCAAAACGAACTAAACAAACAAAAAAAGATTTTATGAGATCTCCCAACCGAAATAGCTGAGGCACAACCTTATGATGAAGTAATTGAAGGTATTGGCAGAGCTCGTGCTGACATAGATGAAATGAAAAGTCTTGAATCAAAACCAAGACAAGAGGAAGAGAGTGAACAAAATACACTGAGTGATAAATTTACCAGTAAAGGCATTAATTATATATGAAATATTTAAGACGTCAGTGCATTAGCAAAGTTTGCCACAGATAACTTTGAAGTAAAAGACAAATATTTAAAATATGGATATAAACCTAAGAGTAAAATATATCATGAAACCTGGTACAAATGGATTTTTCGTATATATTACAATAAAAGTAAAGCTATTGGTCCAGGATATGATATATTTCTCAAAGAAATAAATGAATATAATGCAGAAAAACAACAATCTTCTTCGCCTCAATAAAGGTTGATGTCAGAATTTAAAAAAGCAAAGGGGAAAGAAAGATCACCCTTAAGACTATTTAAGAAAAGCACGGAAACAACAGAAGAAGGAGCAACCGGAAGTGGTTTGGAAGTGGTCTCACTGATTGTCCTAACAGTGTTATTTCTGACGTAGAACAACTAAAAATACTAATTGGAGGAAAACAAGCTGAAAATAATTCTCCAGAAATTGTTAATGAAATAGAGGATATTTCCTTCAAACGAGTGAATAATGGATACATTTCATTGAGTGGATGAAAATACTAGAGTTTCTCACCCACAAGATGAAATGTATCTGTTATTCAGTTGTTTCAAGCAAATATTCTTTTTATTTTATGCTCACATACATTGGCTACCTAAAGTTTGTGACACAGTGAATTAGCAGATTTATTACGTACGTAAGCAAAAAGTAGTTCACTGACAGAAAATCAAAGGGAGGTAAGTATGTTCTGACCCAAAAAAAGTAGTTCCTGTAGTGAAAAAATATTATTTTTCACTACAGTGAAATATCAATATTATTTTAATTAGAAAATCAAGTAATTCACTGCTTAGCATAAAATAAATATCTGATATTTATCGAAAATCATTTACTGGCGGTATTATGGATCGCAGCATTTATCGTTCCCTTATTGATGAAACTGCTGATGATTATCACAGCGACTAAACAATCAATTAATCAGTATATAAAAATGATTATACACACTGCTCAACGTGGACCGATCATGGTCAGGGTAGTAAACTCATGACTGCCAAATTACAAAACAATTTACAGAGATGGACTTGGTGATGTTGTTCAAGGTTTATTTAGAAGGATGGCTCCAAAAGCAATACCGATTGCAAAACAATTAGGGATGAAGGCTATTGAGGCTGTTCATGATAAAATTCCTGGCGCTATTGGTAATCTTGCCAGTAAAGTGTTCTCGACAGTCAAGGACAGACTATCTCGATTAGTATGAAGAAAACAGCAGCAACCAATGAAACTGGCCAGCACTGAAGTTATGCCAGCAAATGTCAGTAAAATAATAAATCAAGCCGCAAATCAAAAACTAGCAGAATTATCTGAAGAAGCAGAAAGAAATATAACCGCAAAGTTAATAGCAGGAAGTGGTCTTCGTCGATGATGATAATTTAGATCACCATTTGAAAAAATTGGTAATTATAATAAAATGTTCAAGTGTATATCTGACCGAGCATTTGACATGGATGCACCGGTCCTCAAAGATGAATCAAAGATGAATCAGTACGTGATTATCAATTTTATTCCTATGACGCAAGACAACCAAATCAGCGGGGAAGAATTGAATTACAGGTTCAGGATACAAGTAGATATTTTTTACCCACTGAGGCATTTACTGAAGTAAAAGGTAGACTTGTAACAAATGTTGTAGCTAATACGCCATATTGTACCAATTTGCGTGTTGCTTTTGTCAACAATGGGACCATGGCACTGTTTGATAGCGCCACATACATGACTGATGGAAAAAATATTGAATCAGTTCAGAACGATGTTGATGTTGCTACAACAATAATTGGTCTAGCGAGATATTCTGATTATTACACAAGATCAGCCGGTCAAACAATGATGTTTGCTAAAGATATTACTAACTACGCTGATCATGTTCAAGATACTAAAATACGGACACCAGTAGGCACTGCATATCATCCATAACCAGTTAATTTTGAACATGAAGATAGACCAGCACGTGCTTTTGATATTATAGGAAGTGTTAATGTAACTTACAACTTAGGATTTGCAACACGCCGAGCAGCATTGTTAGGAGATAATATACATTTTTCATGTGCAATTCCACTGTCTCACATCTTTGGATTTTGCAGAAATGTTAGAAAGGTTATCTTTGGAGCTAAACACACAGTCGTGCTCGTAAGACAAGGTGATTATAATGATGCAATCTGGCGAGGTGGTGGTGTTGCTGATGGTAAAGTAATTATAACGAAACTTTCAATGTGGATGCCAGTAATGATTCCATCTATTACTGAAGAACAAAAATTACTCTCTTTTACTGATCAAGGTGGTAAATCATTGCTATCATGGTTAACAGTAACCACAGATGCTATTCAACATACCGTTGGTGGTATATTTACATGGAATATAGCATCACAGCAAGGTGTTTCTGCATTTTTATTGCACTGCAAAATAGTGATCGGATGGGTAGTCAGGAACGTTCACATGATATTTGACAACCTTGGAGTTAATGACGTTTCCTTGCGGATAAATGGACATCAAGAACCAGATGAAGATATATTGTTAAATTTTGATCAAAATCACGTAGCGCGTGCATATCATCGTTTGATGTCATTTATGGGACGTAATCAAAACGTGGATACTGGGCTGCAAATATCACAATAGGATTTCAGAACTTTGTATCCGATATATTATTTTTCATTGGAACATCTTGATTTATCTAGACAATCTGTCGTTGATATACACTTTCAAGCTCGTGTTAATGATCCGCCAGGTGCCGGTGCCGCCTACAGAGCAATCGCGGTTATACTCAGTGACAAAGCGATGTTACTTGAAGGTGGTAGTGGACGAATGAGGGTTATTGATGCACCAGTGGAAAATCTTTAATCGTCATTTGGACCATGGCAAGAATTTATCATAAAATGCCATATCATCATGTTAGTTTCAGTCTGACTCCTGGTCAGATTAAAAACCTTCAATCAAATTCAGCAAAAAACTGCAGAATGAAAATATCACTAAAGCGAGATCAGATCACGGGTGGTCAAAATAAATTATCATTATCAGAACGTCAACTTAAACATTTCAACGGCGCTAAACAATCAAAAACAGGTGTCAAACTTAATCTCTCTGCGGGTGCCATTAAAGATTCAGTTAAAACCGGTAGTATTTTTCCACTTCTTGCAGCAATACCAGTGTTAATAGATGCTGCCGCTCCAGCCGTAGCAAAAGCAGCCACGTTAGGTGCTGTTGGAACCGCTGCTGGAATGGCTCTAAAGAAAGCAACAGGAAAAGGGTATAAAAAAAGGGATCTGGTCTTAGATTGCCGGGATCTCGTTGGGGAAGAGGTCTGAGGCTTCCAGGATTACTTCATCAGACGCACCAGCATCAAATTTTGATTTACTCGATGCCGCTAAATGATTAAAAATAATAAACTTCAGAGGTGTTTTATGCGAGATCAATTATCAAAACAACCGAATGAATTCAAACAGGTATTATAAATCTTAACTCAAATTGAGGACCCGGTACTCACTGGGTATCATACGCGTTTGATCCACGTGGAATCATTTATTTTGATTCATACCGGTTAGCTCCACCGCGTGAGTTTATCAAGTATGTTGCACCACTTCACACACAAGTTTGGTATTCAACGCTACCCACACAAACAATGACAGATCTGCCAAAATGCGGCCGTGAAGTAATTAATGTACTTAACGCTATATCAAAATCATCCAAACTGCCACATAAAGTCATGCATGATTATACAAGCAACCAATTTGTTTTAAACAGATCTTAAATTATAATGGTTGACATTTACGGAAGAAGATCTTCTTCTACAGTTAAGAAAAAGTCCGATGACACTGATCTGTCGATGTACGCAACTAAAGATGAACTGGCTGATATTATGAACCTGGCTGGAGTTGACATAGATGAGGTTGTTATTTTTCAGGATTGATATGGTAAACTAAAAACCAGCAATATCAAATGGAATGATACAATTTGACAAGTACATGGTGCGGTCACGGATAATATCCCTGTGTTTACTGAGAGCAGAAAAATCAGGGATTCAAGTGTATCGTTTACAACCATCAGAGATCAAATTACAGCAAGTGTTGCAAATCACATGAAAAATACCGGTGATACAATGACAGGAGAATCAACATCTGATAAAACGCAACAAAAAAAATATACTGACATCAACTACAACACCGTAGATGGTAAATTATCCACGTTGCGGGCCGAGTATGACATTCACGCAAACGCATTCACAAATCTCCAAAGAAATTTTAGAAAACTTAACGAAACCACAGAGGAATTTTTTGGTAATCTGTTGACCGTTGATGTTAAACTCATTCATATTAAGACAAACATTGACATGATCAAACAAACACAGCAAGACATCGTAGCAGGGATTCCTGAGATCGTTAATAAAACCAGTTTGATTAAAATTCCCGGCGGTTTACCCCCGCTGATATTACCAACATCGTACACACAGTATCATCTGGATTTGCAATGGTCACAGCAAAATAAAACTATTAAATATACTGCAACAGTCACTGGCGTGTACAGGCTGTCTGTGTTCAGTGCTGCAAAATTTGAAATATTTACAATGTATCCATGGCGTCATTCAACTGATAAGTGTTCCAGGGTTGTGTCCATCATATTAAATAAAGGAAACGAAGAAATATTTATTCTGGAAGCAGCTGATAATTAATTATCTGCAACATCTTACTGGTGGTGTCTAGAATTTGTAGCTGAAACACCTCAATTGGTTACTGTATAAAATATAATGAGTACCTCAATTGACGTTGCATTGCAACATTACAGGTACAATCAAGCGCGTGAATGGGAATCATTGCTGAAAAATATCATTGAACAATAAACAGTGAAAGTAAAGAAATATCGACGACGACTAGCTATTGTCGACATGATCGTCTATTCAGTATCTGCTGTTGTTGCTGGAACCGGTATGATATTATCAACAATGACAATGATGGCACCAGTTGCTGTAACTATTTGTATTTCTGCTACAACAACGATTGCATTTGTTCTTAATAACACCGCAAAAAAAATATGTATTTGCATGAATGAAAAATTATTACATGATAAGATTACATACAGCAACGGTCGCACACTCAAAGTTATCTTTGTTGTTATCAGCAAGTCTCAGTGATGGAATTATATCTGATTTCAAGTTTTCAGAGATGATTAAAATATACAACTGCGCTAGTATTAAAGGTACGAGTATAAATAATGACATCAGTAGAGCTACTTCAGCAGATCGTGAGAAACACAACCCTGCACAAGACCACGATCTCGGTAAGCTCGACTAATACTGAATTTAACATCAATTTTCCAACGGCAATTCCAGTAAAAGAAATTGCACTAGCGCAATTACAGGTATACCTAAGTTGGCCAAATATCAGATCGAAATCATTTAATGGTACACCAGCAAATAATTTGCCTGTATTTGCTAATAAGAATAAACCCGATTGAATACCTGAATGGGTTGTTGTTGGAATACCAACTGGTAATTATGAGATCGAACAAATCAATGAAGAATTTGCATGTAGAATAAAATCAATAACAGGAAAAGAATCAAAAATATCGATTAACGTTCATAAACCAACACTGTCTTCTGCAATTGAAATAAACTTGCCTGATTACATCGTTGATATTTATCAGTCCATGATAAGATCCGTACCCCCCAGTGCATGAAGGAGCACCAGAACCAAAATTAACTGAATTTCTCACGGACGAAACAAAGTTTATAATAACTCCAAAATACTGAAATTTGTATCCATGGACTGACAAGGATACTTATGCTAATATTCACGATGGAAAAAGATATTCTATAACACTGTTTTCTATCACTGATTATGATTAAAAAATACTTCAACTAATACTGTTTATGAAAGAAATTTCAGATCAAGGGCTAACGAAATTAAAACTGAATACACAACTACATTAACGACATTAGCACATTTATTTAAAAACCATATCCTGGAGTATCCCAATATCAATCTAAAACATCAGATCATTGCAATGATACAACATTTAAAGCAAACTGTATCAGATATTAAATATTTTAATCAGACTATTATTGAAGTAATAAATGTCAATAATTATATAGATACAGGAGAAAAAAATAGTATCAAACAAACATAAATTGATCACAATAAAATAACTGAAGCAGATTTATTAAATTTTACACTACCAGGATTTGAAACCAGCGAATTGATAAGATCACTCAATGATCTTATCAATAAAAACTTTCCTGAAATACTAGCTGCATGGAGAAAAATAGCCCCACCAGCAACTGTTCTTAGATATAATAATGATCCACATGGAGGCGGTAGACATGTATCTCTGGGAATCATTAATATAACATCGACAATCATGGTTAATCTAGTTTGGGATGTGATCGATGGTAGCTATCAAATAGATCTTGGAAAATCAAATCAGACTCAACAAGGATATATTTTATACATGTTCACACCACAAGTTCCCCCTGGGGATTTGATCGTGCAAGAACCAACTAATCCTGTTTATCTGCGGTGTCATACTAATATGTTAACATGAATAAATTTTAAACTAACTGACCACCTTGGACACTTAATTGATCTGTGTGGGGAAGAATAAGTTGTGAATCTGTATGTGAAATCCTAGACTTTCAGTCATAGATTTATCAGAAATATTTTATCAGAAATATATTTATTCTGAAATATTTTATTATTATTGTGAAATATTTTATTTATTCTGAAATATTTTATTATTATTCTGAAATTGATGGGGTGGTTGATACTCAAAATCATGTAAATCGATCAGTTTGTTAATTCTGATATATAGTTAGATAGTCAAAATCATGTAAATTGATCAGTTTTGCAAAAAATACTACAAAAAAATATCTTATTTATTCTGAAATATTTTTTTAAATTCTGAAATTGATGGGGTGGTTGGTAATCAAAATCGTGCAGATTGTTCATTTTGATTGGGTAAATCGTACTCAAAGTTAACAAAATCAATCAGATTGTTGATTCTGATATGGTGATTGGTATTCAAAATTAATAAAATCAATCAGTTTTCAAAAAATACTACAAAAAAAATCTTATTAGCATTCTGAAATATTTATTTTATTAGAAATATTTTATTTTATGAGTAACCTATATTATTGTTCTGAAATTGATATGGTGGCTGGTACTCAAAATTATACAAATCGATCAGTTTGTTGGTTCTGATATGGAGGTTGGTACTCAAAATTACACAAATCGATCAATTTTGTAATCCTAATATGGTGGTTGGTACTCAAAATTACACAAATCGATCAATTTTGTAATCCTGATATGGTGGTTGATACTCAAAATTATATAAATCGATCAGATTTTATGGAAAATAAAATAGAATAATAAAATATAAAATATTTCACAATAATATAAATACAAAATATTTCAGAATAAATAAAATATTTCAGAATAATATAAAATATTACACGTGTTTGGTCGTTTCACCAGTAATGAAGTTACTCTGGATCATTTCACGAACTGACATAATTTTTCTTAACTGTCTTATACAAGTACTAATCGTTTTCTTTGCCTCATATTTGTGGAATAACTCCGATCTGATTTTTTCTACTGCGGCAGAGAGAGAAACGAATTCCTTGACCTGATCATCCTTCACCACAGCTAGTGACCAGAACATCCCCGCCTGAATTCGTTTTCTGAACTTGTATTCAGACGATAGTGTAAAACCACCATCAATTTTACGTTGTTCTAAAATTTCAAATTCAGAAATAATCTTATCAGGATTCAGTTCATCAGATATATTAATACTGTCTTTTTCTAATTTTTTTAATAGCAACAATTACATCATTGATATTTTCATAGTTCATTATATATATATATATATATATATATATATATATATATATATATATATATATATATATATATATATATATATATCTTTAAAATAAAAAAAATATATCCTCATGTGAACCTCTAGTTGAGTGTTCCAGCAGGCTCAGGAGGGGCTTACCACCGTATTCTAGCAAGTTTAGAGGATACACGAAACACAACCCCCTATGATAGCCCCTAACCCATCAAACAACGAGGGTGTATTTGGTGAAGACAGCACAACATTTAATCCCCATAAACTCCTAGCTTACCATTATTCTAACAAGTTTAGAGGATACATGAAACACAACATATAAATCTTAATTAAAGACAGCACAACATATAAATCTTAATTAAGGACAGCACAATCCTCATATAAACTCCTAGCTTACCACCATATTCTAGCAAGTTTAGAGGATACACGAAACACAACACGTAGTATTTATAATTTTACATATTTACAAGGGTGGCACAACACGTAGTATTTATAATTTTACATATTTACATATTTACAAGGATGGCACAACATGTAGTATTTATAATTTTACATATTTACATATCTACAAAGATGGCTCAACATGTACGGGGCCATTCTCTACGCTCAACAGAACACCCCCACCCACCCCCAATAATCAGCCCATGGGTGATACAAAACTGGTGATGTGGTGGGAGCGGGTTCTGTTGGGTTTCGAGTGCTGGCGGGGCCCCAATTAATTATAAAAATCGCAATTAAGCGCAACCACCGACATTTGTCAGTCATGGGATTCGATCCTGGGACCTCGAGTATCATGGTGCAATACATTATCAACTGAGCTATCGAATCATCTAATAATTATACATTCTAGAAATTATTATATAGCTACGGTTTTAGAATAGATGGTAAGTTATACATATTTGTTTCCACCACAACACGCACACAACTGTTTTTTCCTCGTACTCCAACACCACATCGCAGACACGGTATTGGTCCTAAGCTTCCACGGTGAACGATTTGCATGTGTTGACCACAGAATTCCTTTTTACAGGATTTATTACAAGGAATCAATGAACACACCATCACCCATTTGCATTGAGACACTGTACACGTAGTATTTTAATTTAAATATTTGTTTCAAATATATGAACGAATTTGATAGATTATCCCGAATCAAGCCTTGGAAAGCAGATAAATTTAACCTTGACACTATCTCCTGACGTGCCGATACAAGATCTGGTTGATCCAAAAAATAAAAGTTTGCTCAATAAAATTCACGACGCCAAGAAAGAAATTCACACAGATGGTGCATCTCATGTCTGGTCAACGTTCAAGATTATCAATGGTGTCGACGGTATCATCGACGCTATGATAACGACAAACGAGCAGTAATTATCATTAACCACATTGATAATCGTAAGTATCTTTTCAGAATAAAATTTGTCATACTTGCAGAAACAGATGATTGGATTATCCGTGACAAATATGATCCTGTACGTCATGGTGAAAAAATTCTATACTGAGTAAAAACTCCATACCAGGTCTATTGACCGGTATTGACAAACCGTATTATGAACGAGCATATCCTGTGACCACAGTTATTTATGGAATCTATGTGATAAATGAAAAACCAAGCATTGATAAACTGGCGCCGATGAAATTTTCAAAAATAAACTGTAGCTGAACGAGTAACAGAACATTTTACCGTTTCGACTCGTGGAAATGGTTTAACAGATAAAAGACGTAACATAATAAACATGTGGGGAGAAATGTTTAAAGATACCGGAGCGAATATCAAAGATGTCACTGAGTTAGGAAAAAAATTAAAATTCCCAACAACAGGAACGATTTTGTATGAATCAAAATATAAATCAAAAGGAGCTTCGATCGAAATTATTGATCATAACACGCATGCATGGACAAATGCAGTAACAGTGTTTCCATGAAATCGAACTGTTAAATGTTATCCCCCAGATAATTCTGGGGGAGGTAAGTTTGGTTTTATTAATGAAATAAGTAAAAACGATCCTGTGTCAGTATGGTTATTTCAGAGTTCTAATGACAAATCAGATATGGAAGAAAAAAGTAAATTTGATCAATTTGTAAGACCAAATGGCGTTATTTATCGAACAGATCTTCTTCACGAGAAAATGAAAAATCTTGCACTGCAATATGCTGATGATACTGACAAACTATTGAGCAACTGTTTAACTGTTCCGTCAGTTGTGGATCATTTTGCAAGAAAGAAAAAATCGTGGAAACCAACTAGATTTGATTTTCTCAATGATATAATATCGAGCTGTGTCTAATATGGGCACGGTGGATTATGGAATACTAAATACGATCACAGAGATGTTATTTCAGTTGATATGGTTGCATGTTATCCGGGAAGTTTTCTCGGATACAGAGATTGTTCTGTAAATTTTAAAAGATTTGGTCATCCGACCCACAAAATGACGCAAATATCGATAAATGGACCATTACCGGATTTTGACCTGACTGGATTCGCTTGTATCGAGTCATTCGAGTTTGCTATGGGTCTTCATCCAATTTGTTATGTTTGGTTTGGAAAATATTTTTCAGAAAAAATGTGGGCACCAATAGTATTGTTATGATATATGCTTGATTGTGCGATATTAATATCGCTGACGATCAGCGGAGCAATTACATCATATCGAAAACAAACTGAAGTTTGGTTACCACAGCAAAAGGAATATTCTGATGATGAAAACCCCGATAAAACTGATTATGAAAATAAGATCACAAAAGATCTTGGTAGAAAAATAATTGGCAAGTTCACCCAAGGAGGATCATATGATCATAAACAACATTGTACAAGACTGATCATGGACGATGCTGAGTTAGATTCTATAATCGCTGATACAACAAATAAGAACACGTTTATAAGTCGAGAATTAGCTTTCTTGCCAAATGGAAATAAACTAGGTACAATTGTGAGCTATATGGACGGTTTGTCACCACAGTATACTCATTTAAGATCTTCAATGCTTGCATACGTCTCAATAAATTTATTATTGATGATAAATAAAGTTTCTAAGTTTGCTGTCATAGCTGCTACGGATTCATTTTATATCAATAAAAAATATTCAATACCGTTAGAAAAATTAAGCATAGGCACTTGTGCATCGTGGGGTTCGTGGAGAATAAAAAAGGAAAATATACTTAATTATTCCGAATCCGCTGATGTTGCGGTTAAAGATATTTACTGTAAAAAATATCAAACATTACAACTATTGCCTGCACCATCGGCATATGATCCAATAACCATACACAAAACAATTTATCTAAACAGACATGGATGTTCTGGTAAAACCACTCGAGCAATCAAACTATTTCAGAATTCAGATATGATCATGCTAACACCTACACACAGACTCGCGCAAGAAATGAAACGAGGAGTACAATCATGTACTTATCACAGCTTTTTTAGGTACAAAGGTGATGCATGGACTTTTCCGAGGATGGGAGAAAAACATATTCCAAGGTTTATAATCTGGATGAAATATGTACTGTATCGTTGGAAACACTAAAAACATTTCTTGACTGGTTATTAACAAGAAATACTGCTGTGATAATGTGCTGCAATCACGGTCAACCGCCACCCATAGTTGGACCATCTCCACATGACTGGCTGAAAATTTTTGTTGTGAAGAAATAACTGATGATCATAGAGCACTTGATGCAGAATTAAAGGAATTTAAAAAATTAATCAGACTACAACCGAATAAAATTCAGTGTGAAGTAATGTGCAAGATAATTTTAGAAACACCTATGAAAGACTTTTTGCGCGCTTGGAGATCAAACGATTTGATAGTTGCAAGTAGAAAGATAGTTTGTGATACACTTCAGCGGGAGTTGTTTCAGTTACAACAAGAAAAGTTTCCAACGTTGCCAGTTCCATTATGTTATCGACCAGCTGATACACAGCGGCAAAATATTGACGTTGATATACCAGGACACTTGACAGAGTCAAGGAAACAGAATCTTATGCTGAATGATATTGTCGCAGTTGATGTTGATGTTGTTGAAGATGCTTTACGTGCTAATAAATCCCGGTGGACACTTGGATACGCAATGACGATTCATTCATCTCATGGATTAACTATTACTGATACAGTTGTTTGGATCGTCAATGATCACATCAAATGGTCGAACTTAGTTTATCTTGCAGTGTCTCGAAAAATATCTCAAATGTGAAGAATCGTCAGTGATCAATGATGATACTGACGAATGTCAAAATGATATAATAAGAAAAAATTATCTGGTTATAAACAAAGTGACAAAAAGAATAAACGCGATTTTGATTTTGATATTGAATATATTAACACACTGAAACAACAACAGAATAATCATTGTGCAAGTTGTAATTGTATAATGCTGTGGCGGTATCTGAAAAATGATCCAAGACAATTTAACGTAGACAGAAAAAATAACAATCTTGGTCATGCACAAGAAAATATCATGTTGACCTGTCTTGAATGTAACCGATGTAAAGGCGCTGGTGCTAGTGAAGTGATCATGGCGGTAATTGAGTGTCCTCGGGAATTACTTGTAATTGTTCACATACAAATCGACGTTGAAGAGCAGTTGAATCCAGTCTGTAGACTGCAGGTCTACCAGTGGATCTTGTCATGGTGGATATCTTGTGTGTGGTAATACTCCAGATAGGAACAGTCGCTCTTTTTGTACCGCCTTCAAGTTCACCAGATTCATATAAATACTTTACAGTGATATTACCTAATACTGGCTGTGCTGAAAGATCACGTCGTTGTGTAGGTATATGCGCGCTTGTAATTGCATTAATGGGTTTCATGTTGGTTGTTCGAGTGATCTCATTATTTAATGCAGTTATCACACTTGGTAATCTTTTAACCCATTCATGAGATCTCGTATCCTGAATAAATTCCTTCGTGTATTGATATCCAAATAAACACTCAGCAAGTGTTCAATTAAATCATTCAACAATTGCCTGATCATGATGAATTGCAGTATGTCCTCATCGTATTTTGACATTATCTTGTTTCATCAACGATGATACTGATCCAAGAAATTCCTTGCCAGGATCAACCTGTAGCAGCTGAGGCCATCATAGACCATCTCGTTGATAAATTTGTTCAAATGCATCGGCTACATCAGATTATGTTTTAGTTGTTAAAGGTTCTGCATCTTTGTATCTACTTGCAACATCAACAACAGTTAGCGCGTACTTGTATGTTATTTGACGTCGACCAATTTTAATGGTATCATGAGGTAAAAACAGAATATCAGCCTGAAGAACTTCATTAGGAACACTGACATTGAAACGTGCAAAGTGAATTTGCTTAGGTGGCGGTAAATAAATTTACCATACTGCTTGTTTGGATAACCACACTTTAGCAGTAGAATGTTTAACCGCTGCTCCATTAGCAAGTTTACTAACTGCTGCTTTACCTTTCCAGTATCCAACTGGGGAATAATAAATCGATTCCATTTTATATATTACCAGCCCCTAGCGCTAATTTACCTTTCATCACGGATCTTACTAACCAATTAGCTAATTTTTCTTTGATATTTTTATTTTTTTTAGAATTTAGCGCATGAATTAATTTCACATCTGCAATTTCCCAATGTTGTACATCATTGCTTTTATATGCAACATCATGAACATGACATGCTTTATCAATAGCGTTTATTGGTTCATCGCCTGGTTTCAGTTGATCCTGATTATCAAGCCTGATACCGAGTCAAGTACCAGGACTGCAATAATTATATCCTGGTGGATGTTTTTCTCCTGGGTATTTAGCCCATGAAGTTCCCAGTAATTTTCCAAATTTTGCTGCAATATCACTTCCTCGTTGCTTTTCTTTTTTAACGCTGACTTTGTCCCTGAATTATCACCGGGAATAAATTTAAATTTCTTTGTACCACAGCGAATATACTTACCCGTAACTGCTGATCTGTTATTTTTTGTGGGAATAGTTGTTAGTGTATCCGTCGGGGTACGTGTCCTGCACTTCATACAATATAAATCCATGGATGTTTTATACAGCATGGATATGATTGATTTCTCAGCGACAAAAAACGAGTACCTGTCAAGCACCATTCTGCGTTACCAAATTCCATCAGAATGATAATAATAGGACCATCTGGAAGTGGAAAGACACAGTTGCTTCTTAATCTTATAATGAGATGGTTAAAGTGGGATAAATTGTATTTGGTAGCCCCGTCAGTTGATGATCAACGATGTTATGATGTGCTCAAGGATTTTAATGAAAACGCGAGAATAGATAAAGATAACGATGTTATCGAGATTATAACCGATACTGATGAAGCACCATCAGTAGATTCCATAGACGGATTTATTAATAATTTAGTTGTATATGATGATGTGATGCTGGATAAACAATCAAATCCAGGATTTTTTCTCGACATAAAAACACTGATGTCATTTGTGTTACTCAATGATACACACAAATACCAAAAGTGATCAGAGATAACTGTAATAGTTTAGTTGTGTTTAATGGAGTTGATATACATATGTGGCGAAATATTCATTAAACTTGGTGTAGCAGTGACATGGATATAATAAATTCAAAACTTTCTTTTCATGAGAGCAAGCTACTTCGCATGGATTTATAACAATAAATTTGCACGATCCTAGAGCAAGATATCGTATTGGACTTGATAAAATATTTGGATCAATTAATAGCAGCAGAGGGTGCGAGACCTCAAGTTGGTTCGTTTTTGTAATGTACTCGCCATCGACAAGTATTCAGTTGAGAAATAACGTGGACTAACCCAGAGAAGAACTCTTTAAGGATCTCTTTGAGAGTCCTCTGTAGTTAGTTATTTTGATTTTTAAGGTTATTAATCCCTTTTTTAGGAAGGCTTATTTCGGTTTCTGGACGCTTCCAAAAGTCGGTCTGTTCGCCCCTTCTGCTGCTACTGGTGTTGTTGGTCTGTCAAATCCTGAGTTCCCACAGAGGGGATGAGCCCTGTGAAGAGTCTCAGTCTTCTGTGGATGGATGGAAGCAGCCCTCAGATGGTTCTTGCTGGTCTCTAGTAGGACTCTGAAAGTATCCAGTGCCACATCCCTGCAGTGGTGGAGAAGCTCTGCTAACAAATCCATGGGCAAAGACAATGAATGCCAAGATGTTTTTACCACTACAAGCAACCAACAGAGTAGAGATATTGATGACAAAGATTCCTCCTTCAGGAGGTTGAACAAGGCAGCTGAAAAGTGGTCAGCATGCAAGATGCCTGCGAGAACGAATTCATGAATGTGCATGAACTGCTCCTCAAGTGTTTGTGATCATTCATAATTTGAGTTCATTATCAAATGTTCATGAAAGTTCCACAACAAAATTCATGAACACATCATGAATTTTGATGCATCTTACATGAAGTTCATGAACTATTAAAATATCTGAAAAGTTCCAATGTCATGAACTTGGTTCATGAACAATTCAAGTACTTTGGTGCACCACTAAGAAATCTGTTGAAAATGTTTATGACATTTCTATACCATTATATTCATAAAATGTTCAGGAAAATGCATTATACAAACTTCCTCACAATATTTGTGAAATATAAATAAAGCTGAATAAATTTTTAAAATGTATTGAATACTGAATAAATGTTCATAGAGATGTTTTATTCAGTACTTGTGTACTTAACCTGAGTAGTTTTGGATAAATATGGGTAAATATTTTCTGGCCTGCATGAATAATAGATACTTGCTATAAAAGCTTTCAATGACTACATTCTATTGTTTTCATCCATTGTGAAAAGGATCTCAACATTTACTTTCATCAACAAAATGAAAAATAAAAATCAGAGATTGTTATGATGAAGTTTGATGTTGTAGGAATACAGCACTGATATTAGGCACATCAAGAGAAAAGACAATCCGATTGCAGATCCACTTTCACTGGTACACAAGTACTATATTGCTTTATTTTTTAAATATTTTAAGGTCATTCACAAGACATCTTCACATGTAATTTTATTATTATATTCTCATATATATGTTGGACTAATATATACAAGAAAGCTTAATTGTTTAAATCTTTCTTCTTCTCAATGATGGGATGTGTTATATATACCTATATTACCTCATCTACATTTGGTACCTGATTTCGTACAAGCCATAAATAGTGTTTACAAGTTTTGAAATCCTAATGATGAACCTGTTGACAAGTCTGGGTTAGTTTCCCATTGGACAATTGAGTCAAGTGGGTTTGATCTGTTGTAATGGGAAGATGTATTGTGAAATATATGTGAAATGTATTGCCACACAAATCAAGTAGGAAATTATTGCAGTGAAGAGCCATAATATGCATATAAGGCTAATAAGTGGACAAATAATTCATTCCTATTACCAATGTTCTTGTTTTAAAATCAGTCTGCAGATGTGTTTAATAATGTACTTAGGTATAATTTGAGAGTACTCATTTGTTTGTATTATTCATTAGAATTACAAAGTGTTCATTGACTCTAGACTAAAATATTATTATGGGATTATTGTGAATTATTTTTAAAAAGTTTTAGACAATACCACTGTGATACATCAAGACTGTTGGCACCTCAGCATATTAAAGGATATTGTTACATAAGCACACTCAGAACCTGTAATTCATTAATAACCCTATTATTTTGGACCTGTGATAGAACTTCTTTAGGATGAATTTGGATGTAATGCACAACACTGTAAGTTCCTCTTTAATTTTCATTTTATAACTTATAGAAATAAATTATTTGTTAAGTTTTACACAACTTGTTGGATTTGTTTCTTTCTGTTACTTAAAGACCACAGAGTCAAAACAGATAACATAATAATACAATTATATAGGAAGTTGTCTTATGAATGACACAAAATAAATAAAATAAAGCAATATAGTACTTCTATACGCATGAACGTTCATCTGCAATTAAAATGTCTTATCCTTGATATACCTAATGTGGCTAGAAAATGCAATCAGATTAATTCTCAAAATTCTTGCATGAGTACATAGTAAAGTTTTATTTGGGACAGCCAAGTTGAATGTTATCAAGATGAGAGGGCAAGTGTTTTTCCTGAGCCCTGCTTTATGATAATAATAATAATAATGAAGAGTTTGTATAGTGACTAATCTTTAGAAGCTCTAAGTCCTTTACAACATAAGACAATACCTAAAACATAAAAAACATATAATGATATAATTAAGAAAATAAACACGATGAAATTAGAAAACATAAAACATGCTGAAAATATTTAAGGTAGGAAACATTATTAGATCTTTAAGTTTGTTCTTGCAGTCGAAATAGGTGAGTTTTAAGAGCACTCTTGAATGAGATCACTGTCTTTGTGTCTACGTTCAGTGGGCAATTCGTTCCATGTTGCTGGGCTCTGGTATGCAAAAGAACATTGTCCATGTGACTTCATTTTCATCATGGGAATAATGCGAATATGACTGCCAGAAAAGGACCTTGAGTATAAACCCATAATACAAGTTTTGTAAAAATGGATCACAGGTATGAGTTCCAAAGTAGTCACTAGCCCAGCAAATCCAATGCACCTCATAATGGTGGATTTCACACTATTGCAAACATTGAAGACTTTAATAATGAAAATGCAAATATTCAGAGTTTGATACAAATCAGATCAGAAATATGGTTTCCGTAGTGTTAACAAGGCTGACCAATCAGATGCAAGATCACCTCAATATGTATGCTGTAAAATCCATATTCAAGGCTCAGTTGAATCAGATGAGAAACATACACTACAGGATAGTAACAAGCAATTGTTGTCATGTGATGCATGATAAAGTTGTTTCTAAGTACCACTTCAGAGCTCACACAGGGTGCTATAGATGATCTTGGGACAAAGTGTCCAAAGAAAACAGGTATTTCACTAAAAAAATGATTCCCCATAAACCGGGGCCAGTTCTTGACAATGAAAGCAATTTGGCTGTCACGAGACATACTATCCCATCCTGTCAGAACTAAAAGTAGTTCACAACAACTGAAAAAGCATGACTCACTAATTCAGCCTGCTGTCACTAGTACGAGTATGAAGCAGGTCTTATTTGAGAGGTTAATCAATGAAGCCATCGAGAGCAGTTTAAACAGTGTTTTATTCAACCAGCTATTATCACCAATGATAGTTCCACTATGGGCACAAAGCCAACGCCTTTATACATAATGAACTCACAACTGACAGCCATCGGAGAGGTCTTATGTGATAATTATCTTCCATGATAATTCATCATGTCTGAGATTGTGTAATGGTAATTTATTATGATGATTTGAGCTAAATGTTTCTTGTCAAAGAGCCAAAGTAGGAAGTTAGCTACTGAGGTATTGATGTGAATTGTGGTGCAATATGTTCAAATTCACACCAATGTGTGAAAATTCTCCTTTTCCATTGTACATCTCAGATGGTAGTCTGTCTCGATAGAGTGAATTTCTCTGCAATTTGCTGAGAGAACTGGCTGGCCACTATACTGAAGAGAACATTGATTCATGATTTTTCCTAATTGTGCAAACAAAATGAGGCTTTCTACATCACGTCTGGAAACAGGCGTACTGGAGGATGAGGATATGAATCCAAACTGTTTTAAACTTTTTAAAGAGCATCAACTGTACATGCCTTCAAATCAGAAGCTGGTAAGACAGATTTGGGAATTTTGCAATCCCCTTGTCACCAACAGATCTACCAGTGGTCAATTCCAGATGGCACATAAGTGAATGAAAACCGAGGGATGAAGTGACCATCTTGCTATTTGTATGTGATTCTTCTGGGACAGCAAGTCTGCTAATACCTGTAGCTGACCTGGAATATGACCAACTTGTTCACTGATTTGTCGTTAAAGATACCAGCTTAGAAATTCACAAAGAACACATAGATCTGGGGACTTCATTCCCCCTTGACTTCTGAAATCACCACAGTGGATGTCACAAAGAATGAGAATGCCCTTTTGTGTAGATTCTCCTACCACCAACAGAATGCTTTCCATATGGCTCTCATATCTAAGATATTGCTATGTAATAAATGATCCCAAGTGAGGCACTGCCCACTTGCCTACCAGAATGATGAAAGAAGACATGCACCCCCATCAACTGTGCTTGCTTCCTTACAAACTCAACTCATAGGTTCTCGGCTGTACATTTTCCAAGGTTATACTTGGAATTTTGACCTAAACTCTTGGACATCTGAGGATTTTCCATGGTTTTCCTAGGGTTGGCAACATTAAACAGGGATGCTCGGCTGACCAAGACCTTTTTTGTCCTTGATATGGCACTTCTGGTCTGCGATGACTGGAATCTGGGAGATATTTTTATCTTATAAAAAAATAATTACTGAGATTATTTAAGGACTCCACGTAATACTCATAGCAGGTGTCTATCTACTTACTGCTTTTAAATAAAAAAATTGAGAAGCTATGGAAAGTTCAAGGAAATATTTCTTTCACATTTTTCTATTGGTTAGTGAGCAATTTTATGTCCAATCACAGCAGCCAATTCATCAATCAATCTTGTACGCGCCATAGTAATAATATTTGAAAGTGGTCAGTTGAAAGTAAACTGGTCTGTGAAAACTTGCATTAAAAAGGAGTGGATTCATCAATCGCCATGAATCTGTTTACATTATGTATATGGAATAATGATAATCATATTACTGGAAATGTTCTTAGCCTCCTAAATATTACTCAGCCAAGAAAGGCAATCAAAGATTACAAAGTCGGAGATTGATGTCGGCAAGATTGCTGGTTTAGGGATTACATAAGGAATTATTGTAAGGATTGGGGGTAAGTTCGTTTCTGTTTTATTGCATTAAATTTGAAAAATAAAAGAACATTTATTGGCTCTCATTCATACGCTGGCTGTACATTGCATCTGTTTATCAGTCGATTGCTTCTGTTTTTCGGTGAGAATGAGATTGTCTAGCAAGCTATGAATATTTATCATGTCGTTTACTAGGCACTGCACCGTCAGCAGTAGCATATTGTTTTCGGACAAACATAATAATAATAATAATATCAATAATAACTACTATTATTTTAGTTTTTATAATTTTGTTTTTGTATGATTCAGTTGCAGATCATTGGAAGTGAATTACAAGAATATAGTAAAAACTATTTTAATGATAAAAATTATGCAACTATGCCCAGTTTGAATAGAGTAAAACAAACCAACCCATTAACATTAGTTGAATTTAGAAGAAACAAATTACTATCGTTTTAATTATGTATTATTGTTATTTAAGCATGAAAATGAAGTCATATTTTTAAATCGCTGAAAGAACAATAAAGTCAGACAATTATTTAACAACTGAAAAATGAATCTTAGAATAACAGTGTGTGTACATTATTATTATAGTGCATTAAATCAGAAGAATACGTTTATGAATAGTGTTAAAGACATGTAAGAAGAGAACAGAGCATCCTTGAATAAAGTTTGTCAGGCAGCAAGAAAGTCTATTCATACTGATGAAAAGCTGTTGTTGTTATAGGGTTTAACGCCATTTTTCAGCACACGATAGGCTATACATGGCGGCCAGTATTTATGGTGGTGATGAAAAGCTAAATTACGTTAACCATTTTATTTCAGTATAGTATTGTAATATATAATTTACATAGTTGTACTGGCCTGCCATATTATGTAGTGTTTGTCCAAAATTGCAGTTGCATGCTACTTTTAGATACGAGGTAGTGATTCATGACATCACATGATGGCCATTGTTAAACAACTTTATAGACCTTGCAACCCTGAGAGTATATGCCTTTCATTTTGGGTGTAAATTTGTGCACCATATTAAAATGATTAATGCTCATGCATGCTATAAGTTGATGATATTTATTAAGTATATTTGATTTAATTTGTGCTTGATTTGATTTGACTGTTTGTGGGTTTTGGAATCTCTGTTTTCTTTACATGTCAATGTAATGTAATTTTGTTTACAACGAATTTGTTATTTTCCAGAAAATTCACTTTGACCTGTATCTTTTCATAAATACCTAATAATAGAAACACATGTTTCTATTTTTGACTTAGTTCCTGGCCTTGATTGTCGGTCAAGTAAACAACTTTTATTCTCAGAGTAAAATGATTGGTTCTTATCAAGGACATACAGGAGCTATGTGAATTTTACATGTAAACATGATCACGTGACCCTCTATTTCACAATTAGGCATTTCCAAAATTGCAGAATACTTAGTATTAAAAGTGATGTTTAGAGAGACCACAGAGTTTTGGGGCATTTATACACTTGATGTCAAGTTGTTTTTCTTCTGTTTTGACCAGTATTGAAGTTTTGAGTTTTTGAACTATGTTAATTTTTCTTCAGATTATTTTGGACTCTAAAAGATTAATTCGTTTCTCCGGAAATATTATTGTATTCATATAGAATTCTTGAACAAAGACTTTTCTTAAAACTTTTATTTGGATTTCCAAAACCGGAGGATTAATTATTGTGTTTCCACAAGGAACTGTACACTTCAGCACAGTACAGGTTACAGCATATGTCATCGCCTTAGAACATTTCAATATTAGGACTCCAAAAATTTTATTCATGGGTAATTTTTGGATTTGATTCTTAAAACCATAAGTTCATATATTTTCATTTTTACAGAATGAAATAAGCAGCAGAGAGGGGGAACAGACCACTTAAGGGAGTGGTCACACTTGTGTTTGGACCAAAAAAAATAGTGACCACTCGTAGAGGTCAATACCACGTCTACGATTATTGTTTGTCCCAAACAGAATTGTAGACGAACCCTCTCTGCTGCTATCCATGTTGTAAAGAAATTTTAAGTTTGATGAATATTTTTCTTTTCATCTTCATCTGTTTCATCTTCATCTGTTTCATCTTTATTTGTTCTATGTTTCAAGTAATATTCAAGTTCTGATGGTGGTTTTTCTATTTTTGGATTTATGTTCTTTATGTGTTTATAATATATCATCAAACTTGTGTATCGATCTCCGCCGCAATTTTTGCAAATCTGATATAATCCTCTAACGCCGTTGTTACATCCAACACATCTTCGTGAACCAGCATGAGGGTTTTTTTTTTATAAGATAATTATGTTTTTTACAATATTCTCTACGACATTTTTTATCACATTTGTTAGTGGTTCCTTGACGCAGCCACGTACAATTGTTCATTATATGAATGATATCAGTTTAATTTAATCATCACCCCTTCTGCAATTTTGCAATATTTAATAATTGGTTAAGGAGTAAAATGTATTTTTATTTATGGTTGGGGTGTGATTTGCAAGTTAGATCTGTCAGTGAGTAAGAATTGCCCTTTGAAAAAATAAACAACACTTCAAAGGATTATTGTGAATTTATCTAAAGACATTCTGGATTATATCATTGTGATACATCAAGACTATTGGTACATCAGTACATTTAAGACTATTGACATATATCAACACATTTAGGATTGAAATTCATTCAGAACACAACTAGAATTATTTAGGAGCAATCATTATCTATACAGTACTTGTGGACTTGTGAGAGAACTTTTAGGACTAGATCGGATTTCATTCACAATGCAGTAAGTTCTCTTTAGATTTTCATTTTGTATCTTGGGAAATAAATTATTTGTTTAATTTTACTCAACTTGTTGGTTTTGCTGTTTTCTGTTACTTATTTTAAGACCATAGAGTTGTAATAATGATAATAATAATAACTTCATTTTCAGAGGGTGACTGAATTAATTACAAATGAAAAACTAATCTATCTTGCGGCCGTCTATTATGTACATATAAGATACAAGCGAATAATAATATATTCACATATACACACACATAAACATGCGCACGCTAATACACAGTATATAAAAAACTATTGATATAAATGCTACAGAAATGAAAATGAAGCACAGGAGGTGGGTGGTGTAACATGTACTTTAAGAAGTACACCATTGTTTATGATGTCATCCATCTAATACACCTCTTGTAAAAAGAAGAGATGTTTCGAGCTGATTTCATATCATGTGGAATGTAATTTCAAACAGGTGCACCTGAAAATTGATAGCTATTTTTGAATAGCTCCTTTTTGGGCTTGGTTACTTGGTTAGATTTTGGGTACAAGTAGGTTCTCTTTCCTTGAAAATGGTGTTTAGGTAAGTGGGGGGCAGATTTTGTTAAAACCTCGTACATTATTTTGGCCTTTCACATACATTTCTTTCATGTATTGGAGCAGCAGAGGGGCTGTACAGACCGAAACTTTTTGCACAATAAACCCCTCCAGGAAACTATTCCTCGATAGAGGGCTTATTTCGACGAAATAAACCCTTCTATTCAGAATACAGGACAAAAAAAAATGTCCCCCGAAAACTCGAAGAGTTTCCAGGGACAAACTCGTTGAGTTTGCACTGACAACTTGGGTTACTTCAATAAATCTGAAACAGTTTCCGTGGCGGGGTCGTTATTGAAAAATCCATGGGTCGGGTCCATCCCCTCTGCTGCTCTGGGAAATGAGTTTCCAAGGAAAAACATTTTTATGTTAGCGGAATTAAATCATTGACAAATAAATAATGGCAAATATTGGAGAAGCACATACGACTAGATTAGCTCGAGAACGTCTCGAAGCAATTCAGAAATTTCTTCCTGTCCGTGATAGTGTCAGACAAAAATTACAACTAAGACAGCAAGCACGGGAAGGCTTTGCAGAGACTACGGAGGAATTATTTAAACCCGTGACCAAAGCTACTGAAAAATCCGCAGCTGTTACCAAAGAGGCTTTAATAGAGCAAAGGAAAATTTTACAGGATATTTCAGCTGGACTTAAACCCCCGCCTCCACCCGATGAAGTTGTTGTGTCAGTACCTGCTGGTAAGCGAGTAACAGGGAGAATTACTGACCCCGCCAAAAGATTTACGCCGGATTATATTGAACTTCTTAAAAATGTACCAGAAGAGAAATTACCTGAGACAATACTGTTAGGATTGATTAGAAGAGATGTGTCTTTAAACCCAGAACACGGTTCTATGACAGATGATAATTTTATCAAATATTCGTATCGTATACGTGAAAATAAAAAACAAATCAGCAGGGACGATACAAAATACGATAGACTTGTAGATGCTATACGTAAACTTGAAATTCCACCATCGCAACCTCAAGAAGAAAAATCACCGTTGCAACACACAGAACGACAACAATATCCTTCACGGCGAAGAGCAATAGATCCTGACCTAACTCCGTTAAGTGAATACGAGGCTGCATCTGAAGGAAGTCCGCGGGGCCAAAAATTCAAACAAACTAGGTCGCCGATAATTAGCTTAACAACATCTTCTGAAAGTTTGCCTCAAGACATTTTATCCCCAAGAATTGTACCATCAACAGGGGAGGGTTTAGGATCCGGTTTTATTGCCTGCCCTAATAATATCATCGATGATGTATCACGGTTGGAAGTTCTCATCGGAGGAAGACGTGCCGGAAACAATTCTCCGGAAATTATAAATGAAGCCGCAGATATCTGTCAGAGACTATTTCAGCGTGGCATCATGGATATCAGCATCTACCGGGGGCTCATTGATGAACTCGCAGACGGTTACCACAGCGACTAATAATTAAATTTGCTAGCAAATTCAGTTAGATAAACAATAATTAAATAAAATGATACTACACGATTCTTTTCGCAGACCAAGAAGTGTCAGAGTAGTAAACTCACGATTACCAGTATACGAGGTTGTTTACGGAGATGGAGTCGGTGATGTTGTTAGGGATTTAGTCACAAGAATCGCTCCGAAAGCTGGACCGTTAGCAAAACAATTCGCGATGAAAGCCGCTGATGTTGTCAAGGATAAAGCCATTGGCACTGTTGGTAGTCTTGCCGGGAAAGCATTTCAATCAATCAAGGATCGACTAGCACAGCTGATACGAAAAAAAAACCCAGTCGAGAGGTTGGTGCCAGTAAAACTACCATCCACTGAAGCTATGCCGGCAAATGTTAGTAGCGTAGTAAATAAGGCCGTAAATCAGAAATTAGCTGAGATCGCAACAGCAGGAATTACCTCCAAAGCGTTGCAAGATAGTGTAACTGCTAATTTGATAGCTGGTAGTGGTTTCCGGTGACGATAACATTTTAATTAGATCATCACAAATAATAATAATGTTTGCACGAAAATCCAATGACGCGTTTGATATGTCCAAACCAGTACTTAAAGATGATTCTGTACGTGATTTTCAATATTATTCTTATGAAGCACGTGATCCTAACCAACGCGGAAGAATTGAACTACAGGTCCAGGATACAAGTAGATACTTCTTGCCCGCTGAGGCCTTCATCGAAGTTGAAGGTAGGCTTTTAAAGAATGATAACACTAACTACGGAATCGGCGACCGAGTTGGATTTGTTAACAACGGCATCATGGCGTTATTTAAATCCGCTATTTACATGATAGATGGAAAAGAAATTGAAACAATTCATGATAACGTCGACGTTGCCACAACAATTCTCGGGTTGGCGAGATACTCGGATGATTACACCAGATCAGCCGGACCATCAATGATGTTTGCAAAGGATATAACCGACAGCCCCGAGAACAGGAATGTAACAATGAATAATGCCGGTGACGCAGTTGCATCGATGAACGAAAATTTTAATTTGGGTTTTGCAACACGTAGATCGATGTTAAGTGGAGATGAAGAGTTCTCAGGTGTGATTCCATTGTCTCACATCTTTGGATTCTGCAGAGATGTCCACAAGGTCATATTCGGTGCCAAACACACAGTTGTACTTGTGCGAAAACCTGATGATAATGACGCTATCTGGCGAGATGCTGCTGTTGCCCCTGGTCAGGTAATACTAACTAAACTGTGGTTGTGGATGCCAGTGTTGTCTCCGTCAATCACCGAAGAACAACGACTGTTGTCTTTCATGGACACGGGCGGTAAATCACTGCTATCCTGGAAAACAACAACCACAGACGTTATTCAGGGTGATAATGGTGGGTTGTTTACATGGCATATATCATCGCAACAAGGAGTATCAGCACCACGACATATTTTCATTGCATTTCAATACCGTGCTAGAACAGATAGCCAGGAAAGAAATCCAATGGTATTTGATACACTTGGAGTTTCTGAAGTTTCGTTGAGAATAAATGGGCATCAGGAGCCATCTGAGGATATATTAATAGATTTCGAACATCATCGTGTCGCACGCGCGTATCATCGTCTGATGTCATTTATGGGGCGCGACCTTAATGTAGACACTGGCCTGCAAATATCACAGCGAGACTTTATGAGTTTATATCCGATTTATTACTTTTCGCTGGAACATCTTGATCTGGTTAAACAATCTGTTGTCGACCTACATTTCCGAGCTCGTGTAGGTGTTCCTGCTGGTGGTTACAGAGCGATTGCTGTCATACTCTCCGATAAAGCAATGCTGCTTGAAGGTGTTGGCGGACGAATGAGGGTCATCGACGCTCCAATCGAGAATATGTAACGCAATTAAAATCAAACTTAGGATATAATGTCATACAGTCATGTTAATGTCACCTTGACTTCCGGTCAAACGAAGAAATTGCAATCAAAGAACGCAAGCACGTGCGGGACATCAATAACACTAAAACGAGATCAGATTACTGGTGGTCCAAACAAATTGTCGTTGACTAATACTCAGCTTAAACATTTTAATAAGGCACTAACAGCAAAAACCGGTGTCCGACTTGATTTCTCTGCTGCAGCTATCAAGGACATGACTAAAACCGGTGGAATATTTCCTCTTCTCGCAGCAATACCGGCGTTGATTTCCGCGGCAGCACCAGCCGTAGCAAAAGCCGCAGCACTCGGTGCAGTTGGAACTGCAGCTGGAATGGCACTAAAAAAGGCAACGGGAAAAGGATACAAGAAAAAAAAGGGACGCGGTCTAAGACTACCAGGAACTCCACCATCATGGTATCCAAAAAAATTCTAACGCCGTTGAGCAATTTTGATTTACTCGATGCTGTTAAAAAATTGCGTGTAAAACATTTCAGAGGCGTATTTATGCGAGATCAATTACCGCAACGACCGAATAATCCAGAAACTGGCATTATCAATCTCGACAACAAAGATGGTCCGGGAACTCACTGGGTTGCTTACGCGATCGATCCACGTGGAATTATCTATTTTGATTCGTACGGTTTAGCACCGCCAGTTGAGTTTCTCAAGTATGTCAGCAGATTTTCTAATGTTCCAGTGTGGCAGTCGACGTTACCAACACAAACATTAATTGATCCGCCCATTTGTGGGAGGGAGGTTTTAAATGTTCTTGATGCAATCTCAAGAAATCCAGCAACTCCTCCTCATAAAGTAGTGTATGAATATACCGCATCGAGAAATGCTAGCATTTGAAAAACAGCAATAAGAATAATGGTGGATATTTACGGAAGACCTTTCACACGAGGAGGTAAACCAAGCACAGATGCTGATCTCTCAAAATATGCGACCAAAGATGAAGTCGATAATCTTTTGAATATAGCTGGAGTTGACCCAGATGAAGTTGCTATTTTCCAAGACAGGCAAGGAAAACTAAGAACGAGCAACATTAAGTGGAATGATATAATTCGCAGAGTTCTTGGAGCTACCAAGGATAACTTCGTTGCATTTAGTGATGGCGGCCGGATCAAGGACTCGAATATATCAATCGCAAGCATCAAAGACAGTATTGATAAAGGTGTTGATAAATGTGTGAAAAAAGCCGGTGACACGATGACAGGCGAACTCAGCATGAGCGGCAACAAAATAACCGCGTTAGCGAATCCCGAATCCGACCAGGATGCGTCAAACAAACAATACGTGGACATCGTCAACGGTAAACTAAATACGCTGCGTGCAGAGCATGATGTTCACGTGGGCGCGTTTACAAGATTTCGAAGAAACTTCGTAAAAACTGATGAGGTCGTGGATAAGTTCTTTGGGACTCCTCCAGTCGTCGATGTAAAACTCGCTGATGTAAAGACCGACATTAACACGATCAAACAAACACAGCAGGATATCGTATCGGGTATTCCTGATATCGTTAACAAAACCAGTTTGATTAAAGTTCCCACTGGAGTTACTCCGGGGCATATCACCAACATCGTATTCACGGTATCATCGGGATTCGCAACATGGTCACGACAAAATAACACTATCAAATATACAGCAACAGCCACCGGTGTTTACAGGTTGTCTGTGTTTTCAGCCGCTAAATTTGAAATCTTCACAACATATCCTTGGAGACATTCCACCGATAAGTATTCCGGGGTTTGCACTGTAATACTAAACAGCGGAACCGAGGAAACATTTATGCTTGAAGCCGAGGACGATAGTTTAACAGCAACATCTTACTGGTTTTGTTTGGAATTCGTCGCTGCAACGCCTCAATTGGTTACCGCGTAATTGAATAATGTCAACGACGCCAGATGCTCAACAATATCGATACAATCAAGTCCGTGAGTGGCAATCTGAGTTAAAAACTGTCATCGAAGTAACTAGTCAAAAAGTAAAAAAATACAAGCGCCGCATAACAGTGCTGGATATTATGGTTTATTCAGTATCTGCCGTTGTTGCATCTGCCGGAGCAATACTATCAGCGGTCACTCCGGTAACTGCAGCAGTCGCCGCCACGATCTATGTTTCCGCGGCCACAACAACAGCTGGAGTTTTCGGCATCATAGCAAAAAAAATATCATCATGTGCTAACACAAAATTACACGATTACACGACAAAATTAAATACAGCCACGACCGCATATCAGAAATTATCATCGCTGATATCATCATCGTTAGACGTGCAAAGTAGCGACGCTACGATATCAGATTCTGAATTCAAACTAATGTCAGATGCGTACAATGACTATTTGAAAACTAAACAAATAAATAATGTCAATAGAACTGCTTCAACAAATAGTCACAAACACAACACCGGTAAGGACCACAATGATCTCAGTGTCCTCGACGACACCAGAATTCGGTATTAATTTTCGAACTCCAATTCCAGTGAGTGAAATCGCGTTAGCAAAGCTCAGTGTGTATCACAGCTGGCCCAATGTTAGGTCGGCATCATTTGGTGGTCTGCAGCCAAATAATTCATTCGTGTTCGGGAAAAGCAAAGCCGACTCCGGCGAACAGGGTGAACTTGACTGGAATACAATTACACTTCCCACTGGGAGTTATCAGATCGAAGAAATCAATAATGAGATACAACGCGAAATAAAACGAATCACCGGCAAGGAAGCCAAAATATCTATAACAGCTCATGAACCAACGCTGTCTGCGGTCATTGAAATCTCAACGCCAGGATACGCCGTGGATATTTATAACAGCTCAATCCGAACATTATTAGGATGGCCAAAGGCCCCCGAGGTTAAACCTCGTCCACCAAAACCTGAAAAATCGGATTTTATGACCTATAAAGAAGCACTACACGACCTCGAGTACAATTATTATTTACTCCTTGCAGATCAATTACTAGCAAGAAAAAGTACTTTAATGCCCGATACTTGGAGTATAGAAGCTCCACGTGTTAAGGGGGGGCAGGAGCTCCGTGTTTACCGTCTAGATGATATAGAATCTGAATTATTTATTCCGATCAATCTAGTACATAAACAACAGCTACAACTCCTGCGAGTATATTTCCAAGATTATATTTCTGATTTAACAAGTCCGCGTGATAATATTATCACAACCATAGAAAAACTAAACAAACTCGCATCGGCCATGGAAACTATAAATCTAAGAATAATTCAGGCTTTACTGGATCTTAAAGACTATATCGATGATAATTATAGACAGATAGCCAGAGCAGATTTTGCAATTAAATATGGTATTCAAGTGAATGATATTTCAGATTTTAAATTTCCTGGATATAACGTGCCCGAGCTGAGAAAATCAGTCTCTGATCTCATCGATCAATCTTTCGAAGATATTCTTGCCGCGTACGAACGAATAAAACCACAACCTGTTATTCTCAAGCACGACAACAGTACAGCATCCGATGGCAGACACATCTCACCCGGGATCGTAAATATCACAGATGTTATTGCGGTCAATCTTGTATGTGACGTCATCGATGGCAGTTACAGCGCATCAGATACTACGACGGCACAACAGGGGTTTATCCTGTATACGTTCACACCAAGAGACCCCCCTGGTTTTCTGATTGTGCAAGAACCAATCAATCCGGTCTATCTACGGTGTCATAACCCGTGGTTGTCAACGATAAATTTCAAACTCACCGACCAGAGGGGGAATTTGTTGGACCTGCGTGACGAGACTGTTAGTATAAACTTACTGGTGAAGTCCTAAGTCAAGGGATCCATAATATTTATAATAGTTTTTTTTTCTGCACTGATCCATTTTCGTCATTTTATCGTGCAAATACCCTATCAAAACCAGCATAAGTTATCGTTGAAAGTGCTAGCACGCATTTAAAAAAAAACGGTTGTGTATAATGTATCAACCCGAGTACATTCATGCACGAGTTCATATTCATGATAAGCAAATTCTTTACGAGGCAATAAAAACCGCATTTCAAATACAGACATTCCCAGAACAGTATTTCCCCGTTAAAATAGTTATTGACGTGTATGGTGACGAAGACTTCTTGTTAACTCCGTCACAATTAACAGAGCTACAGCAAAATCATATGATCATAGTTTGGTGTCAACGAGAACAGATTATGAACTATTCTCATTCCTGTATTGATGTTGAAACGCTTAAGCAAATCCTGAAAATCTGAAAGCGCCCTTCACTTGAGAAACTCTTTGAGTTTCCAAGGGCAAAAAAAATAATACACTTTTTTTTTTACCCGTGGAAATGTGCTTTACACTCCAAGCGGGGGGGGGGCGCTAGCGTTCTCAGGTTCTACTTTCACTTTGTGCTGTGAGTCACACGCTATGCGGTTTATACTTCCTTGTCGGCCTCGTAGTCAGAAACACTAGTATTTTTGTCAGAAATGCAAGGCATTTCCGTGTCTAGATTCTTTATATAACCTTTTAACCGTCTCACCCTGGTGCTAATTAATTTTCGAGTCTCATACTCTTGTGACAATCCAAGACGAATCTTCTCAACTGCACGGCACAGTGGAATAAATTCAGATACCTGATTTTCAGTTATCCCGGCAAGTGATCTGTAAACACGATCTTGCAAACCCTTAATGAACCTATAACGAGCAGGGAGATTGTTCTTCCCCAAGCGTGATAGCTCATTCAAGGATTCAAAATCTGACATAATTGTTTCAGTGTCTAGTAAAATATTAAAACCTCGCTGTTGTAATTCTTTAATTTCAACAAGTATGGTATTTATATTTTCGTGATTCATATTATTATATATTTTTATATTTTTAATAGAAACACTTTGCATGAGAAACGCTAGCTTTCCAAAACAAAACGAGACAGTCGGAAACATTTATCCCCTGCAAGGGCCTAGATCGTCAAATAACGTTCTAGAACCCCACGAGGACTGCTTCTGACATGACAATACAACATGTAACACGAAACACTTTATCCCCTGCAAGAGCTTCTAGATCGTCAAATAACGTTCTATAGGCTCAAGAGGACGTGTTTAGTGAATTGACAAGGACAAACATATAACACGTAACTTATCCTAAGGACGGACCCCTCTGACTGCCAAGTGACTCAGAGGCACATTTATTTACAAGACGAGACAGCCCTGGCTTCTAGGATCGAGTTCTCTAGCAGGCCCGGCAAACATTTATTTGACAACACAAACAACCTTTACCTCTGATTCGAGTATCACAGCAAGCAAAGGTACAATGAACATGTAATCTTATCCTAAGAGACGGTACAGAACAGACAACCTTTACCTCTGATTCGAGTATCACAGCAAGCAAAGGTACAATGAACATGTAATCTTATCCTAAGAGACGGTACAGAACAGACAACCTTTAACCTCTGATTCGAGTATGACAGCAAGTAAAGGCACAATGAACATGTAATCTTATCCTAACTTATCCTAAGACCTTATCCTATGACGACACAAACATACACAGGTGGGTCATTTTCTACGGTCAGCAGCAGAGCAAAACCATCCATTGAATCGACCATTGGATGGTGCACAAAAGACACCCGCCATTGGCGGATTAAATTTATGGTTTTGCTTGCGCGTGCTGACTTTCGATCGACCCAAAGGTCTTAGGGAGCGATTTCGTATATAACCCAACTGTTACTTGCGAGTTGGAAATTCGCTCTAGCAGTGGGCGGGACTTGTTTAAAATATTTTAATTGTATGTTTTCTTAAGCGCGGTCATATAACAAGCACAGAAGAGCAAAACAGTCGGATATATTCAGTAAAACGAGGATATTGTTTGTAAAAAAATATATATTCTACGGTAAATAAATGATTACATGTTATGAACTCGATAAAATATTTTATCAAGGTGGCTTTCTTAGGGGGAGCAAATCCTCTGACCAGCAACGACAACTCTGCAAAGCGTTACACACTCTCGGAGGAGTTATCGTCGTTTGTGTCAACGATAAGAGTTATATAACAGAATGAAATCTTCTGTTTGAGCTTCTTTGAAAATGCTGTTTTGTAGATCCCATCTGCGACATGCTGTACAGAAGGTGGACAAATACCGAAATACCTACCGGCTGCGCTCATTGATTGAAATATTATTTCTTCACGAGTCTCAACATTCACAGATTTCACTGCTCTTCTTATAGCTGTTTTACATTTAACTCTTCCTCGTATGGTATTCTTGCTCTGAGTGATCGCTTGAAGGTTTTCAATACTGTTATCAAGTCTGTTCCCGTTAATATGATCAATGACAAGGCCTTTAGGGATCTCTCCGTTAAAAACCTCATAGACGAAACGATGACATAAATACCTCCCTTTCCTAACAGTAAATCTTAAATAACCAGCATTATCAACTGTACCAACTTGTTTCCTCAGCCTGTAGTTTCTCACTATGCCATCTCGGTTTGCCTCATAATTTGGAATAGTTGGATGTCGGACGAATTCTTGATTCATTATACTATAAGCAAATCATTGTCTAATTCATAATTTGTCTGAAAACTTATTTATGTAATCACGCTCGCATTTGAGAGCGTTATCACAGTCTGGATTTTTTTTATCATAATACCGTTTTAGTTCTCGATAGCGTTTTCCACCACACGCTGAACATAATTGCGTTTTTCCTCGTACTCCAATGCCGCATCTGATACACGGTATCGGTCCTAGACTCCCACCGCGGACCTGTTGAGCATGTTGTCCACAGTATTCGCCTCTGCAGGGTTTGCTACACGGCGCTGATGAATTTAGTTTGATCCACTTGCATTGGTTCATCATATAATATATTTGTCTATTTAAATATTTGTCTTAATTATAATAATGGGTTTTGAAAGACTATCCAGAATAAAACCCATATCAGGTTCTAGATTCGATCTTGACCGGTTAACCGCTGATCCACGACGAAGAGAGTTAGCAGAGGTAATTGGTGTTATCAAGAATGCCAAAGAAGAGTTTCGTCGTGATGGTGCCGCACACACGTGGTCTTCGTATAAAATTATCCTCGGAAACGCGAGCGTTTCTCGGGAAATGCAAAGCATTTCTCGTGACCGTATCATTGATGCTACCATGAACGATACAATCGCGCGTAACATAATTGGGTATCTCGACGATAGAAGATATTTCGTACAGATAAAATTTATTGTTGGAGTCGGCGAGGGAACGTGGATTATCAGAGACAAACTAGACCCTGTTCTTGATGCCAGAGGCGTTCGTGGAAAAACCGTTCTGTTAAGTAAAGACTCAAAACCGGGAGTACTTGTTGGGATTGATATACCATATTATGCCAGAGCGTATCCTGTGACCGCAGTTGTTTATGGAATTTATCCGATGAAGAAACCACGCGTTGATAAACTCAAACCGATGAAGGTGTCGGTGTTGAATTGTGTAGCTGAGCGAGTAATGGAACATTTTAAAAATGCAATGCGAGGAAACGGCCTAACACCGCTAAGACAAACTAAAATAACAGCGTGGGCGACACGAGTAGCGGATAAAGGAGCGTCAATAAATGATGTTGCTGAGCTAGAGCGATTACTAAAATTTCCTATAACGGTTTCATCGTTAACCGGTGAGGTATTGTATGAGTGTAAATACAATTCCCGTGGAACACCAATAACTATTATCGATCATAACAGTCACGCCTGGACTGACTCGGTTAGGATATTTCCGCAAGACCGTGTTGTGAAGTATTATCCGGAATTGCAAAGCAATTCTGGGAGCATGTTTGATTTTATTTATCAGATAAGTAAAACCGATCCAGTGTCTGTGTGGTTATTCAGAAGTAGCGAAGATGGAGAATATGATCAGTTTGTGAGACCCAACGGGGAAATATACAGAACAATGGCGTTACAGCAGGAAATGAAAAAACTCGCAGAAAAATATCATGCTGGCAACACTGATACGTTACTGACACACTGTTTTACTGTCCCGGGTGTTGTCGCGCATGTAGCCCGGGAACGAAATTCATGGAGACCAACTCCGAAAAGTTTTCTTGCTGATATCCAGCAGAGCTGTGTCGAATACGGACACGGCGGTTTGTGGAATACTCAGTATGATCACCGCGGTATGATATCCGTGGACATGACGGCGTGTTATCCAGGAAGTTTCCTTGGGCGTGGAGAATGCAGCGAATATTTTAAACGGTTTGGCCACGCTGGCAATACCATGACAAGAGTAGCTGTCAACGGTGTTTTACCCGATTTTGACTTGACCGGATTTGCTTGTGTGTCGTCGTTTAAATTCGCTAAGGATTTACATCCTGTGTGTTATGTTTGGTTTGGCAGACATTTCGTTGAGAAGCGATGGGCACCGATAGTGTTATTGCGATACATGCTTGACAGTCGAATACTGTTGTCGCTGACGGTCAGCGAAGCGATTATATGTTATTGTCGTCAAACCGAAGTTTGGTTGCCAACTCCAACGCCGGTTACGTTAGAAGAAGTCATCGAAGATTGGTCACGAGAATATCCAGAAACTTCTATCGACGCTATCATCAAGAAAGCTCCTGAAGTACTTAAAAGCAAACTCAGAAATGATGAAAGCACAGCAAAAGATCTAGGACGAAGAATAATAGGGAAATTCACTCAAGGTGGAGCGTATGATCATAAACAACATCACAGTCGATTAATCATGGACAAGACTGAATTGGATCTTATTGTCGCTGATGCAGCCACGAACAACATGTTCTGTAACCGCAAAGATGTGTTTCTGTCAAACGGGGAAAAACTAGGGACTGTTTTTAGTTATATTGACGGAGAATCATCTCAGTACATACATTTGAGATCTTCGATGCTGGCTTATGTATCCATAAATTTGTTGTCGATGATCAATAGATTCCCTGTTGCCGCAGTGAGAGTTGCAACAGATTCATTTTATATTGATAAAAAACACTCAGCGCTGTTGGATAATGTTATATCGGATGATCCATCGTGGGGCTCGTGGAGAATAAAGAATGAAATGTTACACGGATATTGTAAATCGGCTGATGTTGAAATCGAGGATGAGTATCGCAGCGCAGAAATATCTTCGATGGTTTCGTCGGGGGCAACTTCGTTGTTGCCGCCGGTGCACGATCCTGTTACAAGACACAAAACAGTTTATCTGAACGGTCCTGGTGGTTCTGGTAAAACAACTCGAGCGATTGAATTATTTAGAAACTCTGACATGATTGTGCTAACACCCACACACAGACTTGCCAGGGAGATGAGACAACGGGATGTTAACGCGTGCACGTATCACAGTTTTTTCAAATACAGCGGCGGCACGTGGACACCTGAACGAATGGGAACGAAATATATTCCCGAGAAAATCATCTGGGATGAGATAGACACTGTGCCGTTGGATACATTAAAACAGTTTCTGGATTGGCTGCTAAAGAAAAATACCGCAGTGGTGATGTGCGGCGATCATGGTCAACCACCCCCATTTACAGGTGAATCTCCACACGAGTGGCTGAAAACTTTTGTAGATTATTATGAGGAAATAACTAACGATGTTAGAGCACTCGATGAAACGCTGAAAGAGTTTAAGGCACTGATCAGGCTACAAACCAATAAAGTCCAGTGTGAGATAATGCGTGAAATAATTCCAGAGACTTCGCTGAGCGACTTTTGGGAAACGTGGAAACCAGGTGATTTAATTGTGGCAAGTAGAAAGATAGTCAGGGACACACTTCAGCAGCGGTTATTTCAGTTACATCAGAAGAAATTTCCCATGTTGCCAGTGCCGTTGTGTTATAGACCAGCTGATACGCGATTGCAGAATATTGATGTTGATATTCCAGGGCGCCTGACTGCGTCGGGTCCGGAGAAACAGAATTTAGTATTAAATGATATTGTCACAGTTGATGTTGATGCTGTTGAACAGGCACTGAAAATGAGCAAATCCCCGTGGACGCTAGGATACGCTATGACCATCCACAGTTCGCAGGGACTAACTATTTCAGATACAACAGTTTGGATTGTTGATGATCGCATCGAGTGGTCAAATTTAGTTTATTTAGCCGTGTCAAGAGTAAGAAGGATAGGTCAGTTACGAAGAATTGTATTAGATGATGTTGTCAACGACAGCTCAATCGCTGATGACACAATAAGAAAGAAATTAGCCGGTTACAAACAGAGCGACAAAAAAAATGGTAGAGAGTTTGATCCCAAACAAAGTTTGGATGTTGAATTTGTAATACAATTACAACAACAGCAGAATAATCACTGTGCGAGTTGTAATTGTTTATTGCTGTGGCAGTATTCGAAAAACGACCCAAGGCAATTCACCGTAGATAGAATAGATAGCAGTCGCGGTCATACACGTGAAAATGTGATGTTGACCTGTCTTGAGTGTAACCGACGCAGAGGTGTTGCTGCAGTTATTTAAATGATTGAATCACTTCAGTGCGGATCACTTTAGTGATCGGGGTGGTAATTGTGTATCCTCGGGAATCACCTGAAGTTGCTCGCGTTTAAATCCGCGTTGAGGAGCAGTCGAATCTAATCTGTAGATTGCGTTTCTCCCAGTTGATCTGGCTATGCTGGATATCTTATGTGTAGTAACACTCCATGTGGGATCGGTTGCTCTTTTTTTTCCTCCTTCTAGTTCGCCTGGTTCGTATAAATACCTAACGGTGACATTACCCAGCAGTGGGGACGCTAGCGTCCCTGGCTGCGTTGAAACATTTTGTTGCTGTTGTCCGCGTTCACTGACGCGGGGTATATATTTTTTTGTGATTGCATTTACAGGTCTCATGTTTGTTGTTCTGGTAATTTCATTATTCAGTGCGGCTATCACGTTTGGCAGTCTTGCAACCCATTCACGAGATCTCGTATCGTAAATGAATTCCCTCGCGTACTGGTATCCGAATAATCTCTCAGCGAGTGTTCTATTAAATCGCTCAACAATTGCCTGATCCCGATGAATTTCAGTATGTCCTCGTCGTATGGTAACGTTATGCTGCTTTGTCAGTGATGACACCGCGCCCTGAAATTCCTTGCCAGGATCAACTTGTAATAATCGTGGCCAGTTTAGAGGTCCTCGTTGATAAATTCGTTTAAACGCAGAGGCGACTTCGGACGCTGTTTTAGTCGCTAACGGTTCTGCTTCTTTGTATCTACTGGCAACATCAACTACTGTTAGCGCGTATTTGTATATTTTTCTACGGACAGTATCATGAGGCAGGAATAGTATGTCAGCCTGATGAACTTCATTGGGCACACTAACATCAAAATGTGCAAAGTTGATTTGTCGAGGTGGTGGTAAGTAGATTTGCCATATTGCTTGTTTTGATAGCCAATTTTTGGCAACCTCGCGTGTTACTGATGCCGCGTTGGCGAGTTTATTAATTGCTGAGTTACCTCTCCAGTATCCGATTGGGGAATAATAAATCGCTTGCATTTTTATTTAATTATCCAGCGCCTAATACTAATTTAGATTTCATCGCTGATCTTACTAACCAATTAGCGAGTGACTCCTTAAATGATTTATTTTTTATGGCGCTTAGTGCATGAATTAATTTCACATCCGCGATATGCCTGTCTTGTAGATCTTTACTTCGATAAGCAACATCATGTATGTGACACGCTGCGTCGATAGCGTTTATCGGATACTCTCCCGGTTTTGGTTTAGATTGTTCATCAAGTCTGATATCTAGTCGGGTCCCTGGACCGCAGTAATTGTATCCTGGGAGATGTTTTTCTCCGGGATACTTTGCCCAGGGAGTTCCGGGGAGCTTTCCAAGTTTGGCTGCAATGTCACCTCCGCTAAATTCTCGCTTTTTTTTTGAAATCTAAATTTTTTTGTGCCACATCGCGTACACTTACCAGAAAGTGCTTGTCTGTTATTTTTTGTTGTAATGGTTGTTAGATCATTCGTAGGGGTTCGTGCCTTACACTTCACACAATATAGATCCATAATTATTATTCTTTATATACAAATGGAAATTACAGATTTTTCTGCGACAAAAAAGAAAGAGCCAGTTAAGCATAATTCAGTGCTACCAAACTCTATCCGCGCGATTATAATTGGGCCATCCGGTTCAGGTAAAACACAGCTGTTGCTGAACTTGATAATGAAGTGGATGAAATGGGATAAACTGTATTTGATAGCTCCATCTGTAGATGATCAACGATGCTATAACGTTATAAAAGATTTTAATGAGAGTGCAAGCGCGCTGAGTAAAGACGGTGAGGATGTTGTTGAATTTATCACTGATATCGAAGAAGCCCCCAGCGTCGAGGATCTTGATGAATCAATTAACAACCTAGTAGTGTATGATGATGTTATGTTGGACAAGCAAAAAAATCCCGCAAGAATATTTTCCCGGGGACGTCACAAAAACACTGATGTGATTTATGTTACTCAGCGTTATACACAAATTCCTAAAGTAATCAGGGATAATTGTAATCTTCTTGCGATATTCAATGGAGTTGATACACATACACTGAGAAATATTCATCAAACCTGGTGTGGTGGCGATATGGATTTAAATAAATTTAAAAATTTCTTCAGTCATGCTCAAAGAAAACCTCACGGATTTGTGACAATAAATTTACACGATCCCAGAACAAGATACCGTATTGGACTTGATACACTATTTGCAACATAAAAATGTTTTTCCTTGGAAACTCATTTCCCAGAGCAGCAGAGGGGATGGACCCGACCCATGGATTTTTCAATAACGACCCCGCCACGGAAACTGTTTCAGATTTATTGAAGTAACCCAAGTTGTCAGTGCAAACTCAACGAGTTTGTCCCTGGAAACTCTTCGAGTTTTCGGGGGACATTTTTTTTTGTCCTGTATTCTGAATAGAAGGGTTTATTTCGTCGAAATAAGCCCTCTATCGAGGAATAGTTTCCTGGAGGGGTTTATTGTGCAAAAAGTTTCGGTCTGTACAGCCCCTCTGCTGCTATTGGTAATAATTTGAACATAAGCATTAACATTTTCTGTTTGCTGATCAAGACTCTTTTTTACATGCCCTTTCCTGGAGTCTGGAAATTTTTCATATTTGTAGCAGTTGTGTTTGCCCAAATTATGTTATAGTAGTCAAGATGCAATTGAATGTAACTTTTGTAAAAAAATAACTCTGTAATTTAATGCAATGAATGCCATTGTTTTTCATAAGGAGCCAATAATAAGTGTTTATTTTCTTTGAAATATAATTTGTATGATGAGACCATTGCAAGTTATTATCTACAAATATTCCAAGAATTCTATCTAAACACATCATTTTCAGATCAGTGTTATCATACAGAACATGTAGCATATCAGTTTGCAATCTTGCTCTTTAATGCTGTGTAGTTATCAAGAAGACTTTTCTATTGTCTGTATTGAGGATCGTACCATTTTCCTTGAGCAGCAGAGGGGCCGAACAGACCACTGTGGGGAATGGTCACCCTTTTTTTTACAAAAAAAAAAGAGAGAAAAAAATGATTAATATATATTGACCAAAAAATGAGGTCATCAGCCCCTCTGCTGCTATAATTAAATCATTATGTTATAATAAAATGGTACATCCGGAATCTCATACTGCAAGGATAGCTCAAGAACGATTAGAAGCAATTAAAAAATTTCTTCCTGTTAGAGATTCATTTAGAAAAAATCTACAAGCGCAGCAAGAAGCTCAAGTTGAGTACGAAGAAGAAACTAAAAAACTGTTTAAGCCCGTCACTGCAGCTACTGAGAAAGTTACAACAGTCATCAAAGAAGATCTTCTTCCGGTATCAAAACAAACTGTGGCGCAGACTGAAAAAATAGCAAGAAGAACTAAACAGACAAAAAAGATTTTACGAGATCTTCCAACTGATATAGCTGCAGCTCAACCTCCACCTGTCGGTGAAGAAATACTTGAAGGTATTGAAAAACTTCGTACTGAAGTCGCCGACGTGAGAAAAAAACATGCATCTGAATCCAAACCAGTAGGAGAAAACTTAGAATTGATTGCAAGATTTAACGAAGGAATTGTTGAAGATATTAGAAATACTGAAAAAGAAAAATTACCTGAAATGATATTATTTGGTATATTTAATAAATCTAGTATTTTAAAACCATGTCATGAAAAAGTAAATGATGATAATTTTATTAAATGGATATATCGCGTATATTACAACAAAAAAACAAGCTAGAGGTCCAGAATACGAAAGTCTTCATGAAGAAGTAAAAAGACTTTATAAAGAGAGAATGAAACAACTAAAACAAGAACAACTCTCTCAGTATCAACTTCCTCCACCTCTGCAACAGATAGAACAACAACAGTCTTCTCCACCTCCGCAACAGATAGAACAACAACAGACTTCTTTGCCGAAACTTAAAAAGAAGTATCTTAAAAAAAGCAAAAAGGTTCTTATCTAAAGACACAGAGACAACAGAAGAAAGAGATCCTGACGATGATCCTCCTGGCGCTGTAGGAAGTGGTTTTTTGACTGCATCAGGAGAAAATAATTTTGTTTGTCCTGATAATATCCTCAATGACGTCTCACGGTTAGAGGTTCTTATGGGGGGAAACGTGCAGGAAATAACCCAACAGAAATAACCAATGAAGCAGCTGATATTTGCCGGCGACTATTTCAAGGTGGTATCATGGATGTCGGCGTTTACCGAGAACTTATTGATGAGCTCGTTGATGATTAGTCACCGCGATTAGATAAATGGTAAATAAAATAAGATGATCATACATAATAATCATCGTAAACCCGTACAGGTCAGAGCGGTAAACTCACGATTACCAATCTATAGGGTTATTTATGGAGATGGACTTGGTGATGTCATTCGGGGATTATTCACAAGGATAGCTCCAAAAGCAGCACCTACTGCAAAACAATTATCGATGAAAACTATCGATATTGTTCGTGAAAAAGCTCCTGGAGCAATTGTCAATGTTGCTGGTAAGGCATTCTCGGCGATCAAAGATAGACTAGCACGATTATTGCGACGAAAACGACAACCACCAGTGAAATTGGCAAGTACTGAAATTATGCCAGTAGATGTAAGTAAAATAATAAATCAGGCTGCAAATCAAAAACTAGCGGCGATATCTGAAGAAGCAGAAAAAAATATAACAACAAATTTAATAGCAGGAAGCGGTCTTCGTCGACGATGATTTAGATCATCATTTGAAAAATGGTAACTATAATAAAAATGTTCAAGCGCGAATCAGACCCAGCATTTGATATGGAGGCGCCTGTCCTTAAGTATGAATCTATCCGTGATTATCAGTTTTATTCTTATGACGCAAGACAACCAAATCAGCGGGGGAGAATCGAATTACAGGTTCATGATACGAGTAGATATTTCTTGCCCGCTGAGGCGTTTATTGAAGTAGAGGGTAGACTTGTAACAAATGTTGTAGCTAATACGCCATATGGTACCAATTTGCATGTTGGTTTTGTCAACAACGGGATTATGGCATTGTTTGATAGCGCCACATACATGATTGATGGAAAAAATATTGAATCAGATCAGAAGGATGTTGATGTTGCCACAACAATAATTGGTCTAGCGAGATATTCTGACGACTTTACAAGATCGGCTGGTCCAACAATGATGTTTGCTAAGGATATTACCAACAACGCTGATCATGTTCAGTATACCAAAATACGGACACCTCGAGATACTGCATCTGATCCACAACCAGTTGATTTTGAACACGCAGACAGACCAGGTGCTGCTTTTGATATTGTAGGAAGCGTTAATGCGACTTACAACCTGGGATTTGCAACACGCCGAGCAGCGCTGTTAGGAAATGATAGAAATTTTTCGTGTGCAATTCCATTATCTCACATCTTTGGATTTTGCAGAAATGTTAGAAAGGTCATCTTTGGAGCTAAACACACAATTGTGCTCGTAAGAAAAGGTGATGATAATGATGCAATCTGGCGAGGTGCTGGTGTTGCTGATGGTAAAGTAAATATAACAAAACTTTCATTGTGGATGCCAGTAATGACTCCATCTATTACTGAGGAACAAAAATTACTATCTTTTATGGATCAAGGCGGTAAATCGTTGCTATCATGGTTAACAGTAACCACAGATGCTGCTCAAATCAATATTAATGATTTATTTACATGGCATATAGCATCACAACAGGGTGTTTCTGCACCACGACATATTTTTATTGCGCTGCAAGATATTGACCGGATAAATAATCAAGAACATTCACATATGATTTTTGACAATTTTGGAGTTAATGAAGTTTCCTTACGGATAAATGGACATCAAGAACCATCTGAGGATATATTGTTAAATTTTGATCAAAATCATGTAGCGCGCGCATATCATCGTTTAATGTCATTCATGGGACGTGATCAAAATATAGATACTGGTTTGCAAATATCACAATTAGATTTTACAGGTCTATATCCGATTTATTATTTTTCGCTAGAACATCTTGATTTATCCAAACAATATGTTGTTGATATACACTTTCGAGCTCATGTTACTAACCCACCACCTGGTGGTGCCTTCTACAGAGCAATTGCGGTCGTCCTTAGCGATAAAGCCATGTTACTTGAAGGTGGTAGTGGTCGAATGAGAGTCGTTGATGCACCAGTGGAAAATCTTTAATCGTGTTATTTAAAAACACGAGTATTATCATAAAATGCCATATCAACACGTTAGTGTCAGTCTGACTCACGGTCTGATTAAAAACCTTCAATCAAATTCAGCAAAAAACTGCGGAATGAAAATATCACTAAAGCGAGATCAGATCACGGGTGGTCAAAATAAACTATCATTATCAGAACGCCAGCTTAACCATTTCAACGACGCTAAACAATCAAAAACAGGCGTCAAACTCAATCTCTCTGCGGGTGCGGTTAAAGACTCAATTAAAATAGGCAGTATTTTTCCACTTCTCGCGGCTATTCCAGCGTTAATAGCTGCTGCCGCGCCAGCCGTAGCAAAGGCAGCCGCGTTAGGTGCTGTTGGAACAGCTGCTGGAATGGCTCTAAAGAATGCAACAGGGCAAGGATACAAAAAAAAAGGGACGCGGCTTAAGATTGCCAGGATCTCATTGGGGGAGAGGCCTGAGGCTTCCACGTTAGACGTTCCAGCATCAAATTTTGATTTACTTGATGCCGCTAAAAAATTAAAAATAAAAGCCTTTAGAGGTGTTTTCATGCGAGATCAATTACCAAAACAACCAAACAAACTCGAAACAGGTATTATTAATCACGACGAACGTTCCGGACCTGGTACTCATTGGGTATCATACGCGGTTGATCCACGTGGAATCGTTTATTTTGATTCATACGGGTTAGCTCTACCTGTTGAATTTATCAAGTATGTTGCACCACTTCACGCGCAAGTTTGGTATTCAACGCTACCCACACAAACAATGACAGATCCGCCAATATGCGGCCGTGAAGTAATTAATGTACTTGACGCTATATCAAAATCATCCAGGCCGCCACATAAAGTCGTGCATGATTATACAAGCAACCGATTCGTTTTAAACAACAGGTCTTATTATAATGGTTGATATTTACGGAAGATCTTCTTCACGTGTTAAGAAAAAGCCCGGCGACGTTGATCTATCGAAGTACGCGACTAAGGATGACCTCGCTGATATTATGAACCTGGCTGGAGTTGATCCAGATGAGGTTGTTATTTTTCAAGATCGACATGGTAAACTAAAAACGAGCGACATCAGATGGAATGATATAGTTCGACGAGTACTTGGTGCAGTTACGGATAATATACCCGTGTTTACTGACAGCGGCAAAATCAGGGATTCAAGTATATCGTTTACAACCATCAGAATTCAAATTACGGCAGCTGCTGATAATCGCGTAAAAAATACCGGTGACACAATGACAGGTGAACTTAGCATGAACGGAAATAAGATAACAGTACTAAGAGATCCAACATCCGACGAAGACGCAGCAACAAAAAAATACGTCGACGTTAACTATGGCACTGTTGATGGTAAATTATCCACGTTGCGGGCCGAGTATGATGTTCACGTAGGCGCTTTTGGAAGATTTCGAAGAAATTTTCAAAAAACCGATGATGCCATAGATAAATTCTTCGGCACTCCGCATGCCATTGAAATGAAACTCGTTGATATCAAAACTAACCTAGACACGATCAAACAAACACAGCAAAACATCGTAGCGGGAATTCCTGAGATCGTTAATAAAACCAGTCTGATTAAAATCCCAGCCGGAATAACTTCCGGGCACATTACCAACATCGTATGCACGGTATCATCGGGATTTGCAACATGGTCGCAGCAAAATAATACTATTAAATATACCGCAACAGTCACTGGCGTGTACAGGCTGTCTGTGTTTAGTGCTGCAAAATTTGAAATATTTACAACGTTTCCATGGCGTCATTCCACAGACAGGTTTTCCGGGGTTGTATCTGTTATATTAAATAGCGGAACTGAAGAAATATTTATTCTGGAAGCAGCTGATAAAAAATTAACCGCAACATCCTTCTGGTGGTGTTTGGAATTTGTAGCTGAAACACCTCAATTGGTTACGGCATAAAATATAATGAGTGCTATCGACGTTCAAGGATTTAGGTACAATCAAGCGCGTGAATGGCAGGCAGCGTTGAAAGATCGAGTCGAACAATATACAGTAAAAATAAAAAAGTATCAACGACGATTAGTTATCATCGACGTTGTTGTTTATTCGGTATCCGCTGTTGTTGCCGGAAGCGGAATAATATTATCCGCGGTAACAATGATGGCACCAGTAGCTGTGACTATTTGTGTTTGTGCAACTACGACAATTGCAGGTGTGCTTAATATCGTTGCCAAAAAAATATGTACTTGCACGAATGAAAAATTATCCGATTACAAGATAAAATTACACATAGTAACTGTCGCATACACGAGGTTATCCTCGTTGTTATCAGCGAGTCTCAATGATGGAATTATATCCGATTTTGAGTTTTCAATGATGATCAGCGTATACAATTGCGCTGGTATTAAAGGTACGAGTATCAATAATGACGGAATTACTGCAGCAGATCGTGACGAACACAACCCCGCACAAGACCACAATGATCTCGGTAAGCTCGATTAATCCTGAATTTAACATCAATTTTCCAACAGCAATTCGCGCGAATGAAATTGCACTAGCACAATTACGAGTATATTACAGCTGGCCAAACATCAGATCGATATCATTTAATGGTACATCAGCAAATAATTTGCTTGTATTTGCTGATAAAAACAAACCCGATGGAACACCTGACTGGGTTGTTGTTGGAATACCAACTGGCAGTTATGAGGTCGAACAAATCAATGATGAATTTGCTCGTAGAATAAAATCAATAACAGGAAAAGAAGCAAAAATATCGATTAATGTTCATGAGCCGACGCTGTCCTCGACGATTGAAATAAACTCTCCTGATTACGTCGAACCGAAAAAGTCTGATTATGTCACGGATAGGCAATCATATCATGAAATTAATCCATCATACCGGGAACGACTATGTATTTTAAAAAATAAATCACTGTTTAGCTTCCTTATCCTCGCCAGTGGTGAGGCATGGACTTTTAAAAATCCCGGGAAAACAACTACTTTGGGTATTCGTCAAAGTAATATTGTTGAATATTTTCAGGAAATCAATCAAAAATGTAAAAAAACAACTAGATCAACTAAATCAATATTTTAACGAACATATTTTTGACATATCAGCATCATCACGTGAAAAAATCATCACGCGTGTGGAAATATTAAATCAGCTTGTATCAGATATGGAATATTTTAATAACCGAATAGTTCAAGCTATGGTTAGTTTAAAATTTGGTGAAGGATCTAGTGAAAAAGAATGGTTAGATAAATATAAATTAACAGAAGCCGATGTACCAAATTTTAAATTTCCCGGGTATAGTGTAGTTGAGTTAAGAAAATCTGTCAATGATGTCATTGATGAGTTCTTTCCTAATATACTCGATGCATGGACAAAAATAGCCCCACCAGCAACTGTTCTCAGACATAATAATGATCCACTCGGCGGCGGTAGGCACGTATCTCCGGGAATCGTTAATATAACATCGACGATCGCGGTTAACCTAGTTTGTGACGTAATCGAAGGCAGTTATCAAATAGATCTTGGAAAATCAAATCAGGCTCAACAAGGATACATCCTATACACGTTCACACCACAAGTCCCCCCTGGCGATTTGATCGTGCAAGTACCAACCAATCCTGTTTATCTACGCACACATAATCAGTATTTGTCACGAATAAATTTCAAACTCACAGACCACCTTAATCGCTTAATTGACCTACGTGGAGAAGAGCTTGTAATAAATCTGTATGTGAAATCGTAGAAAGATCCAGCACGTGAGGGTTTTTATACACTTGAAAACGCGTGTTTTCACAAAACATGGAGCAATTTAGCCACGGAAACGAGATTTCTTAGCAACACAATGAACTCCATCGAGAGAGATCTGTAGCAGAGTCAGGCACATTCCTGCATTAAAGTCGATCAACTTAAAAAAATAATATTCCAGAATGAATAAAATAAGGAGCGGATTAAGAAATATTTTATTTTATCAGAAATATTTTATTTTTTTCTGAATTTCAGTGAAAAATCAACAAATTTCGTGTTTTTGATAGGTATTTTAGTCGATTTGTCAGGGAAAATTTGTCAAATTACAGTTTTTCGTCAGGTCAAACCTCAAGCGGTTTTATCGATAAATCGTCAAAAACCCTCATTTTTTTCGAAAACTACCAGAAAATTTAACAAAGTTCGCATGAAAAATCTCATTTTTTGAGCTAATTTTACTGATTTTTGACGATTTATCGATAAAACCGCTTGAGGTCTGACCCGAATGATAATGGAAATTCATCAATTTTCACCGACAAATGTTGAAATATTTTATTTTGTTTTCTGAAAATTTGATCATTTTACATAAATCTGAGTACCAACTAACCCATCAATTTCAGAAATAAATAATAATTCAGAATAAATAATAATAATTCAGAAAAAAATAAAATAAATAATAAATCTGACTACCAACTAACCTATCAAAATTACGAAATTGATCATTTTACATAAATCTGACTACCAACTAACCTATCAAAATTACGAAATTGATCATTTTACATAAATCTGACTACCAACTAACCCATCAAAATTACGAAATTGATCATTTTACATAAATCTGACTACCAACCCATCAAAATTACAAAATTGATTGGTTTGCATGATTCAGAGTACCAACTAACCCATCAAACCAACTAACCCATCAAAATTACGAAATTGATTGGTTTGCATGATTCAGAGTACCAACTAACCCATCAATTTCAGAATAGATAAAATAATAATTCAGAAATAAAAGAATAATTCAGAAATAAAATAATAATTCTGAGTACCAACTCACCCACCAAAATTGCATAAATCCAAGTACCAACTCACCCATCAAAATTGCATAAATCTAAGTACCAACTAACCCATCAAAGATCTCAGTCATCTTCATCGAAATTACTACTTTGGGCTAGGTTACTTTGGATCGTTTCACCAGTAACGAAGTTACTCTCTGACATAATTTTTCTTAATTGTCTTATACGAATACTAATCGTTTTCTTTGCCTCGTACTCGCGGGATAACAGCGATCTAATTTTTTCCACTGCGGCAGAGAGAGGAACGAACTCCTTCACCTGATTATCTTCTATGGTAGCTAGCGACTGAAACATTGCCGCCTGAATCCATTTCATGAGCTTATATTCAGATGATAGTGTGTGTATTCCTTGGTTTTTACGTTCTTGTAAAATCTCAAAATCAGAAACTATTTTTTCAGGATTTAGTTCATTAGATATATTAATTTCATCTTTTTCCAATTTTTTAATAGCAACAATTACATCATTGATATTTTCGTAGTTCATTATTTAGCATATATATATTTAAAATAAAAAAAATTATCCCTATAGAGAACCCCTAGCGAGTGTTTAGCGAGTTCGTCGGGATGTTTCAAGGACAGCACAAACATATATTATGAAATGAATGAAAGACAGTACAGCCAAGAACTCATAGCTTGCCATCGCATTCTATCAAGTTCACCAGGCACATGAAATATTCCTTCTACGAGAGCTTCTAACCCGTCAAACAACGGTCTAGAGGCCCAAGAAGGGGGACGGCACAAATATATATTATGAATGAACCTCTATTCGAGTCTTTTAGCAGGTTCAGTAAATATGTAATGAGATGTAATGAATGAATGAATGTAATGAGATGTAATGAATGAATGAATGTAATGAATGAATGAATGAAATGAATGAATGGCCATTTTCTCTGCTCAACAGAACCACCTACCCCAATAATTAACCCGTAGGTAATACAAAACATGTATTAACCACCGGTGATATGTGGTTTGGATGGTTTTGAGAGCGGAGAGAGGCTGGCGGTGCCCCAATTAATTATAAAAATCGCTAATATGCGTAACCACCCGACCAATTGTCAGTCATGGGATTCGATCCTGGACCGCGAGCGTCACAGTCCAATACGATACGGATTGAGCTATCAAATCTTATTACAAACATATGTTTCGGAAGTTAATATATAGCTACAGCATTTCTGAATTAAAACAGCGGAATAGTTGCTACATTAAAATAACGGTTTCTGAATATATCTGTATTATAACAACGGTTTCTGAATATAACAGCGTTTTTCGTAACAGACTGTAAATACAAACCTGCGTGCGGTATGAATCACTGCATATCGATTTATGCATAACAACGGTTTGTAAATGCAGCATATACAGCTACGTGCGGATCAATAACAACGGTCAAGTTACCTCAGTTTCTCGCTATGTTGTATGATGGGAAATTTCTATTTTGTAAGTTAGAAACCATAAATATACTTCTACGAGTAATTAATTACGACGTAAATGGTTAATCTGACCATAAAAATCGGAAATTTAAGAAGAAAACTATATATTACAAGGTAATCTCCCTTTGCATAATTAAAAATTCAGTAGTATAAGGGGGACATACAGCGACTAATATAATTCAATGTGGTTAAATATAATTCGAGGTGGTGATGATAGTTAACAATATTGAAAGGTGATTTTCTGTTTATATACTTTTGAGAAAGTAGATTTGGTTATATTTTCTGCGACGTATTTTACCACACGCGTGTTAATATCAAAATATTTCGCAGCCGCGTTCATAGACTGAAATGTAATTTTTTCACCGGTTTCTATGTTTGTAGACTTTACTACCCTTCTAGAAACTGTCTTACATCTTCCAGTATTACCACGTGCAGAGTTCACGCTTTGCGTGACAACACGAAGGTTGGATAAGGAGTTGTTCTGAGGGTCCCCGTCAAGATGATCAATAACAAAACCATCTTCGATCAATCCATTATGACACTCATACGTAAATCTATGACACAGATAATGTTTCTTTCCTCCAGCGTTGAACATTAGATAACCAACATTAGTAATATAACCAACCGGTCTCTTCAACCTGCAATTTCTAATCATTCCATTACGATCTGATTCGTAATTTGTTATTGTGGGATGTGGGACAAATTTATTTTGCTCCATTATAATAATATTATTTGTTTAAATCATTGTTTGTCTGAAAACTTAGTTAGATAATCCTCCACGGATTTTATAGCTTTTTCACTATTATTATTTTTTTTGTCATAATATCTTTTAAGTTCTCTGAACCGTTTTCCCCCCCCCCCGCACTTTCCACATAATCCTGTTTTTCCTCGCATTCCAATACCACACCGCAGACATGGTATTGGTCCTAGACTTCCTCGTCCTATGCTTTGTGAGTGCATCCAACAAAATTCCCTTCTGCAGGATTTGTTGCATCGATTTACTGAGCCAATCATCAACCATTTGCATTGAGACATTGTATATATATAATTTTCTTTATTTAAATATTTGTTTAAATTATATGAATGAGTTTGAGAGATTATCCCAAACTAGGCCTGTTAAATATAAATTCAACCTCGACAGATTATCTTCTGACTTACCAGTACGAGATCTGGTTGATCCGAAAAATAAAAGTCTGATCTCGAAAATTCACGACGCCAAGAAGGAATTTTACACGGATGGTGCATCTCATACATGGTCAACGTTCAAGATTATACGCAATACTGTCACGGACGCCACAATGAATGACAAACGAGCGGCAACTATCATTAACTACATCGCTGAATACGAGGGCAATCAAAAATATTTCTTCAGAGTAAAATTTATTGTATTAACAGAAACAGGTAGTTGGATTATCCGTGACAAATATGATCCTGTCCTTGGCAATAATAAAACTGTCATATTAAGTAAAAATTCCAGACCGGGTCTACTGACGGGTATTGACAAACCGTGTTATGAGCGAGCGTATCCTGTAACAGCGGTTATTTATGGAATCTATGAGATAAATAAAAAACCCAACGTTGATAAACTGGCACCCATGAAATTTTCAAGGTTAAATTGTGTAGCTGAACGAGTAATAGAACATTTTACAAACGCGATGCGTGGAAATGGATTAACTGATTTAAGGTGTGAAAAAATAAACTCATGGGCTGATTCAGTTAAGGATACAGGTGCTACAATAAAAGATGTTGCTGAACTAGGAAAACTATTAAAATTTCCAATAACCGTAGCGACAATAACGGGAGAAGTACTGTACGACTCGAAATATAAATCGAAAGGAGCTCCAATAAATATTATCGATCATAACGCGCATGCATGGACTAACGCAGTAACAATATTTCCACGTGATCGAACTGTTAGATTTTACTCCGGATGCATGTTTGATTTTATTAACGAAATAAGTAAAACCGATCCTGTATCGGTATGGTTATTTAAAAGTAATGAGGAAGGTGAATTTGATCAGTTTGTCAGACCAAATGGTGAAATATATCGAACAGAATCCCTCCATGACGAAATGAAAAATCTTGCGGAGATGTTTTTAGAGTGCAAGCACGCGGAAAATACTGAAAAATTACTAACTAATTGTTTTACCGTTCCATCTGTTGCGGCTCATTTTGCTAGAGAAAGAAATTCATGGAAACCAACACGATTTGATTTACTCGAGGACGTACACGCAAGTTGCGTCGAATACAGACATGGCGGATTATGGAATACCAAATATAATTACAATGATGTTATTTCGGTTGATATGGTTGCGTGTTATCCGGGAAGTTTTCTTGGATACGGAGATTGTTCTGTGTACTTTGAAAGATTTGGTCACCCAACAAACGAGATGACGCGAGTGGCAATTAATGGACCATTACCTGAATTTGATCTGACTGGATTTGCTCGTATCGAGTCATTCGAGTTTAACGAAAATATTCACAAGATTTGTTATGTTTGGTTTGGTAAACATTTTTGTGAAAAACGTTGGGCACCTATAGTTTTGTTACGATATATGCTAGATTGTGCTGTACTGACATCGTTGGTGGTTAGTGAGGCGATTATATCATATCATGCACAGACGAAAGTTTGGTTGCCCATGTCAGATTCTGAAGTTATTAGCGAGTTTAAGGAAAAATATCCTGATGTTTCCGAAGATGATATTCCTAATAAACTCAAAACCGCAAAAGATCTCGGTAGAAAAATTATAGGTAAATTTACTCAAGGTGGTGCATATGATCATAAAAGACATCACACACGATTAATTTTAGATGATGCCGAGTACGATTTTATAATCGCTGATACAACAGCGAGAAATATATTTGTAAATCGAGAAGGTGTTTATTTATCCGACGGAACAAAATTGGGCACGATCGTTAGTTACATAAATGACGTCTCCCCACAATATACTCATCTAAGATCTTCCATGTTGGCTTATGTTTCCATAAATTTATTATCGATGATTAATAAATTTCCCAAGACCGCAGTCAGAGTCGCAACAGACCCATTTTATAGTTCAAGTAAATATTTAGAACCTGTTATGAAATTTACAAGTAATGATGAACGATGGGGTTCGTGGAGAATAAAAAAGGAACTATTACACAATTATGCAGAATCAGCAGATGTTCCAATGAGAGATTTTTATCGTAAGGATAATAAAATATCAGAAATGTCGAAAGCACCATCGTTGAGTGATCCAATAACCAGATATAAGACAGTATATCTCAATGGACCTGGTGGATGCGGCAAAACGACTCGAGCGATTAATGTTTTTAGAAATTCAGATATGATCGTGCTGACACCCACACATAGACTCGCACGTGAGATGAAACAGCGGCAAGTACAATCATGCACGTATCATAGTTTCTTTCGGTGGCGCGGGGATACATGGACTCCTGAACGGATGGGAGAAAAATACATACCTAAAATAATTATTTGGGATGAGATATGCACGGTCTCATTAGATACATTCAAAACGTTTCTTGATTGGTTGTTGACGAAAAATACCACTATAATAATGTGTGGCGATCATGGTCAACCGCCGCCTTTTGTTGGACCATCTCCACATGATTGGTTATAAAATTTCGTTGATTATTACGAAGAAATATATGATGATCATAGAGCTCTTGATGCAAATTTGAAGGAATTAAAAAAATTAATCAGATTACAATCAAACAAAATTCAGTGTGAAATATTACGTGGAGTGATCTCAGAGACCTCAATGAGTGCTTTTTTAAATTTATGGAGACCCAATGATTTGATCATAGCAAGCAGAAAAATAATCAGAGACGATTTACAACAGCAGATATTTCAACTACATAAAGAAAAATACTCAGAATTACCCGTACCGTTGTGTTATAGACCATCAGATACACGAAAACAGAATATTAATGTTGATATTCCAGGACCCTTGATAGAGTCAAGAAAACAGAATCTCGTATTAAATGATATTGTCGCTGTTGATATCAGTGTGGTCGAAGATGCATTACACGCTGACAAATCTCCATGGGTGTTGGGATACGCCATGACGATCCACTCGTCTCAGGGATTAACTATTTCTGATACACAAGTCTGGATTGTAGACGATCACATCGAGTGGTCAAATTTAGTTTATTTAGCGGTATCGAGGGTCAGAAAAATATCTCAATTACGTAGAATTATAATTCCTGAAATCGTTGATAAATTTAACATCATTGATGATGATATAATAAGAAAAAAACTAATCGGATACAAACAATCTGATAAAAAAAATAAACGTGACTTTGATCTTGATGTTGAATTTATTATTGAGTTAAAACAGCAGCAGAATAATCATTGTGCAAGTTGTAATTGTATAATGTCATGGCGGTATCTGAAAAATGATCCAAGACAATTTACCGTAGATAGAAAAAATAACAATCTTGGTCATACACGAGAAAATATCATGTTGACCTGTCTTGAATGTAATCGACGTCGGGGTGCAGGCACCAGTGCTAGTTAAGTGATTTGGGTGGTAATTGTGTATCCGTGGGGATTACTTGTAATTGTTCACGTACAAATCCGCGTTGAGGAGCAGCCGAATCTAGTCTGTAGATTGCGGGTCTACCTGAGGATCTTGTCACGGTAGATATTTTGTGTGTGGTAACACTCCAAATAGGATCAGTCGCTCTCGCGCTACCGCCTTCAAGTTCACCAGGCTCATATAAATATCTAACTGTAACATCACCCAATATTTTTTGTTTTTCAACATCTTTTCGTTGTGTTGGTATATTTTTTTTTGTAACTGCGCTAATGGGTTTCATGTTGGTTGTTCGTGTAATCTCATTATTTAATGCAGCTATCACGCTTGGTAATCTTGCCACCCATTCACGAGATCTTTTATCCTGAATCAATTCCTTCACGTATTGATATCCAAATAACCGCTCAGCGAGTGTTCGATTAAATCGCTCAACAATTGCCTGATCACGATGAATTGCAGTATGCCCTCGTCGTATTTTGGTATTATGTTGTTTCATCAACGATGATACTGGACCAAGAAATTCTTTGCCAGGATCAACCTGTAGCAGCTGTGGCCATCGCAGACCACCTTGTGGTCCGAGTCCTCGTTGAAAAATTCGTTCAAATGCGTCGGCTACTTCAGCAGCTGTTTTAGTCGCTAACGGTTCTGCTTCTTTATATCTACTTGCAATATCAACAACAGTTAGCGCGTATTTGTACGTTTTTCTACGTACAGTATCATGCGGTAAAAACAGAATATCTGCTTGCCTGCCTGGACAACCACGCGCTAGCAGTAGAATGTTTAACCGCTGCTGCATCAGCGAGTTTACCAATTGCTGCTTTACCCTTCCAGTATCCTCTTGGTGAATAATAAATCGATTCCATTATTAATTACCAGCCCCTAGCGCTAATTTACTTTTCATCGCAGATCTTACTAACCAATTAGCTAATGATTCTCTGATATTTTTATTTTTTATAGAATTTAATGCATGAATTAATTTCACATCTGCAATATGCCTATCTTGTAGATTTTTACTCTTATAAGCTACATCATGAGCATGACAAGCTCGATCAATAGCATTTATTGGTTCCTCGCCTGGTTTTGGTTGATCTTGATTATCAAGCCTGATATCAAGTCTGGTACCAGGACCGCAATAATTATATCCCAGTAGATGTTTTTCTCCGCTGTATTTAGCCCATGGAGCACCTGGAAACTTTGACATCAAATTAGCAATATCACCACCGCACTTATTAGGTAAAAACGAAAATTTCTTTCTACCGCATATAGAACATTTTCCACCATACGCTATTTTTTTATTTTTTGTTGTAACCGTAGCTAAATCAGTAGTTGGAGTTTTAACTTTACAGCGTAAACAATATAAATTCATGACATAATATATATGGATATAATTGATTTCTCAGCAACAAGAAAACGAGAGCCAGTTAAACACCATCCTGCACTACCGAATTCCATCAGAATGATTATCATAGGACCATCTGGATCGGGAAAGACGCAGTTATTACTTAATCTGATGATGAGATGGTTGAAATGGGATAAATTGTATTTAGTAGCACCATCCGCTGATGATCAACGATGTTATGATGTACTTAAAGATTTCAATGAAAACGCACGATTACTGGATGAAGGTAATGATGTTATAGAGTTTATAACCGATATTGATGAAGCACCATCCGTAGATTCCATAGACGGATTTATTAATAATTTAGTTGTATACAACGATGTGATGCTAGATAAACAATCAAATCCAGCCAGAATATTTTCCCGAGGTAGACATAAAAATACAGACGTGATCTATGTTACTCAACGATATACACAAATTCCGAAGGTGATCAGAGACAACTGCAACATTTTAGTTGTGTTTAATGGCGTAGACACACACACACTTAGAAATATTCATCAAACTTGGTGTGGTGGTGACATGGATATAATTAAATTCAAAAATTTCTTCTCACGAGCGCAAGCTACTCCACATGGATTTATAACAATAAATCTACATGATCCAAGAACAAGATATCGTGTGGGTCTTGATAAAATATTTGGGTAACAGGGGTGATGATTAAATTAAACTGATATCATTCATATAATGAACAATTGTACATGGCTGCGTCAAGGAACCACTAACAAATGTGATAAAAAATGTTGTGGAGAATATTGTAAAAACATAATTATCTTATAAAGAAAAACCCTCATGCTGGTTCACGAAGATGTGTTGGATGTAACAACGGCGTTAGAGGATTATATCAGATTTCCAAAAATTGCGGCGGAGATCGATACAGAAGTTTGATGATATATTATAAACACAGAAAGAACATAAATCCAAAAATAGAAAAACCACCATCAGAACTTGAATATTACTTGAAACATAGAACAAATAGAGATGAAACAGATGAAGATGAAACAGATGAAGATGAAAAGAAAAATATTCATCAAACTTAAAATTTCTTTACAACATGGATAGCAGCAGAGAGGGTTCGTCTACAATTGTGTTTGGGACAAACAATAATCGTAGACGTGGTATTGACCTCTATGAGTGGTCACTATTTTTTTGGGTCCAAACACAAGTGTGACCACTCCCTTAAGTGGTCTGTTCCCCCTCTCTGCTGCTAAATATGAGTAATTCTGAATAATTTTAATAATCTCTTTAAAATGGGGTATCAGGATCTTATAATTGACTTAATACATTAGTTTGAACTTCCAAGGCATTGAGCCAGGAACAGAATATAATCTTGAGTATATCTGCTATCATCAATTTAGAATGATAGTCCCAAATGCAGAGAACAGTCCGTTAAAGAAATTTAGTGTTTTCAGGGTTAATACCTTGTTTTCAGGGGAATAAAAAGTCTTTTTTGTTTCAATTCAGAACAAAAGGATTCCAAACATGACTTGTAAAGTTAAGACTGCCAATAACAGTTATATGTTTACTTTTGTTTTATCAATTCATCACATTTTATATTTGCAACCAAAATTTTTTATTTACAGAACTGATCCAAAAAATGTACAATCAACTGTGGTGTTGAAATATGTTAACTTTCCCAAAGTTGCTAAGTAAAGGCTTCCTTTGAGTAGCAAAGGCTTAAGAACAAATAAAGAGACACCCCTTGGTACTGAGGCATTAAGCTGGACAACATCTGCACCGCATGCCCTGTGGCACTATGTGGGTTAGGCTGATACATCAGAGTGCCTGTATTATGTGTGTTTAGCAAGCTGGACAAAGGCTATGGCTGACAATGAACAAGCAGATTTGATACTGACCCACTGCAATCAGAGCCATATGGCAGAATCCGTTCTTTGAGAAACTGGGCCATCGTAGTTGCACAACATTGTCCAGCTCATTAAGGTGGGATAAGACATGGGATATTTGATCCTCATAGCCAGTCTGAAGTGTGAGAAAGTAACTGAAGTGGTTTGCTGTGATCTAGATCTCGTTCAGTGACAAGTGATAAAGGTGACTGGATGTTGAACCAATATGGAAAGTGGCTAACTGGTTCTGCCAAGAAAGGTTTATCATGATGCGATAGTGAGGGAGAAGTCGGAGCTCTTGCTAACCAAGATAGCTTGTTTCGCTTTGTGGTTGAACCATGTGGAGAATGATACCCAATGAGAAGGGAGTCATTCTCCGCCATGATGCCAGCATGCAAACTGATGACATTTGTTGTCCTTCAATGTGTGCTTCTGCATCTTACTCTTTAGTACCGAGTGTATTACAGCTCATTGACTTTCTCTCCATAATATGCAAGACAAAATGTATTTGTAGATTGGCAACTGGAACAAGCTAAATATACAGCATGGCTGTTAGTCTGATCTTTTCAGTGCTTACAAAGCTTAACTTTTATCTTGCCCATGGTCTAAATCTATAAGACAAATAAAAGCAGACAATATATACAGGTGCAGCACTGCATACATCCTGCTTTTCAATTCCAAGAGTCTACATCATAGCTGCCAACCTTCCAGGCTCGCAATTAGTGAAAATCGGGATAAAAATTGGTGAATTTGGGCATGAATTAGTGAAAAATACCATGACAATATATTTTACTCCATCCACGCTGACTGTCAATACCACACTAAATCAGGATCACAATATAGAACTAAAACACTACATATATGCAGAAATATATCTGCATTTCTATTTATTATGGTATTCATAAAATTCACTTGTTCTTGTGGTTATTTATCAAGACATGATACTGTGGCAGACTTGAACTTCCTCACCTGCTTGATTGTAAATTTGTTTTCTAAACAGTTCAGACTTCTTTCCCGGTGGTTGATCTTGGTGACTAAAATTGCTGACAAATTTTCTGCACCTAAGGAGGCCCTAAAGTCTGTCTTATTTTTCCTCACTAGAGAAGATACTATTTCCTTGTCACTGTTGCTGTGAGGAATGCACAGGAGCTACAGCACTTCTGGTTCTTCCACAGGAAAATTTGGAAGCAATCTTCGAGTCCGGGAACATTTGTCGGAACAAATGTTTAGCATGGTCTCCAGCTGATAAAGGTAGATTGTGTTCAACAAGAAAACTCACAAATAACGCTGAAGCATTATTAGCTTGCAGGTCTTCTGCCGATTGCTTAAAATATTCCAGAGCTGAAATCTGTGAATTCTTAATTTTCCCCGAGTTCTACGTGTTTTTTTGCAACCGATGTGCTTCCTCACATGATCTCTGCCACCATGCCCAATACTAAAATTTGTGGCACACTGTGTGCAAAAATGCTCTACCAATTTTTGATATATTCCAAATTAAACTTCACTTTTTGAGCAATACATTTCTTTTTCCTTGGTGGTAAAGGCATTTTCAAGATCTTACATGCGGATGCTAAAATACTAATTCTAATAAAAGTTATTTGTAGGAAAGGCAAATTGAATGCATATGCAAGTAAAATCACTGAAGCGCTGCTTATAGGAACCATGATATGGATAAACATAATTGACTGCAGCCTAAACCATGCATCAACATTACTGAGTGTTCTACAATACATACAATATTTGCACACAGAAGTGTACTGAAGTGCCAATATTGATACTTACAAAGCAGATGCAACAATATCAATTGTAAAACAATGTTACCTGTAGGAGAGGCCAAAATACAGCCTATACAGGTAAAATCACTAGAGTGTCGTGTATATAACGATGAAATGGACACTAAGACTAGACTAATATAAAGAAACTTACTGTCTGTATTCGACTGTAGCAGAAATTTTAGAGCACTATTATAATAGTTATCTATTTCATACACCAGAGCAGACACATTCATATACAGCTACAGCAATGTGGGGCATGCAGTATGCACCATGTGGGCATAAATGTGTGATGACGATAAGTGGTAAGCCAGAAAGTTGTAGATTTTCTTACATACCTATGCATGATTCTCAGCCTCAAGAAAAAAAGTCAATATGAAATCTCTATTTTAAGGACTTTTTATTTCATTTATATCCATTTAAGATGGTAACTGTGATAATGAAATCTGTAGTTTTGCATCCCTCATCCCCCTCTTTTAAGGCCTAAAGGAGACACATACAACATTTTCTTCGGTTAAGTGACTTGACTGAATATCACACAATACGTAACGTAAGTGTGGATCCAAACTATCTTGTTATAGTAGGGTTTCCCTAAACGTACTTTTTGATGTTTGAAATATGAAAACCATCATGGCCTGCTTAATATGCATGAGCAATGCAATGAATGGAATACTGTCCTATTGAAATATGAGGTTATCAGAAGGCACACTACATCATTTTTGGTTGACAAATGAAAGGGTGGCATTCCATTCAGCCTAATGCACCTGCATATTAAGTGAGTGTGTGTGTGATTTGGATTTTTAACATAGCTTTAACCAGTTTTCAGTCATATTGCCATGATCTATGCAGTAGCAGTTTATAGTGATAGCTAGCACTGGGGCATCATGCCGCAGACATGTAGCATCATGTCCCACCCAGTCACATTATCTTGATACATAGTTGCCAACCCCATAGTACAAAAATACTGACTATCAAAAGTACTAATTTTCAAAAACAAAATACTGATTTTTTTAAAAACTGTAATGCATATGTAACTAATTACAACATCTACAACAATCAGTAAAGTAGGACAGTAACTTACTTAATTATTTAATGTCAAAGATGAATGTGTTGCACTCTTGCACCCTCTGAACAGGCACCTTGTTCCATTCGGATGCCCATTCAAAAGGTGCAAGAGTGCAATGCACTCACACTCAGACACAGTCTATTTATAGTTAGTACATATATGATTGTTAGGTAAAATGTAAGCAGTGATACCAGCCCTGTGGTATTAATACTGAGATTGCTTCAAATCTGAGCTTAAAAGTTTGTCAATTTGTATTTTCTTTTGCTTTGTTTGGACTGTTCTATGCCATGAATGTCTCATTATACTAGAGGAACGATTCCACCGGTAATATATTATCTATTCCACAACATGCCTGCATTTTGCCAAGAGCAATATGATTATTTTAATATTTTGTGAGTCAATGATTAATATAACTCATATCCAAGAACCTTTTGGTAGTCTCTAGCAGCCATTCTAAACATTAATTACATTTCTGAAAATATATTCAGACTAAAGTGATCCTGACTATGAAATCTGGCCCCAGTGACTGCATAAAACCCATAAAACAATAAAAGAATTCTGAGTACAATTTAGGTTTATGTCGCTCATTTGGTGTCATATCAGGTGTCCAAAAAGGCATCTCCCCAATCCTACTTAAAATATCATAATGTGTTATGTAGATTTCTTTCAAGATTTTAAAATAGAAGAATGTAAGAAAATATTTTGATTTACTTACTGACTGAGGAGACAATGAAAGAAAATATCAACAGCAGTCCATGGTATTGCAGTGATTGACTATGGTGCCTTTCAGCAGCAGTTTTCTAGAAAAGTAAGAAAAATCAGAAATATTCAGAAACAATTTCAAGCTAATTAAGTGACTACTAAAAGTACTATGGTGAAGATAAGTGCAGAAATGGGGTTACAAAAACTGAGCAGTGACTCTGCCCCTGAAAATAAAACAAATGCTGTGATACACAAAATGCCATCAAAACAAAAAGTGTACATCTATTATTCTTCATCCCTGTATGTCAAGATCTGTTTTAAATACAGCAGAATAAAGGGAAAATGTTACAATATGGATGTGACATTATTCATAAAACCCTCCACATGCAATGTAACACATATATTATGAATGACTTTGCTAAAATATGTAACAGAAAGAAAATGAAACCAAATACTAACATCCTAATTTAAATATAAAATATATTAATCCAAAGGTCAATAAGCACTTCAGTAATTCCAATGAATATTTTAAATAAGGAATTCCTCTCAAATTATATATGATTTAAACAACACAACTGCAGACTGGTAACATTTTCAATCCCATACACATATAGAACAGAACTGAATTAACGTTTTTCTTATTAAGTCCATATTTATAAACATTTTCACTCAACCTACATCGTAATAGAATGTGAAGATTTTCAACTTAAAATCCTAATCTCACTGTAAACAAGACTGGCCTTGAACTCAAATACAATATAAACTTTCTGTTTACAACTTACAACCATGGACAAAAGTTTGCTATGTAAACATTGTTTACAACTTACAATCAACAACAAAAGTTGAGCACACAATATAAATTAAGCATAAAAAACAACAGATAAGTATAGCTTCATCCATTTATCTTAAATCTCGAATGTGACTGAAAGCTATAATTTGTGCCTGTAACCTAGACTGACGATATGACCCCAAATGTGGTCTTGAGATCTTTTAGTAATGATTCAGAGCAGTACCATGTTTCACCCCCTCATCTTTAATTGCTCTCAAATGATACCTCAAAAGAAAGTGTAATACAAAACTTCAGTATAGACATAGGAAAACAATCCCCCATGTGCACTGGCATAGCAACCACCACCTCTTTTGCTAGAAAAGGGTGAAGGAAGAGGGTGAGGGAAGAGTGACACTTAGGAATTTTGCTTCCAACTAGTTTGTCAGACTAGTGGAGAACGGACAAAAAATACAACAAAAGAGAAGAAATGAAACAATACATACAAACTCGTCAATCTAGTTCTGGACTAGTTAACATCTGGCAAGAGCTCATAATTCGTAAATGTACATGTGAACCAAGTTATATCCCTTAATATCAAACAGCTCTAATGTTTCTTTGTGTTGGGACTTTTCCTCAACGATAATGCAAATAGTAACATTATACAATACAGCTGATTGGGATGAATACAAACATACAAGTATGAATACAATGGATATGAATTTAATAATCTTTATACATATACAAAATGTGTTGATGATAAACATACAACACATTTTTCAACTTAAAAGTAAAGTATAGCTCAAAACTAATGTCAAATGCATGCTGAGACACAGAACATATTTAAATGATAATAAAAGTAAACACACACAAATATATATATATATATATATATATATATATATATATATATATATATATATATATATAACATTTCTTGCATTGCTCCCACTTCTATTCTGTCCAAAAGGAGAAGTCACTTCTCCCTAAAATTTAAGGCTAGCTTGACCCCTGAGTATGGACATACATTTCTACTATTATAAGTATGGGGGAAAATATATGGCATTGATGGAGGAAAATCTAAAAATAATTTTTGGCCAAAGTAAAAATTATCATAAGTGTCAGGATTTAATGGTTAAACATTTTTTTAAATCCATTATTACCTATAATCTATTTCTTTTTTTATCCTTTTACCTTTGATCTATGAACAAGGCCTCTGAAGATTTTGAAATGCAACTACAGCATGTTATAATAGTGTAATACAGACTGGGCGTATAGCATAAACTAAATGGTGAAAAGAAATGTATACAATTACTTCTCTCGTGAAAATTTGCAATATTTCATTCCAACAATATTTTATTTATTTACATTAAGCATCCACACATATTATGAAATAGTGTAACAGTATTGATTTCACTCGTGTTCATCCATCTGTCTGTCCCTTTATAAGCCTTGCTATCTATTGTATATGCCTTGTGACTATATTTCAATAAAATCAAATATTTTTTGTCATTATAGTTCAATGTAGCGTGCCTTAATGGGTACCAAACAACTGGATATTAGGAATAACTCGAACATTTTATATGTAATTGTATTATTATCATCATCAGTCTCATGACCTAGTGTGGTCGTTAAGGCACTGTGCTGCGTAACATCTGACCAGTTCCCTCCACTTGTCTCAATCATGTGCCAATGCCTGTGTCTCCGCAAAACTTTTCCTGGTCCATTCTGTGATGTTGTCAGTCCACTTTTTTCTCTGTCTACCTCTCCTTCTGCCACCCTGGACGCTGCCCTGCAGGACTGTTGTAGATAGACTGTTGGCACTAGTGACATGGCCATACCATTTCAGCTTTCTCTTTCTGACGGTGGTGAGGAGGTCCTCATATTGGCCTACTTCACGCCTGATGGTGTTACGCACTTCTTCATTTGTGATATGGTCCATGTAAGAGATGCCAAGAATGGTTCTGTAGCATCTCATTTCAAGTGACTGGATTCTTCGTTGTAATTCTGCTGTCAGGGTCCATGCCTCACATGAGTACAAAAAGACTGAGATGACGAGCTCGCAATAGTCTAATTTTAGTTTTCAGACAGATATTCTTGTCTCTCCAGATGGGTCTTAGCTTTGACATAGCTGCCATTGTTTGTGCTGCTCTTGACAAAATTTCTGCTCTTGATCCCTCTTCAGTGATTATGGAACCAAGATATTTGAACTGGCTCACTGTTTCCAGTTCATGTCCTCTGACTTTAATCTTAGCTGAGATTTGTTTGCCACTATATGTCATCAGTTTTATCTTCTCAGCGCTTATCTCCATGTCAAATATGGAAGATGTTTCATCCAGGTTCTTCATTAAGGTGGCTAGCTCGTCTTCACTGCCTGCCAGCCCATCAATGTCGTTTGCAAAGCGGAGGTTGGTGATGTTACGCCCTCCAATGCTGACTGTCCCACAGTGGTTTTCCAGGGCTTTGCTCATGATGCGCTCTAAGTAGATGTTGAAAAGCGTGTGACTGGAGACAGCCTTGACGCACTCCCACTGTTGTGTGGAACCAGTCCCCCACAGAACCTTGGGCAATTACTGCACTGGTAGCCTTGGCATACAGCTGCTTGATGGTATTGGTTAACTTTTGACCCATGTTATACTTCTTCATTGTGGCCCACAATGCCTTATGCCACACTCTGTCAAAGGCCTCTTTGAAATCTATGAACATATGATAGATGTCTTGTTGGTGTTGCGAGTACTTTTCACACAGAACCCTGAGATTGAATATTTGTTCTGTTGTGCTTCTTCCACTCCGGGACCCAGCCTGTTCTTCAGTGATTATTTCTTCTGCTTGTGGTTTCAGTCTGTTCAAGATGATCTTCAGCATTACCTTACTAGGATGGCTGATCAAACTGATAGTTCTGTAATTTTGGCACAGTTGGAGATTGCCTTTTTTGGGAAGTGTTATAATCAGTGACTGGGTCCATTGCATTGGCCATTCACCTGTCTGCCAGATCTTGCTGCAGATTTTTGTTAGTAGCTCTTTCACTGATTCTCCCCCATTCTTGATTTTCCTCCAATTGTGGCTTGGAATGACTTGCAGATGTTAGGGTCCTTCAGTTGTTCAAGGTTGAATTTGAGCCTGATGTTCTTTGGCTTGTTAATTTTCTTCAGCCTCACTCAGAAGTTCATAATCACGAGGTCGTGATCACTCCCAACATCAGCACCTGGGAATGTCCTTGTTTTTGCTCTATTGATGCCAGATCGTTAACGGTTACGAACCAGTATGTAGTCGATCTGGTTGTGATGGGTTACATTTGGTGAGTGCGATGTCCAGCATCGTGAAGCTTTATGTTGTCCCAAGGTGTTGGCTAGTACCAAGTTGTAGCTTGCGAACTCAAGCAGCCGTCTCCCTCTTTCATTGGTAAGCTCATTGCAAGAAGGTCCACAATGTACTTCCCAGTCTTTTAGAGCATCTTTGCCAACTTTGGCATTCCAGTCTCCTTGGACGATGAGGATATCTTTCTTACTGACCATGTTTAGAATACCCTGTAGCTTGTTGTAAACCTCCTCTATTTCTTCATCATCATGATCGGTAGTTGGAGCATAGACTTGGATAATTGTAATGTTAAAGGGAGATGCTTTCAGACGAATGGAAATGATTCTGCTAGATATGGGGCAGCATTCAAGAAAAGATCCCTTGATGGCTTTGTTTAAGAGGAAGCCTACTCCATTTATGGACTTGTCACACTCTCCACTATAGTATGATGTATGCCCATCTTCGGTTTGGTGTTCTAGGGATTTCCATCTAATTTCACATAGTCGCAGAATGTGCCATGTGTAGTGTTCCAGCTCATGTAAATGTATGCAGCCTTTAAAGCCAAGTTTGCTATTATGACCCTAATACAATTTCCAGTTTAAAGATGATTATTATAGGAATGTTATAAATTTTCATCTTTACTGGTCTGGGTCCAGTAATACAGTTATTAAATGGCACATTGGATGTCATCCGTCCATTATGAAAGCTATCACTTGCTCCATGTAATGTTGGCTGTAATTGAAAAGATTTCAGATTGGATTCTAAATTAGTAATTTCATTATTTCCAAACATTTGCTCTTTGTTAGCAGAATGCCACTCCCTATGAATTTATATAATGCTGAAAGGAACTATGCCAGTTTTAACTCTACAATAATTGTTTGATATTCTTTACCTACGGTAGGTTTATAAATGTACAGTGTTGTTTTTTTTTAAAAATGTAACCTGCACTACTTAACAAGCATGGACAGTATGTCAATTGTTTTAAATATCAATTAATATGTTTATCTTTATCAACTTTGATGCAAATGGAGAAACCTAAAAAAAATTAACTGATGCACATAATATATATCTGAAAATTACAATATTAAATGTATAATGCATCTCAGTCAAAAGCCAACTGTTATTATGCGCATCATTTAATGTGTTTGATGTTTGAAGGGAGTAAATTGTTTATTTTGCAAAGCTCAGATAACTAACTTTTCTCTTCTGCTTTAGCAGCACACATTCACAACAATAGTCATGTAGAACACCATATTACAAAATAAATTTAAAAGTGTTTACTGATAAGTGTCAGAGTAGTGACATTTTAAAAATGATTGTTTCATTGATTACAATCCCATATCGACATACACAACTTCAAAGTGTGTCGACAAACATATATAAAACTATTATTATTATTATTATTATTGTCGTTGTTCGTTATTACTTTAAAATACTTTCTGCTAACGTGTCACATGATGCTTTATTGAATCAATATGCATTACGTGATCAAAGTAACTTCCCCACCCACCTGTATTTTACAGTACTATGGGGACATCCATTAATTATGTCAACAATTTTTAGGCAATTTTTTACCCCCTTCCCTCCCTTGTCAACAACTGTCAAACTTTCAACCCCCCTAATAAAATTATGTCAAATTTTTTTTTAACCCCCTACAAACTAACAATATTTTATACGGCTGGGTTTTATGCTAAAAAAAGAATTATGGAAATTAAAAGGTCTACAAAAAAATTTTAATTTTTTTTTTTTTTACTCGTTTAACAGATTTCAAATTGACTATAACACTTTGAATTCATGAAAAAAAATCGAGACTATATTCTAGCTTCTGTCGTCTTCCCATGGGGAAGCCAAATGTACCTCAACTGTTATAATGGGCATAGTGGCTGATTCATTAATTTCTTCAGATTAATACCATACGTGGTTAATCTGTCTGCAGTCTACAATCTATATTGAATAAAAACAATATGATGATGCAAGACCATGACTTCCTTGGCGAGAGCTCAACCCGTTTAGGATTAAACTGGTGGGCTGTTGACGGGCCAGCGAGTGTGTGCCATACCAACATACCGACTAATTTCCTATTTTTTAATTTATTAAATTTATTGTAAAAAAATAGCATTGATGACATCAATTTATCTTGAACTCCTCCTCCCCCATGTCAAACTTCTTCAAACCCCCTCAAACCCCCCATTTTGTTGACATAATGAACGACCCCTACAGAGATCGCCTAAGGCACAAGTGCGACATTATCCTTACCAACATTCTAAGATAGTGTCTTGGCAATTCTTTCATGAAGTGCATTACATCCAATTCTGATTCTTCAACGCCAACACAACATATTCATGAAGTTGTCATCTCATGCTTATCGTTCCTTCTACTACCGAAGACTCGCGGAGAAACGCCGTAACAACAATAGCCGAACTTGATTCTATCGCCCGATTGGTGGCCCGTTATGATGCCATCAAGTGATCAGGTGGCGCTCACCAGATAATATGTACTTTTGAGACAGTGACGTATGTAAGGTGAAGTAGTTCGCATTTAAAACATGCACTGTGGAGAGAACGTTTGCATACCTCTATGCTACATTAATGTAATGTGGATGATATTTCTTTTGGATATTGTACTTTTGGAAATTTTACGATTTAAGCACACTGCTAACTAAAATGACTGCTCCCTTGTGTTAAAAAATCAGTCTGAATTAGTCTAAAGTACACTATACATAGCAGCTATTAAAATAGGGAAAATGAATTTTGCCAGACTAGACAATACCAGCTTCTGAAAGTGCAATGAATGAATCACCAAATATATAAAATGTAAAAAAAGTTATCGGCTCTTTTTTATACAATTGACCTCTGAAGTTCAGGAAGTGAAAATGACCAAGTAGAGCTAGCACTTTTTTGAAAGATGCACATTTGAAGTAAGGCCAAGCTTTATACTCTATAACCCATAGTACACCCATCAATCATACACCAAAATAAAGGGAATTAAAGGTTCTTTGCATTATACGTACGATATACAAGGTCTTTTTTAAATAGCCAGTATAACCAGTGAGGAAAGCTGGGGACATTCTTTTTCTTTAAATTCCTAACCCTGATGCAAAATGCGAAACTGTATAGGGCCACCTCAGCGTATTGACCGGGTGATCCAATCAAGGAAATCAAATACGGCGAAAATGGCGGAGATAGCACTGTGTATGTTAGCAATTGAGTTTCTGGAGTCAGATAATGACGTGTTCCTAGACTCAGGCGTTGAATGTTTATATACTTTGTAAGTATGCAAATCTTGTTCAAATATAGGAATGGTTCATAGTGCGTTCGTGATTGTAATTTTACGAATGGCGGTTGTGGATTGCCTTTTTTAGTATACGTTTTATGAAGCTTTATACTACAGTAACTCCTCAAGCACAGGTAGGATTTCATTGGAAATATTACCCATAATTTGTTTATGGGTAATATTAATTTTAAAGAGCAATTCCTATTTCTTGTGTTATCTTCGATATCCTGCATTCCTCGTGTACATTTCTTATGCTAGACTAGTCCTACAATGTAAGACATAGCACGTTATTTTTGTTTTAGTGCCTGACGCCCAAAACAAATATAAGCGTCGAGGGCTTACCTTAACAAATTGATCTCCGCTTCTTTTTTGTGTGACATAACTGTAGTCAGACACCCCCCTCCCTTAACGTGTTGATGCTGTCGGGGATTTCTGGCACTAGTCCTACATGTAAGACCTGACGCTGGTATTTATGTTGTGGGCGTCAAGGTCTTCAGCCTAACTAATGTCGACTAACATCGTTACGTAAGTCAGATTTTCAGGAATATTTTCAACCCAAGTCGGTAGACCTGCAAGTTATTCTTGGCCTTTTTTCTTGCATTAGTATTATTCACCACCAGTAACGCGAGAGAAAAGCGAAGAACAACTTGTTATACTAGAGATGATAAAGCCCCCCCACACGTACACATCAAAAGTTGAAAAGCTACCCACTTTCTTCTTCAGCATCTACTATATTGATCACTACAGTCCACCCTTAGCCCCTTGTTTAGGTTGATTATGAGTAATTTTAATACACCATGCAAGCCCCTTAATTATTACTTTACATATTTGAAAGTTTTGCTGCAAGCTATCTTTACAGAATGTTAAAGAAGGTTAAAGAAAGATGGCTACATCTTTTTAGGATTTTTAGGTGAAATTCACAAATTCAGATAGCTCTGAGAATGAATACAATTCCATTTGCAGTTGTTTTACCGCTCTGTAGTAAGTAATGTATTAATTAACTTTGAATATATTCTTTTTCCAGGTTGCGCGAAGAGAGGATAAAAGTTGAGAACTTCTGTTCACACACATTGCCTTTGTACTCAGATCACCAGTTTAAGAGAACTCTTGGTGTACCTAGAAATGTTTTTAGTTTTCTCCTTGATACTCTAAAAGATGATTTAAAACATCCACATTTTGGTGGTATACAGCCAGTGCAGCCAGAAGATAAAATAACTGTTCTTGAAATATACTGGATCAACAGACAATACTAGACATTGGGCATATTTTTAATTTAACAGAATATAGTGTGATAAAGGCAAGAATGAAGTCACTGAGGCTATTTTAAACAGATTTGGCTACAACAATTAAGTGACCTACTCCACAGGAGCTGAATAATGTGACCAATGAATTTGACCAATGAATTTAATAACATGACAGCCCAGAATTTTGCTGGGATAGTACGAGCTTTGGATGGCTCCCACATCGCCATTGCAACCCCACTGGAATCACCTCATATTTCAACAGGAAAAAGTTTCATTCTGTAGTGCTGCAGGCTGTCTGTAAGCCTGATCTAACATTCATTGATGTTTGTGTTGGATGTCCAGACAGAATGCATGATGCCAACGTCCTTCGGAGATCTGAACTTTGGAGCACTGGCTGGCAGAAGTGCAATTTTGGGAGATTGCATGTTATAGCTGATGCTACATAACCTTGTCTCCCATGGATTATGACACCCTGTAGAGACAATGGTCATCTTACATGACAACAGCATGATTACAACAGAGCACTATCACATAGAAGACGAGTTCTTGAGCATTCATTTGGTATACTGAAACGGTGTAGACATCAAAGATATTGATGAACTGAACAAAGTGATTTTGGCAGTATGTGTACTACATTACATATGCTACTTGAAGACCCAGAACAGTTTTTTGATGATGAAGTTAATGATGACCCGAACAACCCTCATCTCCAGCCTATACCAAATATAATTAGACCTTCAAACACAAATGCGATGGGCCAGCTAAAGAGAATTCAAATTAATAATAATTTGTAAAATCACAAAATAAAAACTTAACGAATACTGTGTTTTGTTATTATTTATTAAAACAAAAACATGCTTCTCCTTGGCACATTTCAAAATAAAATAGTAAACCAAAACATGTCCACCCCACCCCCCACAAAACAAAAAACATTAAGGAAAATGTTACAAAAATCTTCCAAGAGTTTTGGTGAACTTTTTGTTTCGCCTATCTTGATACTCTTTTCAATTGGTGTATAAGGTATCACGGTACCAATTGTTTTTCCATATACCTCAATGCTAATGTTTTGTGAAATAAATATACTTTCTGTCCTACTTGGGCATGCATGTCACACACTGTCATATAGAACAATGCTAGATTGTCAATCTGACAATGACATAACCAGGTACTCCATTGCATTTAAGAGAGATAACTCTACTGGAACTAGACAGGGGTAAGAGTTATCCAGTCACAACAAGCACATTTTCAGCCATGTGTACCATATTTTAAAAAAATCATAAAAAATACAAAATATGATCTAGATAGAAATTAACACAGACTCGCATGTTGCCAAGAGGCTCAACAATTTTTTAAGCCAAACAGAAAGTACAACTCTTACATAATGCACCAATCACAGCTAGTGTTGTTCTTTAATTCTGAATACAATGTTCCATACACCTTAAGCTCCGCCCACCTGGACTTGCGCAATTGATACCGTTATACCATAAAACATTTTCAGTTGGAACAGCAACCTTTATGACTACAGGGATAGCATACATACATTTCAACATCTGACACAAGCTTTCTAATTTGTAAGACTTATTTAAGAATATGCTTTAAAATATCCATAACATGCACATTTCTAGTTGTTTGTTTTCTGGGACTTTGAAGACTGCTTGAAACACCCAGCAAGTAAAGGCATGTTTTGGTTAGTTCAGACATTAGCTTTTGGCTTTGAGAAATAGCAGGCTTACAAAACATTCAAGAAATATTTATGAAACCAACTGCAGTTTTTAAAAGTCTTTAAATATCCACATACTGCCTGTGACAAGCTTGTTACTTGGGCCTCAACTTGTGATCCTAACCAACAAATTACTGAGTAAGAATGTAAATCCTGTACCACAAGAGCTGCGAAACGTTCTAATTATATTTGCCATTTAGGTTCAACAAAAAGAAAGTAAAAGCATATACAATTATTCTTAACTTGGCGTTTTCCAAACGACTGCATCATAAATGATGCCATATGTCTGAATTGATAATTAAAACAAACATGAATCTGTACTTAACTTGCAAAAACTAACTGAACACTAAATTTAACAATGTTGAACAAAGTTTCAAATTGAATGATTGTATCTAATGAGGTATTTCAGTACTAAATTCCTCTGAACATTTTTTCATAGAAGGCACAACCACTGAAGCCTGCAACTCGTGAAGTTAATTACTGCTTACTTAAACAGAATTAATGTGTTTAAAAGTACTGTTTAGGTCTGCTAGGAAACTCAGTTCAACACCCATTTTTGCAGTTAGGATGGAACTTAAAGCTCATTTCCTTGAATGGATCACGATTAATTGCAATGTACCTAGGCTGTGATGGAAAAGTTGATTGATAAAGAGTTTTCTTGTAGCATCCCAGTCACTGAAAAATCCTGTTTGTCTATAGTGCAATAAATAAAGAATATTTCCTTTGCATTTTGGCTCAAAGAAGTATGGTAGCCAGTGACTGGATGCACCAAAAAGGGAAGGTGGTCTAACTATTTTGTCCATCCATCGAAAACTTCTGAATGTGCTATGATGTGCAGATGGTCTACCTAAATGAGAAAATTATATTTTACATTAAAATGTATACTAGTATATTGCTGAATGTAAACATGTATAATTAGCTGGGTTTTTGTTGTTGAGTTTAATTATAGTAGCGTTCGCACAATTGTGCATGTGCCACTTTTTTCTGACTGCACCGCAGCCTGTTAGTTGTTCCTGGGCAAGGGGATGGTGCCACCTCCCCCAGGCTTCTATGGATTCAAGGAACCCTGATAGTTTGGCCTCAATCTGTGGGTCCATAAAGGTCCCTACAGTTGAATGGTTGGCTGTCATTAGTGGGAAGGAGAGCTCGGGAACGGTCCTGCTTGCTTTACATCGCTGGTTTCTTGTTGCATTTGCCTTTTTTTTTTTTTTTTTTTTTTTTGAGATTTTTTTTTTTTTTTTTTTTCCTCTTCAAAATGTTCTAATAGGAGGGGGGATGTTCTATGCTGTTTATAGAGGTTCTTAGTAGATATCATGTATGAAGAGAGATTTTCAAGATTATTATGGTATTACTAGTCGAGGTGTTTAGGGTGTGTTTCCTACGTTATGTTATTTATAAGTTTTTAGATATTACCTCTTTAAGTTATTTATTAATTGATGTTTTTAGAGACTGAATGTTATTTATACTTTATTTAGCAAGAGACCGGAGTCCTAGCCGATTACACAGTTCGTTAAGGACATCTAGGACAGGAATCCTAGCTGATTACTAGGTTCGTTAAGGACATCTAGGGCATCCGATTTTGCGGTTTCCTTAGTTTTTTATAGGTGCTTCGTAAGTGAATTATTTTTTAATACTTTTATAAAATTGAATGATATGTTATGGTTTTGTATGTGGTGGCTTCTACATTTATTTAGCTAGTTACTGGGTCTTTTGGTTTTGTGGGGATAGTAATTATATTTTGTTCCTAAGTCCTGCTGAGTCTATGAATTGATTTATATTTTTATATGCTGATTGTTTATTTTTATTAGAGTCCATAAGTAACTCTGGGTATGTGTGTGGTAATCCAATCTCTTTTTGGTTTTTGATAAATATTTTCCGAGCGAGTTGATATTTTGGGCATATATTGAATATGTGGTGTAGATCTTCGGTGGTGTGGCAGTTAAAGCAGTTAATGGTTGCTGGTTTGGGTCCTATAAACCTTCCAAAACTGCTTGCTAGTTTAGTTTTTCCAGTTATTATCCTGTTTATGGTTTTCTGTTCTAAATAGGTACCCTTAGGTAGCTGTATGTTCCTATCTACGTTTTTTGGGGTTTCATGGTGATTTTTCCCTTTTGTGGAGGAGTTCCAAAAATCTTGCCATGTTTGGTCTATATATGTTTGTGCGAAGCTTATTGCTTCTGTAGAGCTATAGTTAAGTTTGATAGAGTTTTGATCTCCTAGTTTGGTTTTTGCAACTTTGTCTGCTGTTTCGTTGCCAGAGATTCCTATGTGCGACGGTATCCACATGAGCTTGACTAATTGATGTGCTGTGGTGATATTGTCGATTAATTGGCATGCTCTGTCGAGGAATTGTTCCCTAGAGTGTGTATTGCGATTTTGGATCGATTTGATAACGCTTAGGGAATCGCTTATAATGACTGCTTTAGGTATTTGGTTGTCTTTGATCCATTGTAGTGATTCAAGTATTGCCCAGAATTCAGTGGTGTAAATGGAGCAATAGTCAGGTAATCTGGATCCCGTTTGTATATTGAATTCAGGGATGGCTATTGCTGCTGCTGTTCTTGGTGGGTTGTTTGCTTTTGATCCATCGGTATATATTTTAACATAGTTCAGGTATTTTTGGTTGATTTCGTTTACCAGGACAGGTTTTAGTAAGTTTTCTTGTCCTTCTTTATTGCCTAATTTGGTAGCTTCAATGTTAATCCTTGGTGGTTTTTGTAACCATGGTGATTTGTTCTGGTCTGTATTGTTTGTTACCTGTTTTTTTAGTAGAGGTATCTTTTCTCTTAGTTCAAGGATTACTTTGCCACTTGGTGTGATAGGTATGATTTTGGGTTTGAAGACAACCTTACACTTATTTATAGCTATTTTGGTGGGATGGTTGTCTGGGTGGGTATCTAATCGAATGGAGTATCGGAGGAGCAGTTCTTGCCTACGTAATTTTAAGGGTAGTTCTCCTGTTAGTGTTTGTAGTTCTTCTAATGATGTTGAAGGGAGTGTTCCTGTGCATAATAGCAAGGCTTTTCTCTGGATAGTGTCAAGTTTTTGTAGTACAGGCTGCTTAGCCGAGTTATATGCTTGGCAACCATAATCCAGTTTTGATCTAATTAGGCTTTTATATATCGTGAGGAGGGTTTCCTGGTTGGATCCCCAGTCAGTCCCTGTGATGTTCCTGAGTAAATTGAGATCTTTGTTACAATTCTGGGTGAGTTGTTCAAAGTGCTGTTTCCATGTGAGGTGGTTGTCAAAGAACATTCCTAGGAATTTTACTACTGTTACGTATTTGATTAATTGATTTTGTATATAGAAGTTTGGATAGACTAGGTTGTTATTTCGTTTGGGGGTGAATATGATTGCCACAGTTTTTTCATGAGATATTTTGAAACCCCATTTGTCCGCCCATCTCCCTATGTTGTCTAGGCTCTGCTGGATTTCTTTAACTACTGTGTTATTGGCAGGATTTCCATTCCTCCATATGCCACTATCATCTGCAAATTGTGACAAGTTTATTTTTCTGGAGGCTAAGGTCAAGGTCGTTTACCATTAGGTTAAATAGTAACGGACTTATTACACTGCCTTGCGGTGTTCCATTTTCAAGTGAAAATTCTTCCGAATGGGTGTTGCCTATTCTTGTGGTAATTTTCCGGCCTGTGAGGAAATCGCCAATCCAGTTGAACAAGCGTTCAGTTATTCCAAATTGGTTTAATTTGGCCATTGGTCCGTTGGTCCATACTAGGTCGAACACTTTTTCTAGGTCTAAAAAAAATGCTGTGAGGTTGTGATCGGTTTTCCTATGTGCGTTAAAAGCGAGTTTGATGTCTGTTTCCAATCTGAGAAGTTGGTCAGTTGTGGACCGTTTGTTCCCAAAGCCACATTGATTTATGGAGAGTAGGTTATTGGTTTCTAGGTGGTGTTTTAACCTATTTGCGATTATTGTCTCCATTATTTTGCAAATATTGTTTGTAAGGGAGATGGGTCGGTACAAATTTATGTTGTTGGGATCTTTACCTAGCTTGGGGATTGGTATTACTATGGCCTGTTTCCATTTGGTGGGTAGTTGGCCTTTATCCCATATCCTATTAAAGAGTTTGATTATGGCTATTGTTATATTGATAGGTAGTTTTTTGTAGACAATGTAACCTAACTGATCCTTACCAGGGGATGTTTCGTTTTTGGATCGTAGGGCTATCTTCCATTCATGTACTGTGATGTCGCTATTTAGGTGAGATTCTTTTGTTCCTTGGTCTTGAAACATTTGAGGTTGGGTTCCCTCCATTAGTTTTTTGTGTTCTTGAAAGTTTTTGGTGTGATTATTGTTGCTACTCATGTTCGAAAAATGCTTCGCTAGGAGGTCTGCCTTATCTTTATTTGTTATGGCATTTTTAATTTTTGGGGCTGAGGTAGTTGCTTTCCCTTTTATGGCTTTTATCTTGTCCCATATTTGTTTTGAGTTTGATTTTAGACTCAGTTTAGAGCAAAAGGTTTGCCATAGATTAATTTTAGCAGTTTTTATAGTTTGTTTTAGTGCTTTTTCTTTATCTTTATATTGCTGGAAGTAGATAGAATTTTTGGTGCGTTTATATTTATTTAAGGCCCTTTTTTTTGTCTTTATGTGCTATAGTGCACTGTTTAGTCCACCATGGTACAGGATTTTTATTTTGGATATTAGTTGTCTTTGGTATGGATCGGCTAGCTGCTTCTATAATTGTGTCTGTTATGTTATCATAATACATGTCAATACTTGTGCTTTCTAAGTTATCTGGATTTACTCTAGCTAGTAATAATTGGAATTGGTCCCAGTCTGCCTGTTGGTACCTCCATTTAGGTGGGGTTTCGTTAGGAATGTGTTGAGTTTTTGTTTGAATATTGATTGTGATGGGAAAATGGTCACTTCCTTACGTATCTTCCTGATCCACCCACCAATTTGTGATTTGAGCCAATTTTGGGGTAGTGATGGTTAGGTCTATGGCTGACAGAGCACCATACTCAGGGTTTAATCTAGTGTTCGACCCGTCATTTAAGATGACCAGCAGCAGAGAGGGTGAACAGACCATAGAATTCTGACAAAACAAATAAAACAAACAAATAAATCATCTCGTAGAAAGGTCAAGATTTTACAAATGAACTTTTCCTTGAGATGTTTTATTTTTGCAATGGACGATTGTACTAATAAAACCTCAGTTCGAAATAGTATCTGAAAAAATAAAGTACTCTACGTGTTTATTTATTTCTTGTTTATTTTTTGACGACCAACGTTGGTAGGTACCCTCTCTGCTGCTCCCCCTGTTACCCAAATATTTTATCAATACCCACACGATATCTTGTTCTTGGATCATGTAAATTTATTATTATAAATCCATGCGGAGTAGCTTGCGCTCGTGAGAAGAAATTTTTGAATTTAATTACACTGGACAACAAATTTTTACAAAAGTCATGTTACTGAAATAAAATTAGTCAATTCTTATCAATTTTTATGTGCTGAACACGAATATGACAGTCAAATTGCAAAATTGGCTCTAGTTTTTTTGTAATCTGCAAGAAATTAATGTTTACATAACGAAATGCATTCCAATAGTAAAAGGTCAACTGTAATAGCCTACCTATAAAAAATCAAGTCATTGACTACATCTTAGATTTCTTCGCCTGTCTCTTGTACAGCTGTTCGGGAGCATCTCTGAGGAGTGTCCAGCAGTAGTCAGCCAGCATTGTAGTGGACCATTTTCCCTGGTATCTTTGTTCCATTGTTGCGATATCTTGATGAAAACGTTCGCCGTGTTCATCACTAACAATACCACAGTTGCTAGGAAAGAAATCCAAATGGGAATGAAGGAAGTGAATCTTTAGAGACATATTGCAGCCAAGTTTCTTATACTTCATCAACATGTCTTCTACTAGTTCCTTATAGTTTTCTGCCCTAACATTTCCGAGGAAGTTTGTAGAAACTAGGCGAAAAGCATTCCATGCTTGTTTCGCGTCACCTTCCAGCAAGTTGTTGAACCGGTCATCTTTGAAAAGCTCTCGAATCTGAGGACCCACAAAAACTCCCTCTTTAATCTTTGCGTCGCTGAGTCGAGGGAATTTTTCATGCAGGTATCGGAATGCTGGCAAAGTCCGGTCAATGGCTTTCACGAAGTTCTTCATCAAACCTAGTTTGATGTGAAGGGGTGGTAGCAAGATTTTCTGAGCCTTAACCAGAGCTGGGTGTTGGATATTCTTCTCTCCAATGGCTACATTCTGCCTGTGAGTCCATTCCTTCCTCATGTAGTGCATTTCCCTTGCTCGGCTATCCCACTCGCATAAGAAACACATGTATTTTGTATATCCTTGCTGCAGTCCCATTAAAAGGGCAACTACCTTCAAATCACCACAGAGGTGCCAGCTGTACTTGTTATACTCAATGGAATTCAGTAGCTGCCTTAAGTTATCGTATGTCTCTTTCATGTGGACAGCATACGCTACTGGAATAGATGGAAGAATGTTTCCATTGTGCAAAAGCACAGCCTTGAGACTCAGTTTCGAAGAGTCCACAAATAGTCTCCATTCTTGTGGGTCATGAGTGATTTTTAAAGCATTCATGAGGCCCTCAATATCGGAACAGAATATCAGATTACATTCCTTTCTGAAGAAAGGCTCCAATTGCTGGTGGCGCTTTCGATATGCAGTAATTGTGACATCTTCTTCTAGAAGATTCCATTGTTGGAGTCTTGATCCTAGCAATTCTGCCTTGTTCTTTGATAAGTCCAAATCACGAATCAGGTCATTTAGTTCTTCCTGTGTTATTCTGTGTGGGGTTGATGATGCACCACAGTGAAAATCTGGATCACTGCATGCTGATGGACCAGGAGAAGAACAGGTCGACTCACCTTTGTCTTCGTCAGATGAATCAAGAGAATATTCTGCTGGAGGTTCTGGAATAGGAAGTCCCTCACCATGTGGAACTGGTCTCAATGCAGACGGAATGTTTGGGTAGACTATTCTCGACTTCTTTCGCTTCGTTATTCCGCCGGAAAGAGGAGGAACCAAGCAGAAGTAACAGTCATTTAGGTGGTTGCTTGGCTCTCTCCACACCATTGGGACTGCAAACGGCATTGATGACCTTTTGCAATTCAACCACTGTGAAAGCTGTGTTGTACATGTAGCACAGCATATATGCGGAGCCCAAGGCTTGTCTTGGTCACCAACCTTGCATCCGAAGTAAAGATGATATGCCTTCTTCACTTGAGAATTGATACTTTTCTTCTGGTTGGCAAATGTCACTTCCCCACAAATATAGCAAAAATTGTCCGCGGTATTAACACACTTTCGAGGCATTACTGTTCTTTATTGTACATAAATGGATAAAATAATAAGTTTTATGTAACAGTAGCTTGAACTGTCTCGCACAACGTCTAAAATATTTTAAATGCTGAACCTATCTGATTGGGCTTTATATAGTACACTGCTTACGTCAGCTTCAGCAGCCGCCTGGCATTAGTATAATAGGCCTACACATGTATAGTACACTGCTGACGTCAACTTACTTCAGCAGCCGCATGGCATTAGTATTGCATTGCATCAGAAAATGATGCAATCAACTGTGGATGATGTGAGCATGATGGTATTATGCAATGTTACATCATTATTCCGGATGTTGCTGCAGTCCTACTGGAGAAATTTACACAGTGAAACATAGAAAGTGAGGTATATGAATATCTTCAAAACGAGAGCCAATACAAATTTTTCACGGTTATATTCGTGTTCGGCACACCAAAATACTACAGATTAGGGCCTTTTCAAGTCAGTAATGATTTCACTGTTGACCAGTGTTATATCCATGTCACCACCACACCAAGTTTGATGAATATTTCGCAACGTGTGTGTGTCTACGCCATTAAACACAACTAAAATGTTGCAGTTGTCTCTGATCACCTTCGGAATTTGTGTATATCGTTGAGTAACATAGATCACGTCTGTATTTTTGTGTCTACCTCGGGAAAATATTCTGGCTGGATTTGATTGTTTATCTAGCATCACATCGTCGTATACAACTAAATTATTAATAAATCCGTCTATGGAATCTACGGATGGTGCTTCATCAATATCGGTTATAAACTCTATAACATCATTATCTTCATCCAGTAATTGCGCGTTTTCATTGAAATCTTTAAGTACATCACAACATCGTTGATCATCAACGGATGGTGCTACTAAATATAATTTATCCCATTTCAACCATCTCATTATCAGATTAAGTAATAATTGCGTCTTACCCGATCCAGATGGTCCTATGATAATCATTCTGATGGAGTTCGGTAGCGCAGGATGATGCTTAACTGGCTCTCGCTGCCGAGTTGCTGAGAAATCAATTATATCCATATATATTATAATATGAATTTATATTGTTTATGCTGTAGAGTTAAAACTCCAACCACTGATTTAGCCACGGTTATAACAAAAAATAAAAAAATAGCGTACGGTGGAAAATGTTCTATATGCGGTAGAAAGAAATTTTCGTTTTTACCTAATAAGCGCGGTGGTGATATTGCTAATTTGATGTCAAAGTTTCCAGGTGCTCCATGGGCTAAATACAGCGGAGAAAAACATCTACCAGGATATAATTATTGCGGTCCTGGTACCAGACTTGATATCAGGCTCGATGATCAAGATCAACCAAAACCAGGCGAGGAACCAATAAACGCTATTGATCGAGCTTGTCATGCTCATGATGTAGCTCATAAAAGTCAAAATCTACAAGATAGGCATATTGCAGATGTAAAATTAATTCATTCATTAAATTCTATAAAAAATAAAAATATTAGAGAATCATTAGCTAATTGGTTAGTAAGATCCTCGATGAAAGGTAAATTAGTGATTGGGGCTGGTAATTAATAATGGAATCAATTTATTATTCACCGAGAGGATACTGGAGAGGCAAAGCAGCAATTGGTAAACTTGCTGATGCAGCGGCGGTTAAACATTCTACTGCTAAAACGTGGTTATCTAAACAAGCAATATGGCAAATTTATCTACCACGTCCTAAACAAATTCAGTACGCGTATTTCGATGTCAGTGTTCCTAATGAAGTTCATCAAGCTGATATTCTGTTTTTACCGCATGATACTGTGCGTGGAAAAACGTACAAGTACGCGTTAACCGTAGTTGATGTTGCAAGTAGATATAAAGAAGCAGAGCCTATCAGCGAAAACATCATCTGAAGTAGCCGATGCGTTTGAACGAATTTATCAACGAGGACTCGGACCACAAGGTGGTCTGCGATGGCCACAGCTACTACAGGTTGATCCTGGTAAGGAATTTCTTGGTCCAGTATCATCGCTGATGAAACAACATAATACCAAAATACGACGAGGTCATACTGCAATTCACAGTGATCAAGCAATTGTTGAGCGATTTAATCGAACACTTGCTGAGCGGTTATTTGGATATCAATACGCGAGGGAATTTATTCAGGATAAAAGATCTCGCGAATGGGTTGCAAGATTACCAAACGTGATAGCTGCATTAAATAATGAGATCACACGAACAACCAACATGAAACCCATTAGCGCGGTCACAAAAAAAAATATACCAACACAACGAAAAGATGCTGGAAAACAAAAAATATTAGGTGATGTCACAGTCAGATATTTATATGAGCCTGGTGAACTTGAAGGTGGTAAAGCTAGAGCAACTGATCCTATTTGGAGTGTTACCACACACAAAATATCTACCGTGACAAGATCCACTGGAAGAAATGTAGGCGTTTCCAGACCCGCAATCTACAGATTAGATTCGGCCGCTCCTCAACGTGGATTTACACGTGAACAAGTACAAATAATTCCCGCGGATACACAACTACCACCGCGATCACTTCAGTGATTTCGATCACTTAACTAGCACTAGTGCCAGCGCTAAGGGTGCCTGCACCCAAGGTGCCAGCGCCTCTACATCGATTACACTCAAGACAGGTTAACATGGTATTTTCTCGTGTATGACGGCGACTATTATCTTTTCTATCTACGGTAAATTGTCTTGAATCATTACTCGAATACCGCCATAACATTATACAATTACAACTGGTGCAATGATTATTCTGCTGCTGTTTTAACTCAATAATAAATTCAACATGAAGATCAAAGTCACGTTTATTTTTTTTGTCAGATTGTTTGTATCCGATTAATTTTTTTCTTATTATATCATCATCGATGATGTTAAATTTATCAACGATTTCAGGAATTATAATTCTACGTAATTGAGATATATTTCTGACCCTCGATACCGCTAAATAAACTAAATTTGACCACTCGATGCGATCGTCTACAATCCAGACTCGTGTATCAGAAATAGTTAATCCCTGAGACGAGTGGATTGTCATAGCGTATCCCAACACCCATGGAGATTTGTCAGCGTGTATTTCATCTTCAACCACACTGATATCAATGGCGACAATATCATTTAATACGAGATTCTGTTTCCTTGACTCTGTCAAGGGTCCTGGAATATCAACATTAATATTCTGTTTTCGTGTATCTGATGGTCTATAACACAACGGTACGGGTAATTCTGAATATTTTTCTTCATGCAGCTGAAATAACTGTTGTTGTAAAGCGTCTCTGATTATTTTTCTACTTGCTACGATCAAATCGTTGGGTCTCCATGAGTTCAAAAAATCACTCATTGATGTCTCTGAGATCACTCCACGTATTATTTCACACTGAATTTTGTTTGATTGTAATCTGATTAATTTTTTAAACTCCTTTAAATTTGCATCAAGAGCTCTATGATCATCATCTATTTCTTCGTAATAATCAACGAAATTTTTTAACCAATCATGTGGAGATGGTCCAACAAAAGGCGGCGGTTGACCATGATCGCCACACATTATTATGGCGGTATTTTTTGTCAACAACCAATCAAGAAACGTTTTTAATGTATCCAATGAGACCGTACATATCTCATCCCAAATAATTATTTTAGGTATATATTTTTCTCCCATCCGTTCAGGAGTCCATGTATCTCCGCGCCACCGAAAGAAACTATGATACGTGCACGATTGTACTTGCCGCTGTTTCATCTCACGTGCAAGTCTATGTGTGGGTGTCAGCACGATTATATCTGAATTTCTAAAAACATTAATCGTTCGAGTTGTTTTGCCGCATCCACCAGGTCCATTGAGATATACTGTCATATATCTGGTTATTGGATCACTCAACGATGGTGCCTTCGACATTTCTGATATTTTATTACCCTCACGATAAAAATCTCTCACTGGAACATCTGCTGATTCTACATAATTGTGTAATAGTTCCTTTTTTATTCTCCACGAACCCCATCGTTCATCATCACTTGTAAATTTCATAACAGATTCTAAATATTTACTTGAAATATAAAACGAATCTGTTGCGACTCTGACTGCGGTCTCAGGAAATCTATTAATCATCGATAATAAATTTATAGAAACATAAGCCAACATGGAAGATCTTAGATGAGTATATTGCGGGGATACGTCATTTATGTAACTAACGATCGTACCTAATTTTGTTCCGTCGGATAAATAAACACTCTCTCGATTTACAAACGTATTTTTCGCCGTTGTATCAGCGATTATAAAATCGTACTCGGCATCATCTAAAATTAATCGTGCGTGATGTCTTTTATAATCATATGCACCACCTTGAGTAAATTTACCTATAATTTTTCTACCGAGATCTTTTGCGGTTTTGAGTTTATTAGGAATATCATCTTCGGAAATATCAGGATATTTTTCCTTAAACTCGCTGATAACTTCAGAATCTGACATGGGCAACCAAACTTTGGTCTGTGCATGATATGATATAATTGCCTCACTGACCACCAACGATGTCAGTATCATACAATCTAGCAGATATCGCAACAAAACTATAGGTGCCCAACGTTTTTCACAAAAATGTCTGCCAAACCAAACATAACAAATCTTGTGAAGATTTTCGTTAAGCTCGAATGATTCAATACAGGCGAATCCAGTCAGATCAAAATCAGGTAATGGTCCATTAATTGCCACTCGCGTCATCTCGTTTGTAGGGTGACCAAATCTTTCAAAGTACACAGAACAATCTCCGTATCCCAGAAAACTTCCTGGATAACATGCAACCATATCAACCGAAATAACATCATTGTAATTGTATTTGGTATTCCATAATCCGCCATGTCCATATTCGACGCAACTTGCGCGTACGTCCTCGAGTAAATCAAATCGTGTTGGTTTCCATGAATTTCGTTCTCTGGCGAAATGAGCCGCAACAGATGGAACGGTAAAACAATTAGTTAGTAATTTGTCAGTATTTTCCGCGTGCTTGCACTGTAAAAACGTCGCAAGATTTTTCATCTCGTCATGGAGGGATTCTGTTCGATATATTTCACCGTTCGGTTTGACAAACTGATCAAATTCACCCTCCTCATTACTTTTAAATAACCATACCGATACAGGATCGGTTTTACTTATTTCGTTGATAAAATCAAACATATCTGCCCCCATATCTGTGGGATAAAATCTAACAGTTCGATCACGTGGAAATATTGTTACCGCGTTAGTCCATGCGTGCGCGTTATGATCGATAATATTTATTGGAGCTCCCTTCGATTTATATTTCGACTGGTACAGTACTTCTCCCGTTATTGTCGCTACGGCTATTGGAAATTTTAATATTTTTCCTAACTCAGCAACATCTTTTATTGTAGCACCGGTATCCTTAACTGAATCAGCCCACGAGTTTATTTTTTCACGCCTTAAATCAGTTAATCCATTTCCACGCATCGCGTTTGTAAAGTGTTCTATTACTCGTTCGGCTACACAATTTAACCTTGAAAATTTCATCGGCGCTAGTTTATCAACGTTGGGTTTTTTATTTATCTCATAGATTCCATAAATAACCGCTGTTACAGGATATGCTCGCTCATAATACGGTTTGTCAATACCTGTCAGTAGACCCGGTCTGGAATTTTTACTTAATATGATAGTTTTATTATTACCAAGGACAGGATCATATTTGTCACGGATAATCCAACTATCTGTTTCTGTTAATACAATAAATTTTACTCTGAAGAAATATTTTTGATTGCCCTCGTATTCAGCGATGTAGTTAATGATAGTTGCCGCTCGCTTGTCGTTCATTGTGGCGTCCGTGACAGCTTCCTTGACTTTGTCGACACTGACTTTGCTAGTGTTGCGTATGATCTTGAACGTTGACCATGTATGAGATGCACCATCCTTGTAAAATTCTTTCTTGGCGTCGCGAATTTTCGAGATCAAACTTTTATTTTTCGGATCAACCAGATCTCGCACTGGTAAGTCTGGAGATAATCTGTCAAGGTTGAATTTATATTTAACAGGCCTAGTTTGGGATAATCTCTCAAACTCGTTCATATAATTAAAACAAATATTTAAATAAAGAAAATTATATATATATATATATATATATATATATATATATATATATATATATATATATATATATATATATATATATATATATATATATATATATACAATGTCCCAATGCAGATGGTTGATGATCGGCTCAGTAAATCGATGCAACAAATCCTGTAGAAGGGAATTTTGTTGGATACACTCACAAAACATACGACGAGGAAGTCTAGGACCAATACCATGTCTACGGTGTGGTATTGGAGTGCGAGGAAAGACAGAATTATGTGGGAAGTGCGGCGGGAAACGGTTCAGAGAACTTAAAAGATATTATGACAAAAAAAATAATAGCGGTGAAAACGCTATAAAATCCGTGAGGGATTATATATCAAGATTTCAGACAAACGATGATTTAAACGTATAATGTTATTATAATGGAGCAAAATATATTTGTCCCACATCCTGTCATAACAAACTATGAATCAAATATTAATGGTATCATCAGACACTGCAAGTTGAAGAGACAAGTTGGTTATATTACTAATGTTGGTTATCTAATGTTCACATGCGGGGGGGGGGGGGAAAGAAACATTATCTGTGTCATAGATTTACGTATGAATGTTTCTTCGGAGTGATCAAAGACGGTCTTGTTATTGATCATATTGACGGGGATACTCAAAACAATAATTTATCCAATTTACAAGCTATCTCTCACAGCGAGAATAATACACGTGGAAATACAGGAAGATGTAAGACAATCGGAAAGAGGGCGGTAATTTCCACAAGCATAGAAACTGGCAAAGAAATTATGTTTCGTTCAATATCTTCTGCTGCGAAATATTTTGATATTCACCCGCATTCAGTGCAAAAAGTGGCAGAAAATATATATAAAACAGCTTTTTCGAAAAAATATAAACAGAAAATTATCTTTAAGTATCAATAACTATCATCACCACATTATTAACTATCATCACCACATTGAATTAATTTTTTTAATTTATGTCACAGTAGGTCCTCCATACACTACTGAATTTTTGATTATATAAGGGGAGATTACTTTGTAATATATAGTTTTCTTCGTAGATTTTTGATTTTTTATGATCGTAATTAGTCAGTTTAACTAATTACATCGTAATTAATTACATCGTAATTAATTACTCGTAGAAGTATTATTTATGTTTTTTAAATATTTCCCCATCATACAACATTACGAGAGATCATGATAATGTTATTGATCCGTAGGAAGCTGTGTGTGGAACAGAAACCGTTGTCATGGTAATCGACCTGCAGGTGTGTGTTCATGCCACTGTTATTATTGATTCTCAGTCTGCTTAGGAAAACCGCTGTTATAAATACAGAAACTGTTATTATTCAGAAACCGCTGTTATAAATACAGAAACTGTTATTATTCAGAAACCGCTGTTATAAATACAGAAACTGTTATTATTCAGAAACTGTTGTTATTCAGAAACTGTTATTATTCAGAAACCGCTGTTTAGTGTAAATATTGGTTCCTTAGCTATATAGCTAGCTATATAGCTAACTATATATTAACTTCCAAAACATATGTTCGTAACAAGGTTTGATAGCTCGATCAGTATGGTATTGGACTGTGACGCTCGCGGTCCAGGATCAAACCCCCATGGCTGACAATTTGTCGGTGGTGTACGCATAATTGCGATTTTTATAATAGTGGGGGGAACCGCAAAACACCCCCCGCTCAGCAAAATTCCCACCCACAACATTGACTTGTGGGTGATACATATTTTCGTATCACCCACTGGATTAATTATTGTGGGTGGGATTTTGCTGAGCGTACATGTTTGTACTGTCCTTAGTTAAGTTATATGTTTGTGCCGTTCATTCATAATCTGAGCTCGCTAATACACTCGATAGGGGCTCTTCATTCACTGTATATAACCATTTCATTGTATATATGTTATGTGTATATCCTCTAAACTTGGTAGATTGCGGTGGCAAGCTACGAGTTTAATGAGGACTGTGCTGTCCTTAGTTAGTTATATGTTATGTGTATATCCTCTAAACTTGGTAGATTGCGGTGGCAAGCTACGAGTTTAATGAGGACTGTGCTGTCCTTAGTTAGTTATATGTTATGTGTATATCCTCTAAACTTGGTAGATTGCGGTGGCAAGCTACGAGTTTAATGAGGATTGTGCTGTCCTTGTGCCGTCCTTAGTTAGTTATATGTTATGTGTATATCCTCTAAACTTGGTAGATTGCGGTGGCAAGCTACGAGTTTAATGAGGATTGTGCTGTCCTCCCTCTTGGGCCTCTAGACCGTTGTTTGGCGGGTTAGGGGCTCTCGTAGAGGGAATATTTGCCTAATGAACTTGGTAGATTGCGGTGGCAAGCTACGAGTTCTTGGTTGTGCTGTCCCTGAAACATCCCGACGAACTCGCTAATACACTCGATAGGTGTTCTAGGGATATTTTTTTTTATTTTAAAGATTTATATATTATATAATGAACCATGAAAATATCAATGATGTAATTGTTGCTATTAAAAAATTGAAAAAAGATGGAATTAATATATCTGATGAACTTAATCCTGAAAAAATAGTTTCTGACTTTGAGATTTTACAAGAACGTAAAACCCAGGGGACACACACACTATCATCTGAATACAGGCTCATGAAACGGATTCAATCGGCAATGTTTCAGTCGCTAGCTACCGTAGAAGATGATCATGTGAAGGAGTTCGTTCCTCTTTCTACCGCCGTAGAAAGAATTAAATCGTTATTATCCCACGAGTATGAGGCAAAGAAAACGATTAGTACTCGCATAAGACTATTAAGAAAAATTATGTCAGAGAGTAACGTCGTTACTGGTGAAACGATCCAAAGTAGTAATTCCGATGAAGATGACTGAGATCTTTGATCAGAAATATTATTTCTGAATTTGATGGGTTAGTAATTTGTTTTTTTTTACTGAAATTTAACAAATTTGTACAAATTTCTTAATTTTGACTACCATTTACCCCATCAAAAGCATAAAATTGTACAAATTTCTTAATTTGAGTACCATTTACCCCATCAAAAACATAAAATTGTACAAATTTCTTAATTTTGACTATCATTTACCCCATCAAAGACATAAAATTGTACAAATTTCTTAATTTTACAAATTATTTATTTCTGAATTAATTTATTTATTTACTGAATTAATTTTTTTTTTTTTTACTAAAATCAAGAAAAATGCACGAATTACTTGATTCTGACGGGGTAGTTGGTAGTCAAAATCAAAGAAAAATGCACGAATTACTTGATTTCTGAATGGGTAGTTGGTAGTCAAAATCAGGAAAATTGAGCAATTTCGTTGTATTTTAGTAAAAAAAAAATAAAAATCTCAGTAAAAATAATATTATTAATAAATAAAATTAATTTATAATAAATAAAATTTATTAGGAACAATTTGACAAGGTTAGAATTTCTTATTTCTGACGGGGTAGTTGGTAGTCAAAATCAAGTAATTCGTGCATTTTTATGTTTCTGACGGGGTAGTTGGTAGTCAAAATCAAGTAATTCGTGCATTTTTATGTTTCTGACGGGGTAGTTGGTAGTCAAAATCAAGTAATTTGTACAATTTCAGTAAAAATCAGGAAAATTAATAAATCCTATTTTTTTTTGTGATAGAAATTTTAATTTTTACTTTCATCGACCAGCTTTTTTAGTTGCCTAGGCCGATTAATTTGTACCAAACACAAATTTGTGCCAGTAATAATAAAATATTTTTTTATTTATTTTTTTAAGTTGATCGAATTTGAGTCTGATCTCTGTTGCAAATGTTCTTCTAACTGTTAAGAAATCCTCGCGTGTAAAAACCCTCCATTACATGAAGATCTACGACAAAAGTCCTTAGGACAGAAATCCTTAGGACAAAAGTCTTACGACGGAAGTCTTACGACAAAAGTCTTACGACTTTACATACAGATTTATTACAAGCTCTTCTTCACGTATGTCAATTAAGCGATTAAGGTGGTCTGTGAGTTTAAAATTTATTCGCGTTAACATATTATTGTGACACCGCAAATACACGGGATTAGTTGGTTCTTGCACGATTAAACTTCCAGGGGGAACTTGTGGTGTGAACGTGTACAGGATGTATCCTTGTTGAGCCTGATTTGATCTTCCGAGATCTATTTGATAGCTGCCATCGATTACGTCACAAACCAGATTGACCGCGACCGTCGGTGTTATATTAACGATTCCCGGAGATATGTGTCTTCCGCCGCCGTGTGGATCATTATCATATCTGAGAACGGTTGGATATGGTGCTAGTTTTCTCCATGCATGGAGTATTTTAGGAAAAAACTCATCAATGACATCACTGACAGATTTTCTTAACTCAGTTACACTATACCCGGGAAATTTAAAATTTGGTACATCGGCTTCTGTTAATTTATATTTTTCTAACCATTTATATGCATCAAATTTTTTAAATGATTCTAAACTAACCATCGCTTGAACTATTCGGTTATTAAAATATTCCATATCTGATATAAGCTGATTTAATATTTCCACACGCGTGATGATTTTTTCACGCGATGACGCTGATATGTCAAAAATATGTTCGTTAAAATATTGATTCAGTTGATCTAGTTGTTTTTTACATTCTTGATTGATTTCCTGAAAATATTTAATAATATCATTTCGATGAAGACCAAAAACATGTCCTGTTTCCCCCTCCCGACTTACAAAAATCCATATCTCAATATCGTCGTGAAAGATAAAATGGCTAAACATTAATTTATTTTTAAAAATACGTAGTTTTTCCCCGTATGATGGATTAATTTCATGATATGATTGCCTATCCGTGACATAATCAGACTTTTTCGGTTCTGGTGGTCCTTCATACACCCTGGGAATTTCAGGCCATCCTAGCACGGATCTGATTGAAGATTTATAAATATCAACGGCATAATCAGGCGAGTTTATTTCAACCGTCGAGGACAGGGTGGGTTCATGAACATTAATTGATATTTTTGATTCTTTTCCTGTTATTGATTTTATTCTACGCGCAAATTCCTCACTGATCTCTTCAATCTCGTAACTGCCGGTTGGTATTCCAACAACAACCCAGTCAGGTGTTCCATCGGGTTTGTTCTTGTTAGCAAATACAAGCGAATTATTTGCTGGTGTACCATTAAATGATTTTGATCTGATATTTGGCCAGCTGTAATATACTCGTAATTGTGCTAGTGCTATTTCTTTTACTGGAATTGCAGTGGGAAAATTAACACTAAATTCAGGATTAATTGAACTTACCGAGATCATCGTTATCTTTGGCAGAGTTGTGTTGGTCACGATCTGCTGGAGTAATTCTGTCATTATTGATACTTGTATCTTTAATACCGATACCTTCGTCGTATATTTTGGTTATCATTGAAAATTCGAAATCAGATATAATTCCATCACTGAGACTTGCTGATAACAACGAGGATAATTTCGAGTATGCTACCGTCGCTGTATGTAATTTTATTGTGTAATCGGATAACTTTTCGTTCGTACAAGTACATATTTTTTTTGTGATGATATTAAGCACACCTGCAATAGTTGTTGCTGCTGAAATACAGATAGTTACAGCTACTGGTGCCATCGTTGTCAACGCTGATAATATTCCACCGGTTCCAGCAACAACAGCGGATACTGAATAAACAATCACATCAACGATAACCAATCGTCGTCGATATTTTTTTACTTTTACTGTATATTGATCGACTTGATCTTTTAGCGCCGTCTGCCATTCACGCGCTTGATTGTATCTGTATTGTGCACCGTCCATATATATTTTTATACAGTAACCAATTGAGGTGTTTCAGCTACAAATTCCAAACACCACCAGAAGGAAGTTGCGGTTAATTTCTTATCAGCTGCTTCCAGAATAAATATTTCTTCGGTTCCGCTATTTAATACAACAGATACAACCCCGGAAAACCTGTCTGTGGAATGACGCCATGGAAACGTTGTAAATATTTCAAATTTTGCAGCACTGAACACGGACAGCCTGTACACGCCAGTGACTGTTGCGGTATATTTGATGGTATTATTTTGCTGCGACCATGTTGCAAATCCCGATGATACCGTGCATACGATGTTTGTGATATGCCCGGGAGTTATTCCAGCTGGAATTTTAATCAAATTTGTTTTGTTGACAATCTCAGGAATTCCCGCTACGATGTCTTGCTGTGTTTGTTTGATCGTGTCTAGGTCAGTTTTGATATCAACGAGTTTCATGTCAATGACGGAAGGATTTCCAAAGAACTTATTTATGGCATCATCGATTTTTTGAAAATTTCTTCGAAGCCTTATAAAACCGGTTACGTGAACATCATATTCGGCCCGCAGCGTGGATAGTTTACTGTCTACGTCGTCGACGTATAGTTTGTTTGCGACGTCGTTGTCAGATTTTGGAGCTGTTACAGCTACTATTTTGTTCCCGTTCATGCTAAGTTCACCTGTCATTGTGTCACCGGTGTTTCTCACGCGATTAGCAACACTTTTTGCAATTTCATCTCTGATGGTTTTAAGTGACATACTTGAATCTCTGATTCTACCACCGTCAGTAAACACGGGAATATTATCCGTAACTGCACCGAGTACTCGCCGGACTATATCATTCCATTTGATATTGCTGGTTTTTAGTTTACCATATCGATCTTGAAAAATAACAACTTCATCTGGGTCAACTCCAGCCAGGTTCATGATATCAGCAAGGTCATCCTTGGTCGCATACTTTGACAGATCAACGTCGGATTTTATTTTCTTACTAGTAGAAGATCTTCCGTAAATGTCAACCATTATAATAAGATCCGTTGTTTAAAATGCTTTACGCGCAACAAATCGGTTGCTTGTATAATCGTGCACGACTTTATGTGGCGGCCTGGATGATTTTGATATAGCGTCGAGTACATTAATTACCTCACGGCCGCATATTGGCGGATCTGTCATTGTTTGTGTGGGTAGCGTTGAATACCAAACTTTATAACCAGAGGTTTTGGCGTGGAGTGGTGCGACATACTTGATAAATTCAACAGGTGGAGCTAACCCGTACGAATCAAAATAAACAATTCCACGTGGATCAACCGCGTATGATACCCAATGAGTACCGGGTCCGGAACGTTTGTCAAGATTAATAATACCTGTTTCTAGTTTGTTTGGTTGTTTCGGTAATTGATCTCGCATAAAAACACCTCTAAAGGCAGATATTTTTAATTTTTTAGCGGCATTAAGTAAATCAAAATTTGATGCTGGAACGTCTAACGAAATGACCCTGGAAGCCTTAGGCCTCTCCCCCAACGAGATCCTGGCAATCTTAGACCGCGTCCCTTTTTTTTGTTATATCGTCCACCAGTAACTTTTTCGAAAATTTTTCTACCCGCCGCTCCAGCAACACCTAACGCGGCCGCTTTTGCTACGGCTGGAGCAGCTGCAGCTAGTAATGCCGGAATGGCAGCGAGAAATGGGAATATACCACCCGTTTTAACCATGTCTTTGATGGCGCTCGGGGAGAGATGGAATTGAACTCCAGTTTTTGATTCTAGGGCTTTATTGAAATGTTTAATCTGATTATTTGTCAACGATAATTTGTTTGGACCACCACCAATCTGATCTCGTTTTAGTGATATTTTAGTTCCGCATTTGTTGGCGGTTTTTGATTGAAGCTTTTTTACCTGACCCGGGGTCAGAGTAACATTAACATGACTATACGACATTTTTATATAAATAATATTTTTCTAAATAACACGATCAAATATTTTCCACCGGTGCATCAACGACCCTCATTCGACCACTGCCACCTTCAAGTAACATGGCCTTGTCGCTAAGTATGACCGCGATCGCTCTGTAATCAACACCACCGGTATTTAATGTTGCTTTGAGATGTATATCAACGACAGATTGTTTTGATAGATCAAGATGTTCTAATGAAAAATAATAAATCGGATACAATTTTTTAAAATCTAGTTGTGATATTTGCAACCCAGTATCAACATTTTGATCACGTCCCATAAATGACATCAAACGATGATATGCACGTCCTATGTGATTTAATGCATAATTTAGTTGTACATTTTCTGTTGGTTCCTGTTGTCCGTTTATCCGTAAGGAAATATCTGTGAGACCTAGTTGGTCAAATATCATATGAGAGTGAGTTTGTGAGTTTAAACGATCAGTTCTCTGAAAAGCAATAAAAAGATGTCGTGGTGCAGAAACACCCTGTTGTGATGCTATATGCCATGTAAACTGACCGTTAACGTTAGTTTGCATGCTATCCGTGCTTGTTGTTAACCATGATAACAAGGATTTACCACCTGCATCCATGAAAGAAATCAGTTTTTGTTCTTCTGCGATCGTTGGAGTCATTACCGGCATCCACAGTGAAAGTTTCGATAATATTACTTTACCAGCGTCACCAACGGGTCTCCACAGAGCATCATTATCATCGTTCTTTCTTACAAGAACAACAGTGTGTCTAGCTCCAAAAATAACCTTTTTAACATTCCTGCAAAATCCAAAAATATGCGATAGTGGAATTGTACATGAAAAACCTCTATCGCCTCCTAGCAACATATTTCTACGTGCTGCAAATCCCAAGTTGAAATTTTCGCCAGAACCATGAACCACCGGCCACACATCAGCATCACCCGTTTCGGCAAAATTTCTTGGTCGTCTTATATTATACGGATCACTTTCAGGGTTATTGGAGTTATCTTTCACAAACATCATTGTGGGACCTGCTGATCTTGTATAATCATCAGAATATCTCGCCAGACCAATTATTGTTGTAGCAACGTCGACATCATTCTGAATTGATTCAATATTTTTTCCATCAATCATATATGTGGCGCCACTAAATAATGCCATGATCCCGTTGTTGACAAAACCAATTTTTACTGGATCTAAGTAATTAGTATCATCCGTTTTTATAATTGTACCTTCTACCTCAAGAAAGGCATCAGCGGGTAAAAAGTATCTACTTGTCTCATGAACTTGTAGTTCAATTCTTCCACGTTGATCTGGTTGTTTTGCGTCATAGGAATAAAATTGATAATCACGTACAGATTCATCCTTAAGGACGGGTGCTTCCATGTCAAATGCTGTGTCGGATACGCGCTTGAACATTTTATTATAATTATTTTTCGTCTAACACGTTGATCACCGCCTTCGGGAAATTCCACCTCGGAAAGTTCCACCTCGGGAAGTTCCCCTTCCTGATATCAAATTTGAGATATTATTTCCAGATTCACCGAGTCCTTGATCTGCTAACGCCGCTAGTTTTTGATTTGCAGCCTGATTTATTATTTTACTTACGTCTGCGGGCATCACCTCAGTACTTGCCAGTTTCACCGGTGGTTGTTGTTTTCGTCGCAATAATCGTGCTAGTCTTTCCTTGATCGCCGAGAACGCCTTACCAGCAACATTGACAATTGCACCAGGAGCTTTATCACGAATAATATCAATAGCCTTCATCGATAATTGTTTTGCAACAGGTGCTACTTTTGGAGCTATCCTCGTGAATAATCCCCGAATGACATCACCAAGTCCATCTCCGTAAATAACACTATAGATTGGTAATCGTGAGTTTACCGCTCTGACCTGTGTGGGTTTACGATGATTATCATGCACAATCATCTTATTTTATTTACCATTTATCTAACAACTAGTCATCAACGAGCTCATCAATAAGTTCTCGGTAAACGCCAATATCCATGATACCACCTTGAAATGGTCGCCGACAAATATCAGCTGCTTCATTGGTTATTTCTGGTGAATTATTTCCAGCTCGTTTTCCTCCTATGAGAACTTCTAACCGTGACACGTCATTGATGATATTATCAGGACATAAACCATGTCCTGTTTTAGGTTCATCTTGGGGTGTTTTAAATACTGGTGGTTGTATTACCGAAGTAAGTACTTCAGTGGTGGCCGGGGGTGAGTCACTTTCTCGAAATCCATGTGGTGAACCTGTCGGTGTAAATGTTACAACCGGTGAAGAAATTTTACGTAAAGGCGAAGAAATTTTCTTCGAGGAGTATGGTTTAAGTGACTCTTTAGCCTTTTTAATTTCCGACTTAAACCTTTGCTGTGGCGAAGAAGATTGCTGTTGTTCTATTTGTTGCAGAGGTGGAGGAAGCTGATACTGGTAGGACTCTCCTTGTTCTGGTTGTTCCCGTCTCTCTCTATAAAGTCTTTTTACTTCTTCTTTAAGTCTTTTAAATTCTTGACCTCTAGCTTGTTTTTTATTGTAATATACGCGATATATCCATTTAATGAAATTATCATCACTTGTATCTTCATGAGAGAGTTTTAAAAAATTAGATTTATTAGATATATTATCTAATATCATCTCAGGTAATTTCTCTCTTTCAGTTTTTCTAATTTCCTCAACAACTCCTTCGTTAAATCTTGCAATTAATTTTAAGCTTTCTTCTGCTGATTTGGGTTCAGATGCAAGTTTTTTTCTCACATCGGCGACTTCAGTACGAAGTTCTCCAATACCTTCAAGTATTTCCTCACCAACAGGTGGAGGTTGAGCCGCAGCTATTTCCCAGGCTATGCCAGTTGGAAGGTCTCGTAAAATCTTCTTTGCCTGTTTAGTTCTTCTTGCTATTTTTTCAGCCTGCGCCGCAGTTTGTTTTGATACCGGAAGAAGATCTTCTTTGATTACAGTTGTAACTTGTTCAGTAGCTGCAGTGACGGGTTTAAATAATTTTTTAGTGTCTTCTTCATACTCAACTTTTGCTTCTTGCTGCGCTTGTAGATTTTTTCTAAATGAGTCTCTGACAGGAAGAAATTTTTTAATTGTTTCTAATCGTTCTCGTGCTGTTCTTGCAGTATGAGATTCTGGATGTACCATTTTTATTATAACATAATAATTTAATTAATATCAGCAGAAGAGGAGCAGCAGAGAGGGTACCTACCAACGTTGGTCGTCAAAAAATAAACAAGAAATAAATAAACACGTAGAGTACTTTATTTTTTCAGATACTATTTCGAACTGAGGTTTTATTAGTACAATCGTCCATTGCAAAAATAAAACATCTCAAGGAAAAGTTCATTTGTAAAATCTTGACCTTTCTACGAGATGATTTATTTGTTTGTTTTATTTGTTTTGTCGGAATTCTATGGTCTGTTCACCCTCTCTGCTGCTTGACCAGATTGTTCTCAGTTATCCATTTTTCAACCATTTTTCCTCTTTGATCTTTCTTTTTACCTCCCCATAATTCACTGTGTGCGTTGAAGTCGCCACAGATCATTAGATTGTTGTTGTTGTTATTAGTGATTGCCTTTAGTGAGATTAGGCAAAGAATCCCACATCTCGGTGATAAACCCTTCTGCTTTCTCCAATGGTACGTCAGCCTTGAAATCTTTAAAATTCACTGTGTATGTGTAAGCCGTGGTTCTAAATTTTCTAGAGGAGCGCTTTTCCTTCTCTCGAATGGAATAGTATTTTTCAGGGTGGACTAAGGGTGACGAACTTGGTTTAGAGGGTTCGGATTCTGGTTCACTCATGTCCTCTTCAAAATCACTGGCATGAATTTGTGCCAAGATTTCAGCTTTGGTACGAGGCGATAGATCACGTTTCTGCCTCTTACTTTCTTCTTCTTTCTTCTCGAATGAATAGGATCGTTTCATCTTGAGTGCAAAACGTCAAATGACTCAAGTTCAAACACCATGGACTAATTTATAGTCATGGCAAACCAGCGTATATAAAAGGGTGTGCGTCTTGTCCTTTCACTATTCATTTCACTCTCAAGCCGAGCACAACGATGGAAGAGACTAACCAAATCGAACGTTTCGTCAGAGCTTTGCGAGGGGTCATTAGAAAATTCTCTTCAGACCAGCCCACGGACTACTCTCCTCCCTTTAGAGATAAAAGTCAAGATACTTGCTATATCTGTCAGAAGAAAGGGCATTGGTCTTCAGAGTGTCCAGACCGTCAAAAAAGAAAAAAAAAACAGGGGCTAAAAAGGACAAAAGTCAAGATACCTGTTATTATTGTAAAGAAAAAGGACATTGGTCTCCAGATTGCCCAAAAAAGAAACAAGAGGAGTCAGAAGAAAGGAGGAATTCTTCAGAAGAAGAGAGGGATTCTTCGGAAGAAGAGAGGGATTTTTCTGAGGAAGAAAGAAGACAGGTGAAGAAAAAGAAACAGGAGAAGAAAAGAAGAAGGGAAGAAAGCGAGGAGGAAGAAGAAAAGGAAAAGAGTGTGACGGTGAAAAAATTCAAAAGACAGAGAGACTAAACAAGGAGACAGAAGAAGTCAATGAACTTTTAATTAAAGTGTTATGTTGTGAATTGTGAATTGGATTGTAAAAAATGGAGAAAAGAATAAATCAATTATACAAGGTAAGTGTCATTGAGTTTTGATTTTAAAATAAGAAGCTACACTCACGCACTCATACAAAGACACGTACTACAGGGGGTAGAATGGACTGTTTACTATTTATTTTTGAGTTATTGGCAAATTGAAAGGCTATCTCTTTTCGAGAAATGTGGGTGGCCCTGAAAAGGGCCTTTTTTTCTTTATGGTGTAGGGGTGAGTTTAAGCAATCAACTTTAACTGCCTTAAGCCTTTGCCACGGCCAAGGCCTACTTCTGGACTGCGTAATGTTGATGATGATGATTGGGTTGAAATCACTAAGGGTGGCACGGTAGGCTTAGTCACAGGGTTAACGTGTTTAGCTCGGGAAGGTCGTATTCTCTTCGGTCGTAATAAAGAAGTCTGATACATTTGTTTCAGACTTCTTAACTCCGCTAAAATGTCCAACAGTACCGTGACCGTTTGATTTTCACCCTCTTGTTTCTTTGCTGTTGCTGCTACTTCTTCTTGCTGTTGTTGCTGTTGTTTTTTTCTTACCTCTTCTTCTTGCTGCTGTTGCTGTAGGAGAAAAGCTTGCTCCGCTTCCTTTTGTCGTTGTGTAAATTTCTCCAATTCTTCTTTCTGTCTCTGTCTAAAATTCTCCACTTGCGGTAATGAAGAATGAGACGAAGGTTCCGGAACAAATTCTTGCGAGGTAAGAAAATCCACAAAATCCCAATGTACCTCTTCTGAAAGTAAGTCCGGGTTCCCTTGGGCGGTCTCCCCTGCTGGTGCACCCCAATGGATCGTTTTCTGAATTTCCGTCATGTTGAATCACTGTCGCATAGATTGACTGCACACAAGCGCTAGCGAATCTATATAGACCAACTGACGTCACAGACTACTCTCTTCGGATTGGATGCGCGCTGACTGAATTTTGTAACGCGTGTTCGGATTGGTCAACAAACTCAATCCGTTTCAATCCTTCCTCTACCTATAAATAAGCGCAGTTCACTGCATTGATTCACCTGTTCGCGTCGCTTCAAGATGTGGACCGATGTGCAATCTTCTACGCTTGTGTCTTCAATGATGTTCCGGACGGACATACCCATGTATGTCCGATCCAAGTGGACAGTTGTCCATAGGACGGACACCAGCCTGTGGATACGTAGGATTTACGTGGAGAGGCAAGGATGCCTCAAAAAGAGTCCTGATTTACGGGCCAACAGTGAGACGCAGCCTAAGGACAAGAAGAAGACCAATGCGGTGCCCTTTATGTTAATGGATACATTAACATAAACCCAAAGGCCCTTTTCAGGGCCAGCCATTTTTCTCGAAAAGAGAATGACTTTTCAATTGCCTACCCCTTTTTTTAAAATTTTAAAAAAAAAAAAAAATCCCCTTGTCCCTAAACAAGCCCAAACTCTATTCCCCATGTTAAATTCCCCTTGTACGTAAAGTGGCCCACGATTTATTCCCATGTTAATTCCCCTTGTACGTAGATTTGCCCACGATTTTACGCCATGTTAAATTTCCATTGTACGTAGATTTGCCCAGGGGGGGGTCTGTAATGCTAATTCCCATTGTACGTAGGGTGCCCCTACTTACTACTTCCGATACTCGTACATCTTTAAGAACAGATGACAAAATGAATAAAATCTTTACGTCCTTTTCCCAATCATGTGCCTATAACATGTAGAATACGGACATTTACTTTGGGAAAGGTAAGTGAATTATTATGTGGCAATAAAGATACATTTTCCTTTGTCGTTTGTTCTCATAGCAGTATGGAAGTCTGAGTTCTACTATTTGCAATTTTCATTCAACAAGGAATGTTGGTTCCAGGCACGGATGCTATAAAGAAACTTGCAGTAATGGATAGAGTTTGGTCGATTATTACACTATATACTCTCGTGATGGCATCGCTTCGCAGAAATGAGTATAGGTACCTTACATATTAACCAACTCCTGTGAGCAATGACTCAAGAATAAATCTACTAAATTGCAATACCTAAGGATCAATAGATGTTAAATGATATACATGGAGATAATTTGACGTCAAAAGATGTGAAGGAAAGGCAATATATGAGTAGTATAGTGAGGATGCCTAGGACATATTTTTGTTGAGTGATTTACAAATGACCATCACAAAAGTTTTGTTGTCGATAGGTCTTTACGTTCTGAACTTTCTTATACCCTTCATAGGTCACTTCAAATTGCACCAACAATACATTTTTCAACTTATAAAACTTATAATACACCATCCTATCTTCTACTGGTAATCTCTCGAAAGTAGTGAATAGGTTCAGCCTAGCGTCAAGGGGAATTAGCATTACAGAACCCCTTGGGTCACTCTAGCGTCAAGGGAAATTTAACATGGGGAAAAATCGTGGGTCACTCTAGCGTCAAGGGAAATTGAACATGGGGAAAGGTCTTGGGTCACTCTAGCGTCAAGGGAAATTGAACATGGGGAATAGAGTTTGGGTCTGTCTAGGGACAAGGGGAATTTAACATGTTTTTTTTTGTTTTTTTTAAAAAAAAAAAATATGGTAGGCAATTGAAAGTCTATCTCTTTTCGAGAGATTGGAGTGGCCCTGAAAAGGGCCTTTGGTTTTCTTCTTTTAATTTCTTCTATTTTTCCACCAGCTTCTTATTTTCTGTCCTACACTTTTTCTCTTCTTTTCTTTCTTTTATTCCTTCTTTTTTTCTTCTTTCTTCTTCTCCTCCTCTTCTTTCTTCCTCTTCTCATTTTCTTCTTCTTTTTCAATTTTTTCGTTCCATGCTCTCATCCTTATCCTTTCCTCTTCATCCTCCTTCTCCTCCTTTATTTCTTTCAACAGATCACTGATCATTTCCTTTACTTTTCGTAAGTTGTTAATCTCCATCTTCACTCGATGGGGGCTATAAAAATAGTGACCCTCGTTTAAGTTAACTAACATTTGCTCCATCATACCCAAATTGTCCAGGACGTCTTGCAATGTTTTCATTTTATCAAGCTGTTTCGAAGCCATCTTCTTTTTTATTCTTTGCAGAATGGTGTGAATGACGAACGTTGTGGGTTCTTATAGTTAAAGTGCGGACGTGAAGGAAAACATCCCCCTAAGACACAATTTATATTACCTAGATCATTACTTAAAACGCGTGAAGGAAAACATCCCCTACTTTTCTCATTTCATATTATCTACTATCCACATATATTAATCAGCAATAAACAAACCCCTAATCTACTATCCACACACGCAAAGCATTAAAATTAAACCCTAATCTACTATCCACACACGCAAAGCATTAAAATTAAACCCAAATCTACTATACACACAAACGCACGTGAGCGCTTACAAATAAACTCACACACACGCACACACACACACACACAAGAAAAAAGAGTCAGTGTTTATATTCACGCTACTCAACATACACACATTGGCAAATCGATTACTATTTCTTTTCTTGAGTATTGGGTAGCCCTGAAAAGGGCTGTTTGTTTTTTGAACTCCATGACACCTGGTTAATGATGGCACCTTCCAGGCCTGGCACCACACACACATCTTCTTCCCCAGTCTCCTTTCACCTTTTTGGGGGGAGAGCAGAGGCGGGATAAGTGGCTTCAGAATCCCAATCTTTTGTCTCTGGGATTCTGAAATTTCCTCTCTCCTTTTCTTCCTCTTCTTTGTTTCTTCTCTCCTCCTCTTTCATTCTTCCCTCTTCTACTATGGCCTCTGCAGCCAGCTCATTCATTATACACCTGGCATATTCCAGGTGTATATGAAGTTCAAGCAGTTTTGCTAGTCTGGTGTTCATTCTCTTGATCAATCAACAAAGGTAGCTAGACTGCCGAGCGATTTTCAATTTATAGTTAAAGCGCGGACGTGAAGGAAAACATCCCTTAAAACAAAATTAAAATTACCTAGATTATGACCAAGCAACTTCAATATACTATTCACATACGCAAAGCAATCAAATCAAGCCCCAAATCTACTCTCCACCCACGTCAAACAGCGAAAGATATGATCATTATCTACTATCCACACAAACACATACAATCACACCGGAAAAGAGTTAGTGTTTATATTCGCACTACTCTACATACACGCACTGGCAAATCGATTGTTATTTCTTTTCTAGAGCATTGGGTAGCCATGAAAAGGGCTTTTTTTTGCTTGTGTAAAGTTGAAGCTAGGGCGATCTTTTAGTTTCTAAGAATGCGACGTCCTCTGATGATAGACTTTCTGACGATAGGTCTGCTTCTTCGGAAAGAGAAGAACTCTTTGGTGTCGATACGACAATCGACAAAGCCTCTGTCAGGTTCAGGTTCCTGCTGCTGCTGTTGTTGCTGTTGCTGCTCTCTCTGCTGTTTCTGGAGTCTGTACTTCTCTGTCCATGCTTCTTTCTCCCTGTTCACTTCTTCTCTGAAGAGCTCTTCTGTCAGGTCATCGGTGACTTTTAACATTTTCACATTCTCTATCTCTTCTGGCTTCGGTATCAGACTGTGTCTGACCCTATGCAAATTCACGTAGGCTTCGTTGAGCTTAGCTAGTTTGGAGCACATCTTTGTAGGAGGATGAGTCGACAATAGATGGTTAGACTGGAGGCTACCCCGGCTTTAAAGTCAAAGCGCGGACGTGAAGGAAAACATCCCTCCACAGTTTTCGAGCCGGAACGTTCAATGAGTGTCATGAGAGGGATAGTAAGAAGACAAAGAGCATGAATCAAGATTCCTATAGCCAAACAAACCACAAAGGCATTTTTTTCAAAACAAAACATTTTTTTATTTAAAATCACTTAACACTAACAAACAACTCTAACATTTTTTTAACAATAACCCAACAATATAACATCAAACATTTTTTTCAAATCACAAACATTTTTTTTCAATTAACGCTCTACTTTAAACAGGGCTGACAACGTTGTGAATGAAACTGTGATTTCCACTGTTGGAAGTCATTAGGCCATTGATGGACACTACGTTTCCTAGCTTGAGACAAAAGATAAGCATAATGGTCACAAAACCATATATCTACTTTCACATCGTTTCTAGAAGAACGAGGATCAAAATGAGTCACTAAATGTTCTAAGGAATAGCCCAGGCTGCGATGATGCAGAAAATACACACAATATTGTCCACACACCAAGGAATCTGTACCTTGTAATTTCACATTATTGAATCGGGTGGTCTGAGCATTTCTTCTCATAAAGTCGATGATATCGTCTTCCAAAGGAGGCAATCCATACGAATTGAAATATTCCACACATCCTTCTTGAGGAAAGTAGACGGCTACCCAGTGGGTTCCTGGGAGATGACTGTCGTCCGTGTTGATCACATAAGCTTGATGGTCTTTAGGTTTGCGATGAGGGAGTTCATCTTTAGCACAGACGACAGGATTCCAAGAAGCCGTGTACGAACTGTGGTTCAAAAGGTAATAAAGTTTCCAGGTATCCATTGATTTGTGTGTTTTTTTTCTTTTTTCTTCTTCACAGGTAATGATAAGTGATCAATTCGATCCTGACTTTTTGCTTGAAAATGTCTGACAAGTAAAAGGCGTTTGGCTCCGACTTCTTATTTGGTCAAAGAGAGATTTGATGCGACGGCACTCCCGAGACGTTAATGGAGGAGAAGAATGTTTATCCAAGCCTTTATACCACTCGTTCAACACGAATTCTATCTCGATGTGACCCCAAGCTTTGTCCAGATATTCGTCCAATTTTTCTTCTTGACTCAACATCAGACATTTGTCGTGTTGAATTTGACTGGGATGATCGTTGTGACATCCATAACACTCTTCCTTGATCAATTCTTTCATTATATCTGCCAGGAATGTAGGAAAACAGGATTACTAAATGGGCTTCTTGTTCTGGCCGTCTCGACTTCATCATGATAACTTCTTCGTCTTTGTCTTGGGATTCTTCTTCTTCTTCTTCTTCCACAGTCTCCTCACATTCCATGTCCAAAGTTTCTCCACTAGGTAAAGAGGGATAACAGTCTTCCATAGCTTCTAATAGTCTAGAATGACTTCTCTCAAACTGTTGATTTCTATGGTATTATCGAATTCTGCATACAGGATGACGTTCACTGTCTCGTCCAGTGGCTTTGCAAACTGAAGTTCCACACGAATCTGGCCAGATTTTATAGGGTGGAAATGTCCCTCGTCGCTGCCTTGGTCTGGAGAGAAATCGAAAGCCCACAAAGCATAGCCTCCTGCATAATCTTCGTACGTAATGCCGTGACTGGTGTTGGTCCCTAATTGTCCGGTGGCTTCGTACAGGGACAAATACGATCTCAAGTAATTCATCTTTGCGTCACCAAAGTCAGGTTCGAAAGGTCGGGTACACAAGGTCTTGCCATCGCGACTGACTTCGATTTTCTTCACGTCGAAGTGTTGAAAGCGGAAAGGATTTTCAGCGAAGGCTCCGTTGAAGGCTGAATTCAGGACCATACCAAGGATTAAACGCTTGGGTAACTGTCCTTGAAACAGATGATCTTCAATCATGGAATGGTGGTTACGGGGAATGGTGAACGTTTTCACTTCCACGCGTCGTATGGGATACTTGGCGGTCGTTCTGCTCAACGTCTGACAGATGTCGTTTCCCACTTTAGGTAACACTTCCACGCGTCGTACGTAGAGTTTGGCCTCCTCGATTTTGCTTTTGGCAGCACTATCAGCCAACAAATGGAAAGCGGTACTGCTGCGATTCAGTCTCAAGCGAACATTTACCCCGTTCAGAAAATATTTCTCTTGCAACCACATGTCCAAATGCAAACGATCCATCAGTTCTAAACTCATCTTATTTAAGATTTTGCTTCGTCTTTCCTCAAAGCCGTCATTGTCTTTGCTTATTGTGTCAAACTTGTTCGCTTCGTCAGGTTCCCATAGCACACAAGCATTGAGATGAGTATTCTTGGCATCTATTCCGTACGTCAAGAGATTTTCCAGGTAGGCACGGTAAGGGTAAGTATCCATGCTGCTGCTGACCAGTTTGTTATTCAAGTACAAGTCCACTGAGCTGAACAAGGAATGCATGAAATTGTTGACGGAAGCTATATTCTCAGTGTCTTCTACTCCACCATCATCCTTATCTAGAACTTTGACTTTCAGTTACAAGTAACTACTATTCAGATCGATGTAATCTTCGGGCTGTCCTTTGATTTCAAACTCGATGGGAGAGGAATCTGTCAATGATTAGACGGGGTGAAATTCCACCCATTCGGATTCTTGCATCGTCATCATGGTGAGTGGCATGGCAAACAGATCCAGTTCCGACTTGGAACAGGCGCATGACTCCCGGTGCATCATTTTGTGCTGTTTCTCAATAATCGAAAACGTCTAAGTCCCGAACGGTTCTTCTTTTCTTTGTCTTTCTAGCTTTAGACGTGTGAAGTCTGGTGAAAGGGTGTTTTCTTCGTCGTCTCTTTCTGCCTTGTCCTTGCTGAATGCTTGACTCGGTAGCGTGCGGGGCATTTATAGGTGTTTCTCGTCGGCCTAAAATGTCTTTACCCGTTTGCAACAAGACATTTTTACCTGCCCTCAAGAAGGCTTCTTTCGGGTTTTGTTTGTCGATGATGACATTTTGGAGAAATTCTTTGCCTTGCGTCAGTGCCGCATCTTTCAAGGCGTGCAATCCGCGTGTCACCATCGGTTTCAACACCGGAGCCACCGAACGAAAGGCTGATTTCAACATATCTCCTAAGCCGTGTCCTCGCTGTCGAGCAACCAATCGGTAGACTGGATACATGACTTACGAGTCGTGAGAGAACCGTTTTCGAAAATGGAGTTTCACCGTGACTTTTCCTTTGGTGAATGTAATATTTTGTCCCAAATCTCCTTTTATAGCAATATTGACCGTGTCCAAATAAGACTTGCTGACAGGCAAATAATGAGGATGTACAAATTCACGGTGAACGTGATAAGTGTTTCCACCTTCCTCGTGAGTGTTCGTAACAGAATTCACTTTGAAAGGAATGACACGCAGTAACGGCACGGAGGTGTGTCCCACCACGTTGTACTCCACCACATCGGAGTACACGAAGATCAAATTCAATCCCTGGTTCAGTTCTACTGGGAAACGAAAATACCTCGCAAAATGCCCGTTGTTGTCAATATCTGCCATGTGAATTTTTTGGTCTTTTTATCCGTGACCATATTGAGGTCTTCACCCAAAATGTCATACAATTCAGGGCAAAATTTAATACGTATACTTCTTTCCTTACTTTCAGATTTAATGAGTAGACGATGAGACAGTTTGTGGTACTCAGTGGTGACACGTTTTTTTAGTGCAGTCAGAACTTTGTCAAATGCTGCATAGAATTTGCCAGCGATTGCCTCCACCAGATGTTGACCACTAAAATAATGGCCTGAGTAAATTTTAAAGTCATAAATGTAAAAAGGAGGAGAAGTGTCACTGCTGCTGCGGGGTATTGGGGTCTTCGGAAGTGATTTATGTTGATGAGTGGTCATCATGGTTTGCTGCACTGTTTGGTCCAGAATTTTGACGTAAAAAGAGTTTCGAGTTTCAGTGATGTTTTTTATTTGTGTTGGGTAAATCATTTCTACCAAAGCCACTTTCCAATGGGCTTCGTGATCTAATGGGATGGCCTGAGGTAATTTGGCTGTGTAACAGCACAACGTTTTGTGGGGAAACACCTCCATGGAACTGTCACTGGGTAAGGTTAAGTAAAATTGGTTTTGGTGACTCATAATTCCAGAGTTCTGTGGCTGTCCGAGGGGTTACTGGACGTCAGAGGCGTGTCTCCGCTCAAAATGGGGTTGTTGTTGTTGTTGTTGGAGTGGTGACTGGCACTGGCACTGGACACAAGGTTTCCGTGGTTCCCGTTGGAAGAGAATTTCAGGCAGGGATTGGGAAGCAGGTAAACGATGCAACTGCTCAATAAAATGGTCCACAATTGTTTGTCTCCTTGTTGAAAACTCAAATTGGCGATGGCTGCCCCGATGACACAATACACCACGAAGATTTGGCAGAAAAAGACGATTTGCGTTTTAGGCACACGTTCTCCACACCACACCCACAAAGGTTGTTTTTATAAATCTTGCAGAGAAGAACTGGGTGAAGGAGTGGTCGACGTAGCTGCGTCTGTGTGAAAGGGCATGATGGTCACTTCTTTTTATAGTCGATGACTTGCGAAGCGTCGATCCAAGAATCAAAACTGGGTGGATATCCTTTCCAAGGTACTTTGACTTCTTTGACACGTCGCTTGCCTATTTTACGGGTTCTGCGTTCGAGAATGCTTTCGATGTCGTACACGTCGTCTTCTTTTTTGGTGACACGTTGTAATTCGGGCAAATAAAACGTTCCTTTGAGTACTTCTCCGTTCATGTCTTCCAATTTATGGACGGCAGGATGACGGCCATGCACTCGTCCAGTGACACGAAACAATTCGGTCGTCCAGTTAGGTAAGTAACCTTTGTCGAAAGTGCGTTTGGTTTTGCCAATGCGCACCCAATCTCCTACGGTCAACTCTCCACTTTTCTTGGGGACAGCCCTCGTCGGGGACGTACCAAACAGGCGCTCAAACACCAGCACTTCGTTCTCGGGAGTCACGTCTTGCGGGGCACGTCCGATGCTTCGATGGTAAGATTGGTTGTACGCTTGCACCAGGTGCGGTAAGATGTCGATGTACTTCAGAGTGTGTTGATGCGTAAAATATTTCCACATGCGCTCTTTCAAAGTGCGTTGAAAACGTTCCACGATGCTGGCTTTGGTTTCGGGATTCTAGGTGGTAAAAAAAATGAATGTCACGTTTCTTTAATTCTTTTTGGAAAGCTTGGTTCAGAAATTCGGTACCTTTGTCCGTTTGCCATCGAGGAGGGTGACGACCGCTTTGTTTCAACACCCGTTGCAGGGCTCGCACTAAATCGCTGCTCGATTTGGAAGTCAAGGGCACGACCCAGGCAAATTTGGAAAAGACGTCGATGACACAAAACAAATATTTGTAGCCACGACTGTAGCTGGCTAAATGAGAGACATCGGCTAAATCGGCTTGCCATTGATGATCGATGCCTTTCACTCGGGTGCGACTTCTGGAAAAACTTGCGTCGAATGGGTTTGTGTAAAGTGTAAGTAGCTTGTTCATGTAACCATCGTTGCACCTGAGGTAAACGGAGACTTTTCAGTCGCGTTTTGGCAGCACGATACAATTTTTGAACTCCTGCGTAACCTGCAGGATGCAAGGGATCGTAGTAAATGCTGGCTAACACCTTCTCCATTTTTTTGGTGTGTTAATAAGTCACCCACTCTTCGGTGATGCTACTTTGGGTGGGACGAAAGGGTGGTTTAGAAACGGATTTACGTGTCCGATGGGCTACGGTAGTAGAAGTTGAAAGTAGTGGTGGTAGACGTGGCAATGGAATGGCTTTGGTCTTCTTTTCTTTTTTCACTTCTGGTTTTCCTTCTTTCTTTTTCACTTCTGTCGAAGGAGGCGTGGACATCATCTTTTTAACCTAAGCTTTCATTTCTTCTCGTTGGGGTGTGGGGGACGGGGTCAACAAGGATGCTGCAATCTTGCTAGAAATGGTATCTGCTGACGGTGTTTGAAACACTTCTCGCATCTCTTCGTCCTCAGGTCTTCGTGGGGTAGCATCTCTGGTGACCCCTGGAGATGGTAGTAGTGGTGGTGGTGGTAGCGATGATGGTGCTGGACTTTTTATCAAGGTCTTAAAATCTTTCAGAGTGGGTAGAGCTGTTTCGTCTAAAGCTTTCTGGTGAAAGAGTTGCAGTCGTTGCAAGAGTTGACCGTACTTTTGCGATTTTTCTGTTTCGGACAAATCTTGGCGATCCATCAAGGACTGCAGTTCGTGTTGTAACTGGGACATCTCGCTCAGATTGGGATTGGGAGGTGTGGGGTGTGTTGTTCTTGCCACCGATGGTATTCCATCCATCCTTTGTAAGGCACTAAAGCTAGTTTTCGTCCTTTCATGGGGTTGTCAGGGGTCCATTCTGATCTCTTGGGACTTCAGAGGGCCTTTTTATCTTGCTCCCACCAGTCCTCCCAACATGGTTCCCAAGACTCCTTTTAGCAATGGACCTAACAAGAGGGGTAAAATGCCTCCACGTTGGACCAACATCTTCTTCTTTTGACGAATGGAAATTTTCTTTTGAACCATTTGGCGAAGAACGTGACGATGTTTGCCTAAGCATTGTTTCTGGTGTTTGGACAAAGGGATCGTGCCTTTCAAGACGTTCAAACAACATTCGCACACGGTATCGATGACCTCTTTGGAGGCTGATTGAATGAGTTTTTTTCGTAGGGGTGGAGAAGCTTTGGACAGGACAGATAACATGTCCCCATGTTTGACTAAACGAGGAGGCAGTCCTTTCCTTTTCTATCCTTGGGGTTGTTTAGAAGAGGGATGTTTTCTGGAGGGTGACATCTTTGAGTCTTCAGCACCAAAAACAACGATACCCCTACTTAGTCACAGGCCTTTTTTATACTGGAACGCGTCGCCACTGGTTGTCTTTATGACGTATCAACTTCAGGACAGGCATGACACGTCGTGCAGGGGTACGTAACGGACTAAATCGAGCCAGTCCTTGCTTGGACAAATCCAGTAAACTTTGTAACATGCCCGATCTCTCTTGAACTTTGATTTTGGGAGAAGGTATTTTGTGAGCAGCGGCCACTGCCGCTAAATTGGAGGGACCTGCCACTAGGGAGGTTCTTGGGATTATCAACGGAGATGTTCTTGGTGTGATCAACGTCTCCAAGTACTCTTCAGTTCTTGGTGACATCAACGGGGAAGTGAATGAACCTGAGGCTACCGGAGACGCGGTCACCGCCTTTGCAGGTCGTGGTTTGCGAGTGTAAGGTTGCGTACTGGCCGAAGTGCCTCTCTTGCGATTAGTTTTCTTCTGTGGACCTTTCTTTTTCTGGGGACTTTTTCTCTGTTTTCTCTGTTTCTTTTTCTGGGGGCTTCTTTTCTTTTTCCGGGGTGGTGTCTGGTAAGAGGAGGGTCCCGCCACTGGAGAAGTTCTTGGAGACGCGGGTCTCCTTGGGGTCTTGGTCTTGACACCGTGGCTCTTTTTCTTCTTCTTGGAGCTTCGTTTAACATTTTTCTTGGGGAGAAGTTTGGGAGCATTAGGATCGCTTCTTAAGAGAGAGCGAATGATGACCCCTCCTAGAGTACCGCTCCCTCCAGGTTTCAAAATGATTTGTTTTTGGTTTGAGTGTCGATGCGAGGATCGGCCAGTTGGGTCAAAGCGACTTTGTTTCGATCAAAAAAGCGTTTGGTTTGATGAGGAATCTGAATGATCCCTTGAAGTAATTGACGTGCCGTCACTGTGAACCATCGTAAGACTTCTTTGAGACTAGCTTCTAAGACACGAGCTCGTATTTGTGGATTTTTTTTCTCGACTGATGCCATACAATGCACGAATCAATTTGACGGGAAGATGCCACTGAAGGGACGTCATGTTCAAACTGTGTGTAAGACAGACGAAAAGGGTCTGAGGTTTTTATAGATTTTTTTGTGGAGTGAAGTTAAGTCGAGGACAGAGACGTGTACAGGACAGGCCCTCCGTCTTGGCCCCAGTGGTGAAACAAGTGGGTACGAAATCGCAAATCATCGGGGGTCGTAGGTTTCAAATCGACAAGTAAATAGGCATGTGGAGTTTGAGTGGCATCGTCGTACCCCTGAGTCAGCCAAGGCGTTCCTAACTGTTTGGCTAAGACTTGCACTTGCGATTTATCTCGAGGGCTTTTAAACAAGACCACGTAATGCGCATTGAGACTGATGGTGCGATGGGCTTTACTTTGTTGAAACAAATTTTGGGTGATGTAAACGACACTGGCATTACGGTGATGCCCTTTGCGAGTGAACCACAGTTTAATTTCTTCTTCGTCTTCTCCTAACATGTCGTCAAAAGTGAACAAATGGGTTTGACGGGAGTCAGAGACGATGCCGTCGTCTTCTTTAGGAATGCCTTCCACAAACACGATGGAATCGCCTTGACTTTCTCGCAAGAGGCTGTACGCCGATTGCCACTCTTTGTAACACCACACGATGCGTTGAGGTGGACGATCGATTAAATGATGTTTATGTTCGATCAAACGTTTGACGAATTCGGTTTTGCCTGAACCGCTAGGTCCAGCAATGAGCATGTTAAAGGGATGGCGAAGATACAAAGCCTCCCAACTGGCACGATCTAAGTGTTCGTCGATGACTTTGACAGTGGAGGAAGAGGGATCAGAGACAGCAGAGGTAGCCATAGTGTTAGGAATGTCACTTGTGACACGAAAACAAACAAGACGAGAGTTTATATACTTTTTCCAGGACACGTTTATTGAATGTTTTAAACATGAATACGAAAGACAAAAATACATAGAAGCCAAAGGCTTAAGTACAACGATAAAAGGCACATGAAAATCATTAACGTGGAATAAAAACAAGTGTCTGTACAGCATGTTTTGGGTAAAGTTCTGACCAGTTCTATAGGGGGTAAGGTCACACAAGTGTCCTCCGGAATGACTTTTCAGGCATATCCACGACAGTCCTGTCCTGGATGACGGCTTCTTCTGGCACCGTCACTAACACAGGTTGAAAAGTGACTTTTTTCCTTGAACAACTCTCGTACATACTGGGCCACTTCTTGGGTCCAAGCCTCAAAATCCCATTCTTTCCAGGGACGGACATCTGTCCAATGGGGGTGTAAGTCACAAGCTACACACACATCGTCATACACATCTTGGGTAGCTAAAAGTTGACGAATCTTTTTTTCCCGTAGAGGTCGAGAAGTATCCAGATGAAAACGCAAAGCTTTGAGCAAAAGGAGTCTTTCGTGACCATTTAAGGTCATTGGGGTGGTAAGTACTGATCGTAAAGAGTCTACAAAGAATCGGCTGGTAAAGGAAATCCCAGAAAACAAGTCACTAAGGCACACACCACTTGTCGACCCAAATTGAATGGATACAGTTCTTGTAATAATCGATGGTAATGATCCACGGTTTGAATATGGTCATTGAGTTCCTTCCACGGAATCTGTTCAATTACATGTGACATAAGTCGTGGCATGGCAGCCTGTTTTTATAGTCTCTTTGTTTCGGAAACAATACACGTACTTTCTAGCCAGAGATCTTCGTTCTCCAGTAGGGAATCTAAATCTTGCATACTGTAACCTAAACGTCAGAGTTTGTTTAGAAGTTTCCCCTTCCGCTAAGTAGATTCCACGTAAAATATGTTGGTAATCCTTTAACTTGTCTTCCTCAATGCGTTGCACTAGGTGAATCTCGAAGTAACCAACATGATCAACACGTGGATCATCGGGGTCCTGGAAGTATTGTACAAGGTCTGACCACTGAAACAATTTCTGACGATCCAGTGCTCTTATGCCATTCAGGTACCAGTGGTTAAAGATCTGGTGACGTAACGGATGCAACTGTTCTTTACGTTTGACTTGTATTTTGACCAGCTCTCGGTAAATGCGTTCTCTCAACTCCACAGGCAAAGCACGAATGTTCTCTTGTAAAGTATCCATGAATAGGTCATACTAAATCCTCTTTTGTCTGACACAAGAAATGTACCGTTTGCACAGACATGGTTTTAATTCATTGTCGAATCTAAATCGTTTCATCACTAATCTACACATTAAAATTCGTTCAGAAGTTTCCTCTTTCACTAAGTTCACATTGCGTAAAAGATGTTGGTAATTCGTTAACTCCTCCTCTGGAATTGGATCTAGTACGTTTACAATGTAGTAGATAGAATCATCCATACCAAACCAATTCTTTTTATAACCAGAGGGTCGTTGATCAATGTCTGTCCAATGGAACACTTTCAACTCGATCAGTCCTTGTGTAGCATTCAGGTACCAGTGATTCAAACACCGGTGACGTAACGGATGCAACTGTTCTTTACGTTTGACTTGTATTTTGACCAGCTCTCGGTAAATGCGTTCTCTCAACTCCACAGGCAAAGCACGAATGTTCTCTTGTAAAGTATCCATAAATAGATTATGGTAAGTTACTTCAATGTCTTGGTCCCACTAAGGGTAAGTAATGACAATTCGGTGACCATCGAGCATGTTCTACGTAGGCCGAATCTTGCGGTTCCCAGTGATGAAGTGACACACCGCAACTGAAGCACTTGACTTTATCTCCTTCGCCCAAGTAGAACAATCCGGCTCTGGCTAATTCTTCGGGGGTCGGTCCTCCCAGATACTTAGGTCATTTTCCTTTGAACGATTGAAGACGATTTTCAAAGTCGCAGTATTCCGACAAACGCACAGGAAACGAATATTCGTCTTTCACAGGTTCGTTTCGATGAGGGTTGGGTGACATGGACAGGAGTTTGCTCAGGGCTGGATGACATCCGTAGAGGGGTAGACGTGAAGGTGAACATCCACCTTTAAAATGAAACCCAGTAAAGTGTCCAAAAGGACGAGCGGCATCGCTTTCGCATCCCTCAGGTTTGGCACGCACATCATCACTTTCCATGATAGAGGTAGTGAGAACAAAGTTCCCATGATGCTTTACGGCATCGCTAAGGTCACAGCGTACAGCATCGTTCCCATCGCAAGACTCACAATCGCATTCCACTTCAGAAGTCCCACACTTGAATTGTGCCTGTCTGAACTTGTTTTGTGTTTCTCTGAAAGTATTCATCTTGTTCGCTTGGTCTTGGTAGTCACAATGAACTATCGATCTTGCCTAGGGTTCCTTTTTATATACAGACCAATACCAACGTGTCCATACGGTAAGGTAAAATGATTGGGAAGTCGCACTCGCTTCTGGTACACAATTTGATAGACTTTTTCTAAGGGTCGACTGACGATGTGGTGAGTGGGTACACGTACAATCTTGTTGGGTTGATAGGTGGTCACTTTAAAGTGTTCATCTTCTCTAGACTGCAAAGCATCTTTCAATACGCCAAAGTTGACCACACGACTGGTACGATAATTCAGAGTCAATCGTTTCACTTTACACGTCGTGTGCACTTCTCCTTGCTTGTCCGGGTATTCGCAACCGTAATTTGTAGGACCACCGCTGGCGAAACTTAGAATCTTGTCGTCGGGATGCTCGTCTGTCCAGGCTCCTAAACGGTCTCCTTCGATGTCAGGGTGCTGTTGACTCGGGTGATGGATGTAAATGCAAGTGTCCTTATCAAAGTACAGGACACGTTCCCCTAACAGTTCTAAAGCTTCGTACAATTTTAAGCGAGCATGAGCTGTCACGTAAGCCGCAATGATGACATTTCCAAAAGGGTCGTCTTGTACAAAGTCCAGATCTTCTTCGTAATTCACTAAGATCAAATCCTCGCGAACGACGTCCACGTGTTTTATGAATTTGGTTTTGTCGTGAATCATCTGAAAGTAGCGGGAAGGTTCTGTCAAATATTCCGTCTTGGGTAAAAAGGGACGTTGTGCCATTTTACCCCACAAGCAATTTAACATCACTTTGGCAAACGATCGCCTACCTTCGTTTTTCTCGATGTGATCTAAAGTAATGCCTTATTGTGCCAGTATTTTTCTTTGAATGTCTTTTGGTCTTCGAGAGTGTGACACCAGGAAGGATAGCCACTGGCCTCTTGTTTCAGTTTCAAAAAGACATCCACGTAGTCTGCGAAAATGCTTTTCTGAGTGGGGTCACCCTTGTGGTATTGTTCTGTCTTGGGAAAGTGGTAAATTTCGTACACTTCTAACAGTTGGTATCCCATGTCCAGAGCTTTGAACAATTCTACGCTGACCCAGGTTCCCGTCAAGGCGCGTTCTTCCTGGGTGTGCTGGCAAGGGTGATCTTGGTTGCACGTTTCTGCACAAGTACGGCACAAAGGAAACATCAGTTTGCCTTGGCAATGGTGAGGTAAGACGGGATGGTACAAGTCCTTGGGAGGCAAAACGTTGAACTTGATCAAGCCTTCGTATTGTCGAATGTTTTTCAGGTCGATGTGTTCCGTCAGCAGTTGTGGATGCCCTGCAGGAAAGCGACAATATTTGCATACATAGGGATACAGCGAACACACGTCCAAGTATTTCATTTCTTCTCCTTTCTCTTCGTCGGCTTGGTACAGCAAACAGGTGGCATTGGTCCTTCCTCCGTACAAACTATCCCTTGGGTTCAGGGGGGTCCATGAACTGGTAACTTTCCACGAGGCGTTTAAATTCGGGATCGGTTTTCAAACGGTGATCGTATTCGTGTTCCCACATTTCCACCACTTGGTATCCTTCCTGTTCTAACTTTAGGCGTCGCTGACAAGTGGCCTGGTACAAGTCTTCCATGATTCGTTGTAAAAACTGATTTTTAGTGCCACGGTCAGGGTAACAGACGGGACATCCGTGAAATAAGCAACCGTTAAACTCGTACACGATCTTGGGGTTTTCTAAGTCTCAGCCATCGACCGAATGCGTTCGGATGGTCTTTTTGCCTCCTCCGTTGCGGGCATGCTGAATCCATATGTCTTCCTTGTCACACAAGTAATGTAGCCAGCGTAGGGCTTTGACCGAGTATTGACGTTTGACATAGTTGGTCGTTTGAGGACTGATGACAGCCACGGTGTTTTCGGGCATGAACCGTTGTCGATACACTAAGGAACACGCTTTGGCAATGGTGCAAGCTTCCTTCAAAGGATCGACCCCTCCGTGTTCCATGAACAGTTCTCGAAATTTTCCACAGCAACGTCGTAAAATGTCCACGTCGGAACGACAATTCTTTAGCATTTCTTCCTGAAAGTCGAAAGGCTCAGAGGTGTGAGCCTGGTACCAAGCGTAGAAAGCTTCTCGTTGTTCGGTACGCATGTTGTCGGGGTCGTAATAGTGAGCCTCAGGCAAATGGGGTAGAACGGCGTGTTGATTGGCTTCCGTATTGAAAAAGTGTGGAAGGTACCCTTTAGCCATTTTTGTCATTCCAAACATTTTAGGCATTCGACTCAAAGGCATGGCCAAATAGCTCATCGAATCTTTAAACTGTACTTGTCCCACTTGCATGAAAATGATTTTGGCTCCGTTCAAAGTCACTTTAGGACGCTCGGTGCCTTGTTCCGTATAGTATCTGAGAAGAAACTGTCCATCGTATCCGGAGAAATTGTGAGCCATCACCGTGGCATGACGATGACAATCTCCGTAACGTTCGATGTCCTCTTGGCTCCACGTCTTGTCGATGGGGTCTAAGACCCATCGGGCGAAATCGGCTAGCGTGTTCGGTCCTCGAAAGATTTTTTCACGCCCTCCAGGAATCTTACTGCAGTGAGGGCAATGACTGAAGATAGGTTCTTGAATGCACTTTTCGCACGCTCGATGAGCCACGCAGAAATTAGGAATGTGAATGCCGGTCTCTTGCATGCATTCGAAATCGAAAAAGATGAAATTGCCTTTCTTCTTGTGTCCATCCTCTTTCTCTGGTTGGGATTGGTATTTTTGCACGTAGCATTGGTGTTCCAAGTCCACGATGTGGTGAGAAATGTGACATTTTTTCTTTCCTGAACATACGTGTGCCTTGGCACTGTTGGTACATATGCCTTGTCCACACGTAGGGCACAATCTCAGGAGTTGACAAGCACATTTGTGCTGTGAACCTTGCGTCTTCAGATGTTGTTGGTAACAGGCAGGGCTGACAAATGTGCGCAGACAAGTTGAACAATGCACTGGTTCTTGCCCTTCACTCAGACAGGGTTGAGAGGCCAAACATCCTGAGCATTTCAATCCGCAATGTTTGTGTTGCTCTCGATTATTATAACCATGGTCACATTTTTCACAATAATAAACATATCCCAGGAATCCGGTGATACTGGTAATGGTATCGAAATGTTCATCGTGATAATAGACATGAATGTATTTTCCATCCTTAAAATCTTGGCCTCGAAACAATAGAGGCCCGCGTACTTCTTGAGGGTACACTTTCAAGGTGTAGCGTGGAGCTAGGATATTTTGCAATTTTTGCATTTCAGGAATGCCGCAGGGTGTGTCTTTGGACAGTCCGGCTTGTTGTAACAGGAGTTCTGCTTCATTTCGTTGTTTGGCTCGGTCGGATTGTTGAATAGTTTTCCAGGTTCTTTTCCATTCTACCGTGTCGTTCTTGTTCGCATAGGTTCGTCCCACCACGATGGCACTGGTTAAACACATCTGGTTTTGAGGGTTGTTAATTCGGACGAGACTTGTTTTGGTGTTGCGAAGGTCGTCCACGAATAAGACCTTTTTGCGTCCAGTCCCTTGAGGAGGAGAGACGTGGGTCATGTCCAGTGTGGCTTTTCCATCGGTGATGTCAAACTGGTCATTGGATTGTTGCACGTGTTGAATCTTGTCCATGACTTTGGAAGGGGTCAATTCTGCAGGGCTGCTAAACTCGATCCAAACAGGGGATTTCAAACCGTCGTGTTCTATGGAAAGTCTCAAACGATCGTATTATTTGGGTTGACATTGTTTCTTTAGTGTGGTGAGCAAAGAATCCCACACCTCGGTGATGAACCCTTCTGCTTTCTCCAACGGTACGTCGGACTTGAAATCTTTAAACTTCACCGTGTATTTGTAAGCCGTGGTTCTAAATTTTCTAGAGGGACGCTTTTCCGTCTCTCGAATGGAATAGTACTTTTCAGGGTTGACTAAGGGTGGTGAACTTTGTTTAGAGGGTTCGGATTCTGGTTCACTCATGTCCTCTTCAAAATCACTGGCATGAATTTGTGCCAAGACTTCAGCCCTGGTACGAGGCGATAGATCACGTTTCTGCCTCTTACTTTCTTCTTTCTTCTTGAATGAATAGGATCGTTTCATCTTGAGTGAAAAACGTCAAATAACTAAAGTTTAAACACCATGGACTAATTTATAGTCATGGCAGACCAGCGTATATAAAAATGTGTGTTCTTGTCCTTTCACTATTCATTTCACTCTCTAACCGAGCACAACGATGGAAGAGACTACCCAAATCGAACGTTTCATCAGAGCTTTGAGAGGGGTCATTAGAAAATTTTCTTCAGACCAGCCGACGTCCTACTCTCCTTCCTTTCGAGATAAAAGTCAAGATACTTGCTATATCTGTCAGAAGAAAGGGCATTGGTCTTCAGAGTGTCCAGAACGTGAAAAAAGAAAAACAGGGGTTAAAAGAGACAAAAGTCAAGATACCTGTTATTATTGTCAAGAAAAAGGACATTGGTCTCCAGATTGCCCAAAAAAGAAACAAGAGGAGTCAGAAGAAGAGAGGGATTCTTCAGAGAAAGAAGAAGAGGAAGAAGAGGAGGAAGAAAGCAGACAGGTGAAGAAAAAGAAACAGGAGAAGAAAAGAAGAAGGGAAGAAAGTGAGGAGGAAGAAGAGAAAAAGACTGTAACGGTGAAAAAATTCAAAAAACAGAGAGAGTTGACAAAGAAACAGAAGAAGTCTATGAACTTTTTAAAGTGTTCGATTGTGAATTGGATTGTAAATATTGATAAAAGAATAGATTAATTATATAAGGTAAGTGTCTTTGAGTTTTGATTTTAAAATAAGAACGTACGCTCACACATTCATACACACGTATATAGGGGTAAATTTTTTTTATAGTTATTGGCAATTGAAAGTCTATCTCTTTTCGAGAGACGTGGGTGGCCCTGAAAAGGGCCTTTTTTTCTTTGTGTAGAGGTGAGTTTAAGCAATCAACTTTAACTGCCTTAAGCCTTTGCCACGGCCAAGGCCTACTTCTGGACTGCGTACTGTTGATGATGATTTGGTTGAAATCACTAAGGGTGGTACGGTAGGCTTAGTCACAGGATTGGCGTGTTTAGCTCGGGAAGGTCGTATTCTCTTCGGTCGTGATAAAGAAGTCTGATACATTTGTTTCAGACTTCTTAACTCCGCTAAAATGTCTAACAGTACCGTGACGATTTGACTTTCACCCTCTTGTTTCTTTGCTGATTCTTCTTGTTGTTTTTTTCTTACCTCTTCTTCTTGTTGCTGTTGCTGTAGGAGAAAAGCTTGTTCTGCTTCCTTTTGCCGCTGTATAAATTTCTCCAATTCTTCTTTCTGTCTCTGTCTAAAATTCTCCACGTGCGGTAATGAAGAAGGTAACGAAGGTTACGGAACAAATTCTTGCGAGGAGAGAAAATCCACAAAATCCCAATTTACCTCTTCTGAAAGTAAGTCCGGGTTCCCTTGGGTGGTCTCCACTGCTGGTGCACCCCAATGGATCGTTTTCTGAGTTTCCGTCATGTTGAATACCTGTCGCATGGTTTGACGGCGCACAGGCGCTAGCGAATCTATATAGACCACGTGACGTCACAGACTGTTCTCTTCGGATTGGATGCGGACTGCCTGAATTTTGTAACGCGTGTTTGGATTGGTCAATGAACTCAATCCGTTTCAATCCTTCGTCTACCTATAAATAAGCGCAGTTCACTGCATTGATTCACCTGTTCTCGTTGCCTCAAGATGTGGACCACAGTCGAATCATCAACCCTTGTTTCTTCAATGATGTTCAGGACGGATATACTAATGTATGTCCGATCCAAGTGGACAGTTGTCCACAGGTCAGACACCAGTCTGTGGATACGAGGAGTGTATGTGGAGAGAAAAGGTTTCCTCAAGAGGACTCTGATTTATGGCCCTGCAGTAAAACGCAGCTTGAGGACAAGAAGATGCCGCAGATGCCCTTTATGTTAAGGGCATATTAACATAAATCCAAAGACCCTTTTCAGGTCCATTCAAATCTCTCGAAAAGAGAGACTTTCAATTGTCTACCCCATTATTTTATTTTTTTTATTTTTAAAAAAAAAAAAAAAAAAGCAACCCATGTTAAATTGCCCTTGTCCCTAGACAGACCCAAACTCTATTCCCCATGTTCAATTTCCCTTGACGCTAAGGTGACCCAAGACCTTTTCCCCATGTTCAATTTCCCTTGACGCTAGAGTGACCCACGATTTTTCCCCATGTTAAATTTCCCTTGACGCTAGAGTGACCCAAGGGGTTCTGTAATGCTATTTCCCCTTGACGCTAGGGTGACCCTATTCACTACTCTCGAATACCCCAAGGGCCGATCTCTTAAGCAAGAAGAAGAATGTCAACTGTAAGGCCCATACATCTTTTCTTTCCGCTTTCATACCGTGGCATACGTTTCATACTCAAGGAAGCGTCCATCTGATCCACCTTCATCAAAAGCATCTTAACCGTAACCTTTCTTGTTTAACCTCATCCCTTTGTAACTGACGATTATGCTCAACTTCCGATTTGCGAAGTAGCATTTATTATATTTCCCAGTTAGCAACCATCTCTCTAACCTAGACTTCTCACTCATCTACATCACCATTAAGTACGCAATAAGTGTTATCTTGTTCGATCCATTTACTAGCTTAATTGGGCTTAATTTCTGCAGACATTTTCTCCTTCTCAAACGTTTCTTGAGCAAGAATTTGTTTCCTTTTATGTCATATTCTTCTCCTAAGACAACATTTCATTCCTCTTTATGTTCAAGGACAGTATTACTGACTCACCCCAGGAACACTTCGGCACTTCGGTCTTCTCTCGTCTGTTCCCCTGCCATGCCTCCCAAAACTACTCGCCAAAGCAACAAAAAAATTGTTGCATCGAGGATTCTATACAATATAATTATGACAGCTGCAACGTGTTCGTCTCTTTTTCTCCAATAGGATGTAGCAACCATCCCACTTCTGACACCACCGTCACAGAACGGACAAATGGACGGTTGGAAACCATTTATGGAGAAAAAGAGAAAAGACGCACAAAAATTAGAATGATTTAATTAGATGGAATATATATATATATATATATATATATATATATATATATATATATATATATATATATATATTGCACAAGATTAACAAAACCAACGGCAGTTAAGCCGTCCTTGGGTATTGTCTGTCCTTAACAGTACTTTATGTTCACTGGTATTTCAGCACTGAATTATTATTCACTGATTATATATACCCTCCAATGGCTCCTTCATTGTGTAGGTGCGTCTTCCAATGGTTTAACCATGTCTAGTGAATGATAGGATAATTCTTATGACTGGGGCTCCCGTGTCCCGACGTCCTAAGGACGTCCAGTGTTTGTCCGCCCCTGTGGTAGGCTTCCCTGGCAAAACTCCTCCCTTCAACATTTTCTCAAACTAGTCCTAACTAAGCGGTTCATGTGACGGGGACTCCCGTTTCCCGGCGTTCTTAGGACGTTCCGGGTTGTCTGCCCTTGTGGCAGAATTCTCTGGCTAGCACAATATTCCGTTAGCAGTCTCAACCTGGCCTTATATCTCCAGGTAGGAAGCGTCTACAAAACGAAAGTCGTTCCGAGTCGTATGGTATAGGGTTAATTTGTACATTACATAGAGCGATTATATACAGTGCCCTCGTGCTCTGTTTTATTCCAGTGCACTTTTTATATCACGTCTACAATTACTTTTAACTCTACACTGAATGAAAACAAGCCTAAGGGGCCCCGACTGGCCGAGTATTATAAAGCGCTGTCCGTTACGGAACATTGCCATCTCACCTCTGTCTGTTTGGGTTCGAGTCTCTGATTCAGTCTATGTGGGTATGTAAGAAAGCTTGCCAGTAGCTTCTCCTGGGTCGGTGGTTCTGTCCGGGATTTCCCAGGTTCTTCGCCATTAATACTGGCCGCCATGTATCGCCTATTTTGTGCCGAAAAATGGCGTTAAACCCTACAACAACAACAACAACAACAACAACAAAACAAGCCTAACATTTTATGAATGCAGCTGACTTGCACTAGTAGATGGCAACAGAAAAAGCATAGTGGATTCAGCGTACTTGCTCTGCATACCTGAATATGAATTACAATAAATCGGTTTGATAAACAAATGTCTGTAAGTTATAAACAATGACTGACAATAATAAATACTTAAATAGTGAAAAGAGTCTACTAGAATGAGTTGCAATGAATTCAATAGAAACCTCAAAACACTACTCATTCTATATAAACAAAAAGAATAGAAAAGAAAAACTTTACGTTCCAATAGTATAATTCTCATTTGCAACACCTTTCCAGTTATTATTCAGAATAATAATATAAATGAAAGAAATTTCATATCTTAATCTGGCCGCTCTAAATGTCCAGGTTTTAGCTTCTGTCCATACAAATTGTACAAGTGATGCCAAAGTTTTACATTGCATATGGTCGATTTATACAGACCCATTGCAGGTACCACGAAGAGCACGAGCTTCTCGCCAGGTGAGAACTGTTAAGCCGCTATCACGATCATATTACTTACATGAGTTTGTGTTCTACAGCGAACTTCAAATAATGCGTTTTAGCACAGTTGACGTCAGGTGATATATGTTCATGTCTTCATTATACTGAGAATCTAAACTAAGGAATAATTTTAAGTCATTTTGTGTAAGTCTATGTGTAAGGGGTGTTGGATGGTATTGGGATGAATTCGTGCAATTTGGGAAAACCTCTGCGTCAGCTTTAAATCACGACAAAAAACTAAAATACTACTAATAGGTAACTGGAGGGGCAACCGCCCCCTGGGCTCCCCCCACCCCCCGATTGAAGTAAGAACCATGTTAAGGTGCTAGGAATAATATTTGGGAACAATGCTATCCAACTAAGCTACCGTATAGTACTGGGAAAGGTAGAAGAACAAATTGAAACTTGGTCGAATACCGTATTTAACCTAATGGAGCGTATTCAGGTTGTTAAAACCTATATGTACAGTCAACTAAATTACTTCATAAATACTATACACTTCACTGAAGCAATGCTAAACAAAATAGAAGGTATGATTTCACACTATATCTGGAATAAAGGAATCCACTATATGCATAAGAAATATACCTACAGACCTAAAGAGAAAGGCGGCCTAGGTGCGCATAACCTAGGCGCCAAGCAAAAATCAATTATCTTAAATAGAATTAAACTAATTGATAACACTCCGTTATACCCATGGGAAGAGATTTATATTTACTTTTATGGTTACTAATGGCGTTTTAATGAAACAATCTTTAAGAATAATTCCCTAACTAAAATGCTTGAACCGCCAATGTGTTGCCGGATAATTAGAGATCTGATATACAAATGCAGAGACAAAGAGTAAATATGAAAGAGTAATAAAAATAAAATATATAATATTCTAATTAATACCACAAATAATGAAAAACTGAAAGCTGAACCACGTAACCCAGAGTTAAACTGGGAAGCCATATGGAAAGAACATCTATACAAAGCAAAATGTATTTGTACTTAAATGATGTATGGATGATAGGAGAGATCGCCTTTAGAAGGCACATTATAAACATAATCCCACCATGCCGACTTTGCGGGATCCATAGTGATTCTAAACACCATTTAATATTAAAATGCTCGAAAACTGCTGAAGAAAGATATAGATTAATAAACAGAATAGGTGAAGCAAATGGGGGGTAGTAGATAAAAATGTATTATATACACATGATATTATTGATTAGACAACATATACAGGTTGAATCACATATATTAACACAATTATGAAAACAACAGGCAAGATATGTTTTAAGGTTGAATAATTGGGAAAGAACAATGACATAATTTTGCGATAAATAAATAAGCAAGATATTAGAGATCCTCAAGAAAAGAATTAAATGTACTTTACTATTCTTTCTTTCTTTTTTGTGTTTTTGTTTCCTTTTTTAACTAATGTAATAAAACATTAACCAAAACAACCAATACCTCAGAATAAATAACATAAGCTAACATATTTAGGAACAAAAACGCAACAATACAGAGGGACAGGGATCGACCTATCTATAAAGGAGTAAATGATGGTACGATGCCAAAGCTACGTGGTTAACAAGACGTAGCACGGATTGTACCGGAGCTCCCCAAAGGGTAGGACGAAAATAAGAACATTACGAAAACACGGGATCACAATTACACTTTACTAATACTATGAGGTATAACAAACACGTCACGCATACAAAGCAAAAATACAACACTGAAAGTAGAAAGGGTCATAGGCATAGGAACGAAGGAACTGGCCACTATGATGGAAGCGGGGGGTGGGTGGATCAATAATCCCTTGCCACCATCACATGCCAACCCGGACATGCTTAGCCGCAATATTTTATTTTGAAGATAATCTTATAGTTTAAGACAACTTATGGAATTTGACTATTAGCCAGTCCATACAAAAACACAAGGATAACAGATAATAGACAATACACTATATCATAACACAGATCATACATTGGACGCTGTAGATTCCTGGCAAGGATCACACTCTATAAGTAAGCTCCGGAACCAGACAGGGTTGAAGAGCTATTATAACAATCGGATAGGAAGATGTACAAAACCCGAATCAAAATTTATAAACCTCTTACAAAATTCTTCTTTAAAAATCTTCACAAATACGATACACACTATGGTGGAAACATGTACACATAAAAACCATTTCAAGTTTTGGCAATGGGGGTCCTCTTTATGATGGAGTCTGAGAGGGAACACAACAATAAAGAGCAAAGTATTGGGATGTTGGATTGTATAGTGGTATCATGGATAATATCTTGTGTGCTGTAAGCGATAGTATATTTGGTGAGATTTCATCTGCTTCTCTTACACTCTAAGTGGGGCCCCGAGTGGCCGAGTGGTCTAAAGCGCTCTTCTTTACGGATCACTGCCATCTCACCTCTGCGTGGGTTCGATCTCGGATTCAGCCAATGTGGGTATGTGAGAAAGCTTGCCACCAGCTTCTCGTGGGTCGGTGATTCTTTCCGGGGGTTTTCCCGGGTTCTTCCTCCATCATTAATACTGGCCACCATGTATAGCCTTTCGTGTGCTGAAAAATGGCGTTGAACCCTACAACAACAACAACTACACTCTAAGCAATTACAAGAGGTTAGTAGTATAGTTGTATAGTAAATGCAGGTTCTGGAGCACCTTTTCAGGAGTGGTCACTTCAATGTAAAAATAAATGGGATTTTGTGCCATTTCTCTGTGTGTTAAGATGGGGTTTCTGGACCATTTTTGATTATTTTATGCCAGCTCTCGACATGCGAAGACGGGGTTTCTGAACTGTCTTGTGGGAAAAGGTGGACTAGCACTGTCCCTGCTACTGTGTGATTGTGTTTCTGGACTACATTTTTGCTGTATCGTTTTTAGATCGATGGTGTCCATGTGCGAGTGTGTGAATGCCATCGGTTGAGTATCTTTTATTATCGAATGGGCATAGTCCTTTTTTGTTTATGCGTACTTTGGATATCTTATTTTGATGTGAATGGAATGATCTCATAGAGTAATACTGCAGGTGTCCATGCAGTGAGTGCAGGCGATATGTCCTATGATAGGTTTTTAACTTTTTGGGATTTTTTCACGAGGGCACCATCTTTTACTTTGATGCAGTACATTTTGTATCGAAGTCCGATCAATTGGGTAATGGGTACACCATGAGTTTCATCTTTGAATTTTCCTAGCACTTTTTTTATTGTCGTCACAGTGGAATGGATCGTCTTGTGGATACTCTCTTAGATCGAACAGTTCTCGTTGTTGATACATGATCGCGTAGACGTCGCCGGTGTGAATTTCTTACACGAGCGAGTCTGTATCGGTCATGAGCAGCGTGGCTTTGTCCCAGTACAGTTCTTTGATCAAGCCCAGTGAAACTGGTACATGATTTTTTTGGGAGACCGATGAAGGCCGCTCTGATATAGATGGGTTTGTCCAGCTAGAGATTTTTTTTTTCAGGATTAGACAGCTACGAGTTCTTCATCAAAGATTGTTATGCGTAGAAAGGCATAATTGTCGAACATTTTCTCTCGTCCTCGTACATCATTGACGATTTCGATCTTCTTTCGGCCTCTGATGTTTTCGATTGTTTTCCCGACCACGCTGCTGATAATGAGTTTGGAGAAAATTTTACCGAATTATGTTGCTTTTTTTTGTTGCTCGTTGTGTCATCTTGAAGTCGATATATGTTTCCATATACATTGACTGACGAGACTTGAGTGCGCCATGAACTTTATCGAGTTCGAGTCCGTGCTGGAGAGCTTGTTCGAGAGTCGATAGTATAACTTGACATTTGTTTTGTTCCAGAGATTGGGTGTTAATTTTTTCACTTTTGAGTCTCCGAGTCTGAATTTATTTCTTTGCTCAAGTTGTTGCTGAGAAAGCATGTCATCGATGGCGAGGAGTTGTTCAGCGCAGAACGGATAATCGTTGTAATTGTCGTGGAGATGCTGTAGATAAATTAGATCGACTTCTACGAAATATATCCGTCTTATCCCGCTTGTCTTTTCTCACGGAATTGCTGTCAGGCGGTCCAGCGAAAACAAATAAAGAACGGGAATGGGTTGTAGCATGGCCCATCCTAGAGATTGTTTGAGTTGAGGTAGATAATGTATTTGTTGTTGGCGATGGCATGGTGTTTGGTGACGACGAATATTCCTCCACTAATCATTTGTTTGGTGAATATAAACATTTCAGGATCGGGAAAGATTTCCAGATGGACTTGACTCGTTTTGAAGAGTTCCATTCCATGAGATACCTGGTGCTGAGAAATACCAGATTGGATCTAGTTGGTAATGATCCAAGCACGTGTGTCTGAAATGGTCGTGCTCATCCGCGAGCAGTAGAACATCCGTTTTGAGATAGAAGTCTTGATAAACTCCGAGGGTTTGACAACGAAAGGCGTTCCACACATCGCTCTCCCTCTGATGTTCGTCATCGGTGATGTCGGAGAGATGTAAGTGTGAGTAAAAGGCATCTTGTGGCGGCAACGAGTTTTTATCGAATCCTGACCGCGTATCTATGTTATCGTAGGGACTACTTCCATTTTACTGGAACAGTTTGATCTTTTAGGACCGTCTTCATCGAGAGGAGTGAAGACTGGGCATGTTTTAGCGAGTTCGTCCGGTAACACCGACATGAACTGGAAGCTATGGATGACTTGGAATGATCGAATCAAGAATGAAAGGTACTTCTCGAATTTATTGAGGATACATTTGAGCTTTGTTCCGACGTCGGCTAAAGGTGTTTGACACGCGGACAACTGTGTGCAGCGACGAAAAATGTCCATCATACCTTCGTAGATTATGCGCGATCATCGGCATAAATTCTGGATCTTAGATTGCAATCAACATGAACAGCTCCTCGATAGCGTCCTGTAACAATGCAGCGATCTCTTCTTATCAATATCAAAGTACTGACGTCGCTGTGTTGCTACGTGATGTGGCAGTTATTGTGGCATGAATGGAATCATCGTTGTTGAATTTTATTCGGATGTCGTTGATGCGTTTTTAGTTACACATGAGTTGTTTAAAAAAAAACATACGATGGAATCCTCGCCTCAATGCTGTCGATACGGTGAAGACAATCTTTCATCGGTGGAACAGCATGTTTTGTATCCCATAGCAAATGGTACATGTGTTTGTTCCACTTGGGTGAAAGAATGGTCTGGATCAGGAGAGTGTCTTTGTACTTTCAAGGATAGCTTCTGAGTCAAAGACGAGATAAAACGTATGAGCATATTTTTGGTAGCGAAGTTCGAACTGTTGTGTTTCCTTGCGTGCCATCTGAACGATATGTAGTTATTGACAGAATCCCGACGACACATTTTCGTTTTTCTTTTGTGACTGAGGAAAGCATTGTAAGCAACGATAGCAGACATATCCATGATTTTTATGTTGCATGTACTGAGAAACAGTTTTGATAATAACGTAAATTGTGCTGTCTTGTGAGGCTATTTTAGAGAAAAGCATGGGATAGAACACTAAATGTTTATCGCCCGCTTTGTTTTCATTGAGTCCTAACACGCTGATGGAGAGTCCGTCGTTCAGCGCTTCCAATTTAAGCACGTCTTTGACCACCGCCGGAAAGGTGATCCCGGTTGTTTTAATGTCGCTAAAATACGGCTTGTATTTGGAGACGCGATAGACATGGTTTTCAGCTTGATATAACTCGGAAAGGATCACCCTGAACAGGTAGTATGGTCGTTATTTTTGACGTTGATGCACGATTTTGTGACCAAGATTTGTTTTGGAAGTGGCACGCGTTTACTTCCATTCATCTGTGTAAATTTGGAAGTTTGCAGAGAGACAGAATTTACTCCGGCGAAGATCCAAACCGATCCTGACTACCGATAATCTTCGATGCGACGACCATGATATGTCGATGATGCTACTGAAATCGTTACTGCGATTTCTATTTGATCCACGAGTGGATGCTTTTTTTACTTGTGGCTTGCGCAAAATGAACGTTGAAAGCTACTTCAAGTTTCTTGGCCGTGTATTATCGTAGTTCTGCATCCACGGTAGGTTTTAGAATGCCTCGCAGGATATCATGTGTATGAAAATATGTATGATCGTAAATAAATCATTTGTCATCGCCTCTGTATTCCACCCATGTTTTAGTTGCCGGTGAGAGTTCCACCCATTTGATCATAATTTTTCGTGAGTGACACATCGAGATCCGCTAATGATACGGCTTGAGATGCTACCAGTTTTGTCCGGTCGGTGCTGGAAGTCGGTATAAAATACTTCCACCCACGTTTAAGTTTCCAGTGAGAGCTAAGTTGGTCAACGACACAATTTGGTCAGCGCGAGCCTACTGACGTGAGATCCTAGTGCAGCGTTGTTGCCGGGGTGGATAACTCACGTCGTCGAGATTGACGATGCTTTGACCGCTCATGTTGAGATTACCCTGCATTGATCCTCAACACGGTTGACTTTCTTGTCAAGCTCATCTTGATTCGTTGTAGAGTCTTCTGATCCAAATAGAATGCCAAATTAACTGTAATACATTTTCAGCGATTCACATAAGCGAATACACTATGAAAATGAACATCGTTATCGACAAGAGGGCATAAACGAAAGAGAACCAGCATCATTTTTGATGCCGGATTGCCATTATATGATCGTAGGTCTGACCGGTCCCGGTAAGAAAACTTTGCAAATGAACATGCTGTTGAACAACATGCGATCGCATGATCATTTACACGCTCAATCCTCACCAGGACAAGTACAGCACGCTAAAAACGAGCTTGTAAACATCGTTTCAGGAGATCCGTTTGAAAAAGACATTTTCAAATAGCAGATTCAGACCACATACTACCCGTAGAAGAACTAGATTCGGACACGGAAAAGATCATCGTGTTCGATGATATTAAAATCGACCACGCGAAAATGAAACGCATCTGAGAGTATTTTTCGTCGTCGAGAAAAATGCCTACAACATCATTACCTCACTCCTCACACAGTCGTACTACAATGTGCCTTAGTAAATCCGACATAACAAGGGTTGTTTTGTATTGTTTAACGGTCTGGATAATCGTGACATCGACAAGAGAGACCATTACAGTGATATCATAGCGAAAGGATTCAAAGACTGCTATACCACGGTGACGTCAAGTTTTAAAAATGACTTTTTGAGTTTTTATCGCGATGCGGAAACTGTACCTGAACGACACCGAAAGGTTTTGATGAATTGCACAAACCTGTTTAGTATATCATCGTCGGAAAACAGCGTTTACTTTGGACAACAAACATGTCAGCACCATGTCGTTCGAAAAGATCATCAATCGTCGTCAGCGTGATGATGTTCACAAAAGGTTTATTGAGCAGTGTGCAACTTTATGTCAGAACGTCCTCGATGACAAGATAGGCCAGCAGTCATTTCAGCGAGATAAAGCTGGATAATTGTTCAAGCCGATCCTCACTAAACTGGACGGAGTGAAAATGACGTACGATACAAAGAAAGATTTGTTGTTCGATACGCACAAATCTACTTAGCATCAGCAACAACGATTGCTGGAGTAGTTAGTTCCTGCTGAAGAAGAAGTTGCACAGATCATTACAAAACAACTTAAAGCTAAAACAAATAAAAAAGAAGCAGGAAGTGAAGAAAGTAAAGATCTAAAGAAAGACGAAATGCGTAAAAACGAAGAGGCTAATGAATAAGTAAAATAGCTGTATGATGATGAGGAAAATATTAAGTACGATAAAGATATACGTATACTTATCAACAACATTGATTATTCAGAACCAGATTAGTCAATGGAATGTTTAGTTAATTTTCATAGTGAAAATGCTCAAGCTATTACAAGATATTTAGAAAGAAAGGACATACAGGCTGTTGATACTTATTTCAACCTTATAACATAACACAACATTATAGGTACAGTGAATAATAATTATGGTAGAGTCCTTATCAACCTTAAGGTTGATGATGAGGAAAAATCACTTAAAATGACTAAAATGCTTGATGATTTAAAAGGTTTCAACAAAAGATTTCTTAGTTATGTTGAACCTTGAGACAAAAAGTTGAAAGGTTTTCTTGAACAACAGCAGAAACAACGACAGCCTGCACAAAAATCACTGCATCAACAAAACACTGAACAAAAATTGTAGCAACAACCGGCAGGTATATCTGCTAGACTTAAATCATGGCTTTTAGGTCCAAGAGAAGGAGATGAACATGAAGCAGAATGATGTTGAAATCTGTGGAAGCATCCATGATTACAAATATCCAGCCCGGATTGTCTCGAGGATGAAAATTGCTGATCGCCTCCAAACAAGCGAGAAATGTCGACGTGGAGATAGATAACTAAATGTCCTCACTCACCTTCTGAATAATCAACTGATGACGTTGGATCGTGATCAGATTATATACGATGACTTATTTGAAACAACAGCGTGGCGAGGTTTTATAGCAATAATAACTATATTTCAGAAAACTTTTGTTTTCCCACATGGCTCTCGACGATACCACTTTATTCTTCGACTCACGTTCGGCGACTTCCACGGTGAGGTATAATCCCCTGCTGAAATTAGACCGACAGTCATATGAGATCAGGCTGGTCTCCGCCGAAATATGGAACAGTGTCTTCAACGTCACGGCCAACTGCAATCGGTTTTCGTATATCGCATAAATATAATTGTCATCACCGATTGAGAGCTCTCCAGGCGGGTACAACATCACCGACATCGGCACGGAAATCTCCAGACTGATCACCTCCAACGGAGCTACCGCACAAACATCAAAATCGAACACAATTATTCCACTGTTTGAGTCAAAATAACCATCTCGGGGGGTTACCTTGTACAACGTGACGTCGATAAGTCGATGGCATGCATTTTAAACGTTAATGGAGTACATGACGGAGATCTTCCCGTCAACATCGCCGTCGTGAACAGCCTCCTCATCAACTGTTCGATCTCTTCCATCAGTTCGGATTCAACGTGATTTCTTCCACGGCCATTAACTTGCCTCTGAGAACTGACTGAGATTCATCCTACTTTCTTTCATTTATTGTCCTATCCTGAACACGTACGCGATCTCTGGCAGAAGCAACTCAGCTGATACTATTCTTGTCAACAGCAACGCAGGTTACTCAGCTGTCTGATCTTTCTACGTAGGCAAAATACTCTCTGAAGAAAACATCGGCGGTTCTCAGGGCGATTTCAGCAAAGATTTTACAGGATCTTGTGAAAAGGTGAGTTGACCCACGCCCTCTCTTGGTGCCGAATTATAGGGACGTTATGCATTCGAGATTTACCCCGGATTACCTTAGGCTGAACGATGACACTCCCATCGAGGAATGAAGTATGAGATCGTCGAATACCAGGACACGAACATTACCAATCTCAATTCGAGCACGCACCGAAAAATAAAGGCGCATGACGCAGATGTGTACCTGCTTCCCCATAATGCCTCTCTGGAAATCTGCGCAGATGCAAACTACGGTGGGCGGAAACTACTTGGCGGCTGCACAAGTCACGCTGCAGAACAACGGATGGTCTTTATTCAAGTCGGCGAAATATCAGCTGAACAATCATATCGTAGAAGAAATCAATGCATATTTACCCAATCCAGCACGATGATGAGTCTTATCATGTTCAGCGATCATTACAGGTGAACGTGCACCATCAACATGTGGTGGTTCAGAGATACAGGTGCTGGAGCTGATGTGAGCATCGAATTCGCTGCTATCGCGATCGTGCTTCAACGGCAGCTGTGGGTAATGCTGATGCGCTGGATGAAGGACATTTTAAAACCAATTTTAAACTTGTACGTAATGCTGCCTACAAGGTAGGATTCATATCTCGAGGCGCTCTCGCCGATGCCAGACACGAGATCAGCATGATGCGTCCACTGAGCAGCATCTTTTGAGTATGCAACGATATCTTAACGGTGTTCAGTACAATGGTGCTGGAAGAGATCCGCCAAACAATGAATGCAGTACATGCACAAAGCAACAGCTGCAGATTATAGACAATTCAATATGACGTTGCTGTCGATGCTGATGCCCTAAATCACTCCTTCGACGGCTCACACGCTCACATTGGAATCGACGTTGGCCAGAGTCACCAAGAAACCTTTCTTTGAATAAAACCGAATTTACATCAAGCAGTTTGCACATGCGCAGCGTACCAAGTGGTGGATAGTCGTTACCAATCCAGGCAGCGAGCTTTCCAGACATATGTTAGTGGTGATTTAGCAGGCAGCATGGCGCGCATACCAAACCAAATACAAGCAAGCGTTGGAGAAACCCGGGTTGTCTCTCATTTACGTTAGCATTAGCTCTAGACAATATTCAGAGCGAGAACTCGAGTGCAATTTCGCTGTCCAAACTAAAAATTATTCTCTCGCGAACATGAAGCTGATGAAAGCAATGCAGAAGTACCAGGACACGGACACGGGCACACAGATATCGATGGACGATTTCGCCAACTTGTATTCCATTTTCCATTTCGACGTCTCCAAACTTTCCGAGCTTCTCAAAGATTTCCTCGCCGACATCGCGATCGGGTACATTACTGAGATCCAGACGGTGGTTAGTCTGTTACGCGTTGGTGACCTCAGATCGATTCGTGACGCTGATGTGCTCAATGGATACATGAATGTGATAGTGTAACCAAATAATAAATATACTTGAAAGGCCAAATTCGAAGAAAAAGTCGTCTCGTCGGAAACGTGAAGTTGGCTCCATCGCCAGCGCCATAATTCCATTCGTGAAAACCATGGTGCAAAAACTGTTTGCATATCTTTTTACTCCGTTGGGGATTGTCTCAGCGAATGGAGCCATTACCGGATGTACACAAAATAGATGTTGAGAAACGAAGTTTACTGTCGCAGAAACTTCCGCGGCGGAAATCTGAGACAAACACGTGCTATATTGACATCGTCCAGTGGCTATTGAAATAAACCATTCAAATGAAAACCACAACAGCAGAAGAAAAGTATCGCTGTGAAAGCCAGACACAAAAGACCAAAATCGATCAGATTTAAAGCGTTAGCGCCCACATGACCGGATTGAGCCATGCTGACCCATTACCATGCTACCTCGGTAGCCAAACATGCTAAAGCGCAAAAAGGAAGTGTTTTTAAATTGTCGGCTTCACAGCTATGCAAACAAGGAGAATACCTTGCACCTCTGTTAGCAGGCATCGCTGTAAAATTACTGCCTTGATTGCACGGCATCGGAAAAGGACTCCATCTTCCTGGAATCCCGGAGATTCCAGGAAGATGGAGTCATTGCTCTGTATAAAAAATGTATCATTGTAGGCACAATTAATCCGGATTTAATTACTTTCTGACAAAGGCATCAGAAACAAAATATTGTTAACGCGGAAACAAGGTCTCCTGAAACACCTTCGCTGTCCAAAATCGATATAAAAAAAGAATTGACACCTAACGTCGGAAATTTAAGAGGTGTGTTTTCTAAGGATCAGCTTCCTGAACAATTCATGCCCGACGAGAGTTGAGCGAATAACCTGCAAAATTATTACGATGGACATGGCGCTCACTGGGTCATCGTGGTCAACGATCCACGTTACAGCGACGTAGAGCATTTGCGGCGTAGGCCATTTTGATTCGTTTGGTTTAACTTCACTCGATGAGGTCGTGCGCTACGTTAAACAACCGCATAAAGGAGCCATGTACAACTCATTACTGCTTCACGACGTCAACGATAGCACCTGCGGATGGTACTAAATCGATTATATTCAACGTAGGTACGGAGGGAAATCACCCATAGACATGATCTAATCCCTTGGAAATAAACATTTCTAAACAGCATCGTAGCGGCGGACAGTACTGCTGCTGGAAACAGTTTCTAGCAACATAGGTGCCAAAATAGTGCAAGCTATACCATATAACAAACAACATAAACTCGTAGTGCCTTATGCGCAAAAATCAGGATGAGAGCTTTGATCCCGTCTAGGTGGTCAAAAAAGAATAACCGCCTTATGACCAAATCGAGGTGTGCAATATGTGGTTCACAAAATCACATATCGTCACAGGTAAGGTCACGGTAGACACCAGCGGTGGAGACAACTAAACTGTAGATAACAAAACAGAGTTGTGTGCTATGATGATTTAGCGTCATTACTCTGTATAAAAAAAATGTATAATTGTAGGCACTGTGACATCGACATTAGCTGCGAGGACCATCGCGTCGAAACAAATCTGTGCGTATGAGACTGTAAATGGTGAAGTGAACGACAAATTATCGAAGACGTCATGGACGTCAATGCTCGTTGATCGGAAGACGACCATGACACATGTCAGATGGATGTTGCCGGGACATAAATACGCAGGACCGTGGAATCCCTTAGAACAACAACTGAATGAAAATGATTAGCCGTTAGCCGGTCAAGAGCCCTACAACGGCGTAGATGACTTAGCTTAGCTGCCTCACCATGTTATACCCAAACTGAGGCTATATATATATATATATATATATATATATATATATATATATATATATGTTTTGATCCCATAGATGTCCTTGAGGCCATATTCCTTTTCACTCTTTTGCATGGAAGTTTCATTGAGGCTTTATCGTCCCAATTAACTACTGTGGAATGATTCTACCGATATACAAAAGAAATAGTAAAGATAACAAGGACTCGGTGAATTATCATGGTATAAAATTGGAAAAATTGTTTGAAAAAATAGTGATAACCGCAATTCAAAAGTATTTAGACAAAATCAACTTTCCACATCCTTATCAGTTTGGATTTTGTAAGGAAACTGAATATATCGATGCTGCATTCACCATTAAATATGGTTGGTAATCTTTATAAACCATAACTCTAACGTATATGCTGTTTTACTTGATAACTAAAAGACATTCGATATCCTGTGGCATTGTGGACTAATGAAAAAGTTAAAAATATTTAGGAATTAATGCATATATATGTACTATAATCGCCCGTTCCTACATACAGTTTAGCGCCTATGATCGTGTAGAGGACGTCGTTCAAACGCATTTCAGTTACGAAGGGGAGTTAGTCAAGGGCATATAATGTCCGCTTTTCTTTTCATCGTCTATATATCTAATCTATTTGATAAATTAATAATTATTTTCTCTCTGTGTCTTTCTCTCTCTGTCTCTCTCTGACTCTCTGTCTGTCTGTCTGTCTGTCTCTCTATCTCTCTCTGTCCTCTTCCCTTTGCTGTAATTGTATTTCTTTTTCGTCTTCCTGACTTTGGATTTCCATGATTTCTATTTGAATCCAGAAACGTTCATAACTCATTTTCCATATGGTGTTTTAATTTCAATTCTTTTAATTTCAATTCGGAGCCATATGAGGACTTAGCAATCAAACCCATTGCACCTTTATCCACAGAAAGTACACTTTGGGGGAAATCCTATGTTAAAGTGGTTCGTAGCATTAACCAGGAAATGGGTTAATGAAGCACAAGTGCTTATGGGGCAAAATATAGCAGTTGGGAGTAATACGGGAAATTCTATGTTAATAGAGTCCATAAGTTGAACATGCCGGAGACACTTGTGGGGAACAAAGTATGTATGGGGTCTAAAGGGTTCCTGGGTCAGACGAGAAAACTAATGGCAATGGGTTTTAAGTCTGAGTTGAAAACATAGACATAGACATAGACATACAAACACACACACACACGCACACTTATCACACAGAGGCAATACACATTTTTGGCAATAGTGAAATAGTATAATTTGTAGGCAACGTGAGTGGCCCTAAAAAAAGGCCGTTGGGGTTTCTTCTACTTCTTTGGTCACCATTTCTTCCACCAGGTCTTCCAAGAAGACCTTTTTGGGTGAGGATACTTACCTTCTTCCTCGGGATCCTGTTGGGACGACCCTTCCTTCAGAATTTATCCTGGCCCTTCCTTCAGATTATTGTTTTTTTCAACATGAAACTTGCTTCGAGCACCTATGCATGGATGCAGCCATTTTGATAGTTGGCTGCTTAGATAGTGCATATTTTTCATAATGACCACATATACACAAATTGCAGCCACAGTACATTAAAGTAACATAGAGGTATGCAAATATTATCTCAAATGTGCATGTTACAAATGCAAACAAGTTTACTTCAAACCGGTCCCGCTGTCATTAGTACATAATAATTGTAGGGAGGAACTTTTCTGATTCCCTAATCTTGTGAAGAAATTTGTGTCTGTTTGCACACACACTTACACACACACACACACACTTGCACACACACAGAGACACACACACACACACACACACACAGAGAGCAGCAGCAGCAGCAGGAGAAGGAGGGGGGCCGACCAGAAAGAAGTGGCGACAACTTGGGGAAGGGGATCTCATCAAGGTCCCATATTACCAAATGGGGGCTAAAAAAATGCTATTTTAAAAATGATATGTTGACTCAATAACTATCCAAAGGCCAATCCGAGTATGTAAGCCTGGTTGGGGAAAAAAAAATAAATGTGGTATATGCTGACCTCAGCGGACAATGGTTATCAAGTGTATAATGCATGTTTTTCTACCACTCTGGTCCACGCTGAGCTCAACAGGAAATTACTGGGCAATATATTGCGCGATTATACGCGCAGTTGAAATTGTGTACAACAGGCGGTCTGTATTGAAAATGTCGTTTGTTAAAGCAATTGGCAATACTTTAAATCTGTACTGGGCTTCAAACAAAACTTCACGTTGACGTGTATCACAGAGAGTTTTATCAGTACAGGCAGACAAATCATAATTAAACGCGTATTTACTAAATAGGAATTTTAAATCATGCCGGCGGTATAATCGTAACAGGTTTGCCTGTTATAAATATTTGACATGTCGCGGTTGGGGGAAGGCAATGTCTCAATGTGAGTCTAATTGGAATTGCGGTAAGCCAAAAATAGGTTACTGATGTACTGATATATTTCATGTCATCTGACTTTTATGCGGGTCTGGTAGTAGAGATATTTACTGTGTGATATACTCGAATTTTGTTTCTGGTTAAGTCGTTTAGATGTAGTTGATTTAGTTGCCACATCTGCGACGAGCTGTACCGATTTGGGGCAAAATTCAACAATAATAGCAGCAGCTGATATAGCCTTAAATTCGTTTTGTTTCTCCAGTTTCAAGATTAGTCGATCCAATTGGTCGTAGTGTTTTTTGTGTTTGCTTATTTTACCGCGTATTGTGTTTTCTCCCCGTCTGATGGAACGTACATTTTCCAAAAGGATTATCTGTTCTTTTTGAGTTCAGGTGATCAAGAACTAATCCATTATTGGTAACGACGTAAAAGCACTCGTAAGCGAATCTGTGTGAAAGATATTTTTTCTTATTTTTTTCTGGAATTCAAATAGTGAGATACTCTGTGTTGCTGACATTCCCACGAGATTTCTTGCGACAGTATCTAATGACATCGGCCTGATCTGCTTCGTAATTGACAAATAGAATAATGCTTCACAAATTCATCGAGATTAATATCTTTCTCAGCTTGCTCCATATATGAATGTAAATTGTTCTAATATAACATCATTTTTCAGCAAAGGAATATCTTTCGAGATAATCATTGGCGTCCTCTATTCAAATATCATCAGAAACGATTTATATCTCGTTATAACATTTAAGCGCTCGATATTTTCGTCCTCGCAGGATACACATACTTGCATTCTTCCCTTGACCTCAATTCCGTATTTCAAACATGGGTTCGGTCCAGTACTGCCACATCGATCACTAGCCAACTGATAGCCTCAGTATTCGTCACGTCAATTTTTAGCGCATGGTCGGACTGATCCGATCATGAGTTATCGACAACTATTTTTTTCACCTGCCATATTATATTATTTGGTAAAGATTTAAATGCAGAAACAACTTTCCCTTATTATATTGCGAGGAACAATTCTACTGTTGCAAAGCAGCTGACGAAACAGGATTTTAGTACAATTGGGATAAAAACAGCTTTCCCAAAGTCGAAAATTGCACAGAACAATTTACATCAGATTAACGAATTATTAAGCACGAGTGAAATTGAGAGATTATCAGCAATTGGACCAATGAAAGGCTGAGATAGGTTTTTCGAACGTGAATGAAAATTAGTGTCGGAGATTGAACCACAATGCACAACTAGATTTGATTTTGACAGATTAACTAAAGAAAACAAAAACCCACTGTGCTGCAATTGCACAAATTTATCACAATAGCCATAAATGAGTTTGCGCAATATGGGGTGCCTCATGTCTTTTCAATATCCGGGATAGACGGCGACAGTATTTTGTCGGCTCTACAGTGAACGACAAAACGAGTATCTACGATTATTAATAATCTTGCGGACGACAAACGATATCTCTTCAGAATAAAGTTTATTGTTGAACATGTCAACGAAGATGGCCCGACTGGTATTATTCGTGACAAACTCGACACTGTTAAGAAATCACGGCGACATAACAGCGTCTTCAGCGTTGACCAAAACTCCAAATCAGAAATGTTTACCGGAATAGACTAACAATACTACAATTACACGTATCCAGTGTTCAAAGTGGTTTATGCACTATACCGTTTTTAAACGATCCTGATATTAATGCCCTTGCGCCGATAAGTGGTAAAAGCACCAACACAACTGACGCAGCCACAGTAATGTTCATTAATTGTTGTAGGTTGTACAGGTTATTTTTCGGTTATATGTTGTGTGGCTCAGCGTGTCAGTAACATTATATTAGCTCGAGACGTGTAAACCGACTCACAGAATCACGATTAAAATAACAATTGGAAAACGCTCTTATCAAAGGAGCTAAAATGAATGATGTAGCAGTGTTGAAAAAAATCGTAGCAGTTTCCAGTCGTTGTAAAACCAATTACAGAAGAGATTTTGCATAATTCCAGTAAATACCGTAGTAAAGGAGCCCCAATAGTGATCATGATAGTCACATCTGAACTGAATCAGTACAGCAGTTTCCGCAGGAAAGAACAATACGATTGTATGACGGTGATATTTTTGTGGAGATTTATATTAGCTCGCCTTACCCTGTATCTGTCTGGTTATTTCACAGTGACGACACATATTTATCTGCAGCTGGTTTGTATGCCACACATTAATCAGCATTCAATCAAATTTGCTACCGCGTGGCATACTTTATCGGAAGGATTCACTCCAACGTATGATGAAAAAGATTGGGGTAAAATATGACGGCTGTCGTGGAAAATTACTCAAAAACTGTTTTACTGAGTGGCTTTTTACCCTGCTAGTTTTCATGGATTCAGCGAATGTCAGCCACATTTTGAACTCACGAAATGACAAGAGTAATCTTCCTATGGACTACGATTTTACCGGATTTGCCGAGATTGATTCATTCGAGTTCTCAGCGAGTATTCATCTGGTTTTATCCGTCTGGTTTAGTCGTCAATTTAATAAACCGGACACAATGATTGATCTCAACGACTGCTGAGCAAAAGTTCAGCGTGGCTGAGCTCCAGTAGTGCTACATGTTGGACGCCAGGATCCTTACATCGCTGACTGTAACGTCAGTGATAATTTCGTACAGGCCGGAGAGGAATGTTTGGCTACCGCACGATGCAGAAAAATTACTGGCAAGTTCACGTTCTGTTAATAAAGGCCGATGAACAAGATTAATCATGGGTCCGGCAGAATTAGATTTTGTGAAGTCAGATACAGCTTAGCGAGGTATTTTAGTTTCGCGGCACAAATATTGGCAAGGTTGTTAGTTACTACGTTGGTGATTTGATGCTACTCACTCACTTGAGATCTTCGATGCTAGCATCTTCGTCAGGAAGCATATTATCGATGGGTTAACCGATTTCTAGCGGATGCTGTTAGAGTCGCCACGGCTTATTTTGATATAAGTCGATCGAAAATTGGTCTTGTGAAACCATTTATCTACGCAGGTCTCTGAGTGACTCGCAGGGTCATTGAAGAATATAGATCGAACAAATACGTAATTATTCTGAATCGGCCCAAGTTAAACCTCCTGCAGGATATTACCGAAACGATAAATTATCAAAACCATCAGCATCTCGTCACTGAAATATCCAATCACATCTCGTACAGTTTATCTATATTATCTTAATGATCTTGGTCGTTGTAGTAAAACAACACGTGCGATAGAATTATTTAAAATCTCAGATATGATTTTAACACCACCTTACCGTCTTGCCAGAGAGATGAAACAGCGTGGTGTCAAATAGTGCATTTATCACAGTTACTTTTGATACCGAGGTGACGCGTAGAAGCCCGAGCGTATGGGACAAAACTATATACAGGGAATATTTATTTGGGGCGAAATATGTACTTTGTGCAAAAGACACACAGAAGACGTTTCTTGATTACCTAGCGATGGAAACACTGTAATTCTCAAGTTAAGCGATCGGGACCAGACTCCACCGTGTACAGGGGAATCTTCTCATGACTGGCTGCGTAATTATGTTAGCCACTGCGAAGACATATTGTATGACCATATATGGCGGGATGAAACATTAAGATAGTTGAATCGCTTATCAGATTACTGCGGAAACATTCAGTATGAAATATTGCGCACCTAAATTCCAGAGACACCAATGTCTGATTTCTGGAACTCATGATCTGGTAGTTGTATCCATGAAAACTGTACGTGATTCACTTCAACGTAGATTATTTGAGCTTCACCAAGGCAAGTTTCCGGAGCTGCCAGTTCCATTATGTTATTGTGCAGCGGACACACGTCGACAAAAAATAATCGTTGACTTTCCAGGAAAAAATACACAACAGCGACTGGTTCTTAATGATATCGTGGAGGTTCCAGTAGACGCTGTACGACAGGCGCTTACGGGGCCATCAACTGATTGCAACCGCGTCAGGGATGCTTGCCACATACATGACTCACCATGGATTCTAGGTTATTCAATAAAAATTGATTAGTCGCAGGGGCTAACAATCTCAGATAACAATACCTTGATTGTCAACGATCGCATCAAATGGTAATATTTAGTGTATTTGGCGGTCTCAAGAGCTTCAAAAATGTCTTAACTGCGCAGAATGGTCTACGATAAACAAAAAAAAAAAAAAAAAAAAAAAAACGGCGTCGGAGAGGTTGGTCTTGGCAACAATAGTCTCTGGCAAGTTGAAAAAAAATAGCTGGTCATGTGCGAGAAGACAAAACAAAACAGCGCCAGCTTGATCTTAATGTTGAATTTATGATGACGCTGAAACAACGACAAAATAGTCACTGCGCCTGCTGTAAAAATATTCTGACACAATATTTTCCCAACGACGTACGATAATTTACCGTGGACAGAATCAATAGGAGTTTCGGCGACACACATGAAAATGTCACAATAACCTGACTAGAATGTAACAGACCTCAAGGAGCTTCGCTTCTCAGAGAAAGTCCATCTGAGGAAGGTTAGCCTCTTTTTGCTGGGGCGTATCCATCTTCGTGGTAATCGTTGAGGAGTTGTTGAATCCAGTCTCCAGATTGGTGGCTGCACATTAGATATTACCATGCTGAAATTGTCTGCTTTGTTACGCTCCATATGGGATCTGTTGCTCTTGCTGTGCCGCCTTGAAGTTCACCAGGTTCATGTAAATACCTGACTGTCACGTTGCTGCCTAGCACTGATTGTTGTAATGTATTTCCTGTCGATTTTCATCGTAGTATATGTTTTATACCGACTGCATTGACTGGCTTCATGTTAATTCGACTTGCGCCCTCGTTAACGTGGCCACCATTTGAGGTGATCTCGCATTCCATTCGCTTCCCATTCACGAAATATGTCCTTGCTCAGTAATTCCTGTCCATATTGATGTCCAAACAGTCGATGTGCAAGTGTTTGACTAAATCGTTCAATGACTGCCTGACCGCTATGTAACGCGTTGTGTCCACGTCTGATTTTAATGTAATCTTGTTTGATCAGCGTTGTTACGGCACCGATAAATTCTTTGCCGGGATCGACCTACAGTAACTGTGGCCATCGCAGATCGCCATGCGAATACAATCGTTGAAACGCGTCAGCGACCTCAGTCACTGTTTTAGTTGATAGCCTCTTTGTACGTGATTGCAACGTCTGCGTGCTGACATCAGGGGCTTGGCAGATAAATTTGCCATATGGCCTGTCGTGTCAACCAATCTGCGTCTACAGCACGCGTCACACCTGCTGAATCGGCGAGTTTGCTAATAGAAGCTGTACCTCTCCATTATCGATTGGACTATAATGAATCGACCCCGTTATGCAACTATCGAAGGTTAAATGCTAGCTCCTATCCCTCTTTTACCTCACATCGCCAATCTTATCAACCAGTTCGCGAATGATTTGCGTACGTTTTTTTTATTTTTATCAACTTTAGAGTGGGAATCAACTTATGTCGTGTTGCAGATCTTTGTTTATTACGCGACATCATGAGTATGGGACGCTTGTTCAATGGCATTTAACGGAAATTCGCATGGTGTTAGTTGATTTTTTGTCCAGGCGAATATAAAGTCGGGTTCCACGACCACAATAGCTGTGTCCTGGAAGTTGTTTTTTTCCCCGGGTACTTCGCCCATGGCGTTCCTGGCAATTGTCCGAGTGTCTCAGTAATATTACCGCTATGGATAGCAGAGCGATCCGGCGTCAATGTGTAGCTGGCAACGCTCTCATTGCTGAACCCAGAGCGATCCGACTCCACAAACTTATATTTTTCATGCCGCATTTTTCAAACTTACCTTTGAGTGCTGGCCTGTTATTTCTCGTCGTTGTTGGTCTCAGCTCAGTTGTACCCGTGACCCTCTTGCATCGAACACAATATAAACCCTTGATTATAGATAATACTATAGTTTGTACATTATGAACGTGATTGAGTTTTCGGCGACACGCAAGCATGCACAGGTTAAGTATCATCCAATGCTGCCAAATTCCATCCGAACTATTGTAATTGGTCCGTCCTGTTCTGGCAAAACTCAGTTGTTGCTCAACCTGATAATGAGGCTAAAGGGGACAACTTTATTCAGTGCCCCATCCATAGATGATCAACGATGCAACGGTGTTGTTAAGGGACTTAGTGAAACGGCGGCGAGTCTGGAAAACAACGACGTTAATGAATTTATCGCTGACATCGATGATGTACGGGGACATCAACATATGTGCTTTGCGATGATGCAATGCTTGCAGAAAAATCCAGCCAGAATATTTTCACGAAACGATATAAAAACACAGATGTTATTTACGCGACTCAGTGGTACACTCATATCCCAAATGTGATCAGAGGCAACAGTAAGTTTTTGGTTATTTTTAGTGGCGTTGAAATGCAGACGCTGGAGATAAACAAATTCAAACATTTCTTTGCACATGCTCAGAAAACCCAACATCTATTCATCACAATCAATTTACACGATCCAGAAGCACGTTATCTACTTGGTTTTTATAAAATATTTTATTAAAGAAATATATTTGTTGTATAAAAAACAGGACATGATTAATGATTTTGGAAAATCGACGACGATTTTGAGATGATACAACAGTGACCTAAAGAGGGCAGATACTCACTAGCGGCAGAGTAGAAATTTATCAAAGTACTCAAGTTCGAAACTTAATCGTCATTGGCGGATTTACAGGAACAACATGAGATAGATAAATTTGTTCCACTGACAAGTACCATTGAAGAAATACGATCAGATCTATCTCGGCAATATGAACCTCAAGCGGCTGTAAGTGCGCGTGCAAGACAGCTAAAGAAACTTTTGTTGGAATCCGCCAAAATGGAATAGCAACGTCACCGGTGCCAAAAATAGAGATATAGCAAAAACATTAACGACAAAAAATGTTATTAGCAAAGCAATGCTTTGCTCGTGGTGAAACGTGCTATTTTTGTGTTGTTGTCCTTTCACGGCGGATAATTTCATGGTCTGTCCGCAGATATAAACTAGCATATAATTTTCACCACCCGTGTCCAATAAATTACCGACTTGGTCGGTTAGACTAAAACGTATTCGTGACAGCGACGGATTATGGTATCATTAATAAACAGGATTATTGGGCACCGACACAATTAAATGTTGCGGCGGGACATCTGCATAAATGCTCTAAAGAACATATACCTGCTGGGCCTGCCCTTGGGATGCTTGCCCATACGCGGTATAGCTACAGTCTACTGAGTCAGATTTTTAGATTTACAAAAATTATCGATGTGATTTTGACAATGTCAAGTGATACATTGCGACCACCTCCCATTGGATCGCTATTATGTCGGAGGATATCGGGAGGGCTTCTTATTTTCTCCCATGCCACAAAAGTCTTCGGGAAATTATTCTTCAATTATGCCATCGAGATCCTGTTTCATTTTATTGATATCCATCCGACGTAGTTTGAACATAGATATATATTCTTCGGTGACCTAAAAATAACCGTGATATCACTTAATGTATTCGCCCCGTGGTAATAAATATCTAATACTCCGGGTAATATTTGTTTCTTGAATAGAACTTATAAAACATTCTGCTTCAAATCTCACCAATATCATATTTGATACTACATTAACTATTTCCTGTATAAGATTCTTGTTTGGATATTCCCTCCCAAAAAACAATACTACGAAGATTGCTCTGCTTTTTTTATTCCTGCGTTATTTTGTCAATAAACGATTTACTTGAAACCTCCCACCTGTGCAATTTCTCTGCTTCTAATTACGTCACAGTTGCTTCTTGATAAAGTCAATCAGGGTGTATTTGACCGCTACTAAAGAAAATCTGACTCAGAATTCACCTATGTTACTCAAAGCCAGAACTTCCCGAAAGTTTTTATCAGTGTCTAACAAAGTTTTTGTCATACTGCCGTATTCACTGATCTTTTATATGTTTTCAACCCAATTTCTCCACTGAGGGTAGCTCTGGAAGTTTTACTCTAGTATATGTGCTTGAACAATAACCAGATCGGTGTGGTCGTGGTAGTTCAACATAAGCTGGCGCTTCAAGCGGCCAACCCAGTACGACTCTGATTGACGACTTATACACGTAAACGGCGTAACCCGAAGTCCATATTGCAGTGTCAGCACTCAGCGTTGGCTGGTGTACTTCGATAGTGAGATTTCATTATTATCTTAAAGTCAGCGTATATTTGTTCGATTTGATATGATATTGCTGGTACAATGACGACTTCCCAGACAAGGGCCGTTCCATCAGCACTGGTTTTCTACGAGAATACCAGCAAATTGTTTGCTGGTAATTCACCAAATGATTTTTCTCATATATTTGGCCAACTATAATAAAGTCCTAATTGTGCCAGTGTGATCTCTTGAGACGGACCATTTATCTCTTTTATTGGAGTTGGAAAACCAGTATCGAATTCCAGACGTGCTGACGCTGATGATATCATCGTGGTCGTCGTCGGCGTTTTGTTTGCGATGATATCTTCAAGTATTGTGGTTATTTCTGCGGTCATTTTTATTTTTACCTAGGATTCTAATTGTGGCGTTGACATCGTTGGCAACGGTATGTTTGCGTTCTTGTGATACCGATAATAAACATCCCTGATCACAGCAAATCAATAGTCTGATATTGCATCGTCATTGAACTCCACTGTCAGTATCGATGATGTAATTATACACGAGAACGTCGCCACGCACATTATTTATGTGTGTTCATATATATTTTTCTTGCTTGCACATGTATATATTTTTTTTGCGATAATATTGCGTATACCAGCAATGCCGACAACAACAGCGACACCGATTCCAACCACGGGCGATATCATGTTCTTCGCTCATAACGTGCCTATTAACGTCGTTGTTTCAGCGACCAGCGAAGAAACCACTTATACAACATTGTCAATGATGATAATTCGTCTGCGATATTTTGTTTTGTCTAATAATGTGCTCGTCAATGATTTATTGTGGCGATGACTTCCACGCACACGCTTAATTTTACTGAAAGGACTGTGTGGGATTCATTATGATATATTCTAAGTTACCAAGTGATGTGTTTGCCCGACTAATTCATGACACCAACAACACATCGTTGAGGTTAAGACTTTATCTACTGGTTTCATCATAAATGTTTCCTCGGGATTTCGATTTAACAAGACTGACACGGTTTCGGGAAATATTTCAGTGGAATAATGCCATGGAAATGTGGTGAATATCTTAACTTTAGCGGCGCTAAACACGGCGATGCTGTGCACCCCAGAGACTTCGGCGGTATGTTCGACAGAGTTGTTTTGTTGTGACCATGTTGTTGATCCAGACGCTACTATGTATACCGCGTTGATGAATGGGGTCGTATGAATTACACCAGCGGTAATCCTTTTAATTCTTTTTCGGCGATGTCATCGAGTTGTGAGCAAATTTCGGAATAATGCCGACAGAAGTTGCAACTTCAAAGAATCCATTGATGAGTCTATTTTTGGTTTTGCGAAAAACCATAAGCACGCACATCTGATTATTATAGTCATCTCTGAATATGGCAAAACGTACACTGATTATTGTTAACGAGGTCCTTATTGTTGTCCACGTATTTCATCGTTTCAGCGGCATCGTCCGATCCTGGTTTTTTCAAATTAGCAATACTATTCCCGCCCATGTTGCGTTCACCCGTCATTGTATCGTCGGTTTTAGCGATACGTCTACTGAGATCAATTTGTATAATCGTGAGTGAAACTCCTGAGTCTTTGATTTTTCCATTGTCGGTAAATACCATGATGTTATTGTTTGTCACACCTGAAACTCGCAGGATAGTATCGACCCACTTAATACTGCTCGTCTTTACCCTCGCATGCTGATGTTTAAAATCAATAACCTCTTCGGGATCAATACCGGCAAGACTCGTACGATCAACAAGGTCATCGCGTGTTGCATACTCTGACCGAGCAATGTCAACTGGGTCTTGCCTTTGACAGATCTTATTTAAATATGTACCATTATAAACCATTAGCCTGTTTAAAACGACGTTTTATGACTATGCCGTCTGCTGATGTATTAGTACACGACTTTAAGACCCGGCTTTGATGACCTTGACACAGCTTTAAGTACGGTATGTACTTCTGTACCGAATATTGGGGATCCGTTTTTGTCTGCGTTGGCAGTGTTAAGTATCAGGCGGACTTTTTAGATAATCTGATGATATACTGTAAAAATTCTCTCGGTGGTGCCAATGCGTTCGTATCGAAATAAAAAACATTACGTGATTCAACCGCCTATGTAACCCAATGAGCGTCTGGACCAAATGTCCATCGAGATTAATGACACCAGTTTCAACAGGGTTTTGATTTTGGGTAACTGATCGCACATGAAAACATCTATGAAGTTTATTATGCTTAATCGCAAAGCAGCATCAAGTAAAAAAGATGGATATGGGGTAAGTTAACGAAGCCTTCGCGACAGTCTCGGAACTTGACTGTGCCACGTTCCTAATAATCTTAGACCCCATGCATTTTTTTAGGTCTTTATTCCGTGTCCTGTCGTTATTGTTAATGCCATGCCGGCAGATGCTGCAGCGGTACCAAGTGCAGCTGCTTCTTGAATAGCTGTAGCTTCAGCGTCAATCAGCGCTGATGTCGCCTGTAGAAACGGAAATATACCACAGGTCCTTGCAGTGTCGCTGATCATATTCGCGGAAAGATCGATTCGCACATCCGTTTTTCATTTATTGTCGTCCTTGTAGTGTTTGCGCTGACTTTTCAGCCACAATTTATTTGGGCCTTGCAACCCCGTTGATTTCAAAGATAGTTTGGCCCCAGAATTCTTATTTGATGCCGATAGAAGCTTTTGAGCCTGACCGGGTGTCAGTGTAACATTGACATAATGATACGACATTATAATATTATGAATGATTTAATTACATGTTTGGCGAACACTTACATGTTTGGAAAAAACATTTACCTGTTTTCTACAGGCGCATCAATGACTCTTATTCGTCCGCCAACGCCTTCAACCATCGTTGGCTTGTCCGATAATATAACAGTGGAAAGAAGAGGAAAGATGAAAACTTTAGGAAGTGGAAGCAGAGAAGAAAAAAGGTCTAGGAGAGAAGGAAGACGGTGAAAGTCAAACGGTAACGGTAGTCTTCAATATTTTGGCAGAGTTAAGGAGTCTGAAAGAAATGTATCAGACTTTTTAATACGACCCAATAGAAAAGACCTTCCCGACCCAATCACTCCTACCCAGTGTCACATAATTAGGCAAAACAATAGTTTGGTTTTGCCTTAGAACTATTTTACTATTTTTCGTTGTACATGCGCACAACATTATCTAGGGTGAATACGTTTTTTGCCAGGTAATCGACTGTACTAACATGTACCTCGCCGGAAATTACTTGCGACGAGGGACATTAAAATATGATATGCACGGGTATTTTACCCTGACTATTACTCACTCTCCAATGGATTTAAGGAAAATCAATTTTTAACCGACACTCGTCGTTTTGGATCTCACCTGAAACTCTTAGAGTATTTAGGGCTGCGCGCTGTCGATACGTATGTATGTATGTACATATGTCTGTACATGTGGTGGAGCCATGGAAGTAGACGTAGCTAATTCAAGGTTGCTGTATGCTGTCTGTACGTGTGTATACGCATGACTGTACATGTCGTGAATCCATGAAGGGTGCGAGCGGCCGATAAAAGTGTGGGCCAACCCAATGACTCGGTGAAACTGTGCGGTCCATCAGTTTATGAATCGTATGACTGTACAAGGGTCAAGAAGCATATGTGTGTACCAACTGTTGTTTCAATTGGGTACATTTTTATTTACATAAGATTATTCTGAATCTTATTTGTATTCCAGGAGTTTATGTGCGTCTCATTTACAGTGCATCACATTATTTGAAGCACATTTGAATACCTTTAGATTATTTGAATCTTATTCGTAGTACCATACGTGAGATTATGTGAATCTTTCGTATAGTGCATACTATTATTCAAAACGTATCTGCAGTCCATCAGGTTTTTTTGAATCTGTATTTCATATTGAATTCATATTTTTGGTTTATTTTCAATGTGTGAATGTTTGTGTAGAGTGATTGGATCAATCGTATGTTGAGAGCGTGAGAGAATCATTGTATTTATACACCATATATTTTTCTTTATTAATTCACTTCATAAATTTCCATCTTTCACACATGGTGTTTGTATTATTCATTTAATCCAAAACCGACTCGGTTTCTTTTCTGTGACACCCAGTCAACTCGCCTACTACGTCTGAAAATCCAACTCTAGTGATTTCTATCGAACATTGACAGTAGCATGTCCAGAAGTAGGCCTTGGCCGTGGCAAAGGGATAATGCAGTTAAAGCACATTACTTCCGGTATCTGAGTTTGTTTTTGTTTTAATATAAACAAAAAAAGGCCAACGGTCCAAACAATTACTGCTACGAATACTAGAACAAACAAGGATTTGTGTACATGGAGTGTAAAAGGAAAGGATTGATTCTCAATTATCGCACCAGTCAAGTGGTGCACATTGTGGTCTTGAAAGAAGCCATGCAATCTGGAGAGGATCGAGATTTTAAAGTGTTCACCTAACAATCTCACAAGACTGTATGTTTAACCACACGCCAAATCTTCAGTCAACCTTTGGAAAAAGTGTGTCAAATCATGTACCAGAAGCTATTGCGGCTTCCCCATCACTTCACTTTACTTTTTTTTACCTTACTGACACGCTGTTTTTGGTAAGCACATAGAAAGGGAAAACGTCCAAGACCGATAGTTCATTGTGACTACAATTGTCAAGCCAGAAAGATGAATTCGTTCAAACAGACACAGTTCAAATTTGGTGATTCTCAAGTGGAGTGCGATGCTGTGCCTCTCTATTTCAGGGATGCTATACGCTGTGAACTTAGCGATTCAGTACCACATCATGAGACTTTTGCTATGGCTACTACTATTATACCTACCATGGAAAGTAATGATGTGCGCGTCGAACCTGACGGATGGGAATGCGATGCCAAATGTTATCGTGGACTCCTTACTGGTTTTGATTGTCAATGTCATCCTCCAAGTGAAACCATGCCGCTACCATCCAGAGGATGTATTCCATGCCTGAGTAAGCTAATGCAGGTTTCACCGTACCCTCATCGAAATGAGCCTATGAAAGAAGAATATTCGTTCATTGTGGTTTTCTGAATACTGAGACACTGAAAGTCAATTCCAAACGTTCCAAGGAAAGTGGCCTAAATATCTGGGAAGACCTACCACCGAAGAACTAGCCAGAGCCGGATTTATTTGTCAAGTGCTTAAGTTGGTGTTTGTCACTTCACCAGTAAGAGAAGAATATTCATCTTATCTACAATAGTATCGATGGTCTCCACACTGTCACTACCTACATATAGTGGGACGACCTCAGTAATCTCTTCATGGATACTTTACAACATGTGGTATGCCTGTAGATTTGAGAGAACGGTTTACTGAGAGTTTGTCAAAATACAAATCAAACGCAAAGAACAATTGCATCCGTTACGTCATAAATGGTTTTACCAATCGTACCTGAATGCTACTAGAGGACTGATTCTTTTCAAAGCGTTCATGAACTGGACGAGGGCTAGAATACTTTGGTTGCTATTCATCCTACTTCTTACAAAATAACATTACTACACCTATTTCCGACGTTGAAGTGAGAGGATTACCAAAATCTTGATCAACCGACCATTAGTCAGAAGATTCTGGTTTCTACTGATTCTACTTACATAGTGTTCATGCTACAACGAATTCCAGAGAAACTCAGAGTAATTCCAAATTCTTTTACGCTTTATAATTTTGTCTATTAAGGACAATTCTTTGCGATGTGTGGTGTGTGAGCTAGTGACTAGACTATTTTGGTTACACCGGCGGTTATGTGCAACAAGTCCACTTATTACATCAGACAATAGAGTGTATAAAAACTTGCTACAATGTCACGACATTTATCATTAGTAATGCAACAATTGCAGTGGAAGGAAATTAATGAAGGTATTCAGACTGTGGCGGATTTCCTACACTTTTTACGAGAACTGTATCCAATTAATTTTGGTCGTCGTGTGATGTGTGCCTTTGTGACTTCCTTTCTGGGATTTCGTTTACATGCCGATTCCTTGTGGGCTCTTTACGATCTGTACCTAACATACCTAACAAAAACTTGACAGTGGTACCTTTAAATGTACACGAGAGACTCGTTCTGTTAAAAGCAGCGCGCTTTCATCTCAATACTTCTCGACCTCTACGGGCAAAAATAATTCATCAACGTTAGTAGTAAATGGGGTCACTTTAGGGACAATGGGACTTAGCATTAAAAAACACCATGGGTCACTTTAGGGACAATGGAAATTTAACATGGAGAAAAATCGTGGGTCACTTTAGGGACAATGGGAATTTAACATAGTGTTTGGGTCTGTCTAGGGACAAGGGAAATTAACATGGGGGAATAGAGTTTGGGTTTGTCTAGGGACAAGGGGAATTGAATATGGGATTTTTTTTTAAAAAAGTTTTTTTAAATTTAAATTTAAATTTAAATTTAAAAAAGGGGTAGGCAATTGAAAGGCTATCTCTTTTCGAGAAATATGGCTGGCCCTGAAAAGGGCCTTTGGGTTTTCTTCTTCTTCTTCTTCTTCTGCTTCTAATTTCTTCTTTTCCTCCACCAACTTCTTATTTTCTCTCCTACACTCTTTCTCTTCTTTTCTTTCTTTTTTTTCTCCTCCTCTTCTTTCTTCTTGTCTTCCTCCTCTTCTTTCTTCCTCTTCTCATTTTCTTCTTCTTTTTCAATTTTTTCGTTCCATTTGCTTATTCTTATCCTTTCCTCTTCATCCTCCTTCTCCTCCTTTATCTCTTTCATTACACCACTAATCTTGTCCTTTACCTTTTTTAAGTTATTAATTTCCATCTTTACACGATGGGGACTATAGGAATAATGGTCTTCAACGAGTCTTATTAACATCTGCTCCATCATTCCTAAGTTGTCTAAAACGTCTTGCAATGTTTGCATTTTGTCCATTTGGTTAGAAGCCATCTTCTTTGTAGAATGGTTTGAACGACGAATACTGTGGGTTCTTATAGTGAAAGCGCGGACGTGAAGGAAAACATCCCCTTAAACATAAAATTGATCTTACCTAGATCATGACCAAAGAAACAACAACGCGCGAACGTGAAGGAAAACATCCCCTACTTTCTCATTTCATATAATAAAACCAAAACTATACTCTCCACATACGCTAAGAAACAATAAACAAACCCATAATCTACTATTTACACAAACTTACGTGAGCAGTTACAAACACAAACACAAACACAAACACGCAAAATAAACAATAAAGAAACCCATAATCTACTATTCACACAATCATACCTGAGTTCTTACAAACACCATCACACAAACACATACCCTCAAATTTTTTTTATAATCACACTACTCTACCTACACACATTGGCAAATCGATCGTTATTTCTTTTCTAGAGTATTGGGTAGCCCTGAAAAGGGCTGTTTTTTTTTTTTGAACTTCATGGACACCTGGTTAATGGTGGCACCTTCCAGGCCTGGCGCCACATACACATCTTGTCCACCAGTTACTTTTTACCTTTTTGGGGGAGAGAGCAGAGGCAGGATATGTGGCTTCAGAATCCCAATTTTCGGTTTCTGGGATTCTGAAATTTTTTCTTCTTCTCTCCTTTTCCTCCTCCTCTTCTTTGTATCTATTCTCCCCTTTGTATCTTCTTTCCTCTTCTTCTTTATATCTTCTCTCCTCCTCTTCTTTGTTTCTTCTTTCCTCCTCCTCTCTTATCCTTCCCTCCTCCACAATGGCTTCCGCGGCCAGTTCATTTAATATGCGCCTGGCATATTCCAGATGCACATGAAGTTCCAACAGTTTCTCCAGTCTCGTGTTCATTTTTGGTGTTGATCAATCAACAAGGGTAGTTGGACTGCCGAACGAGTTTCAATTTATAGTGAAAGCGCGGACGTGAAGGAAAACATCCCCTAAAAACATAAAATTGATCTTACCTACATCATGACCAAAAACAACAACGCTCGGACCTAAAAGAAACACTCACTCACTTTTTTATGCTACCCATCACTATTTTAAATTTTTTTATAAATCACTTCAATAGACTATCCACATACTCAAAGCAATCCAATCTAACCCCAAATATACACCTCAAACACCAAAAATGACATCATTTTAATCTACTATCCATACAAACTTACTTGAGCACTTACAAACACAAACACACAATCACATACCCTCACATTTTTAAAAAAGAGTTAGTGTTTATTTTCACACTACTCTACCTACACACATTGGCAAATTGATGGTTATTTCTTTTCTAGAGTATTGGGTAGCCCTGAAAAGGGCTGTTTTTTGTTTGCTATGGCATTCTTTTTTAGTTTCTAAGAATGCGATGTCCTCTGAGGATAGACTTTCTGGCGATAGGTCTGCTTCTTCGAAAAGAGAAGAAGAACTCTTTGGTGTCGATACGACAATCGACAAAGCCTCTGTCAGCTTCAGGTTGCTCCTGCTGTTGTTGTCGTTGCTGCTGTTGCTGCTGTCTCTGAAGTCTGTACTTCTCTGTCCATTCTTCTTTTTTCCTGTTCATTTCTTCTCTGAAGAGCTCTTCTATCAGGTCTTCAGTGATTTTTAACATTCTCACATTCTCTATTTCTTCTGGCTTCGGTATCAGACTGTGTCTGACCCTATGCAAATTCACGTAGGCTTCGTTGAGGTTAGCTAGTTTGGAGCACATCTTCGTAGGAGGATGAGTCGACAATGGATGGTTAGACTGGAAACAACCCCGGTCCTTAAAGTCAAAGCGCGGACGTGAAGGAAAACATCCCCCACACGGTTTTTGAGTCGCAACGTTTAGTGAGTGTCATGAGAGGGATAGTAAGAAATGAAAGAGCATCAATCCAACATTCTTATATCTAAACAAAAGACAAAGGCATTTTTTTCAAACACAACATTTTTTATTCAAAAATCACTTAACACTAAACAACAACTCTAACATTTTTAACAATAATCCGACAATATAACATCAAACAATTTTTTCAAAACACAACATTTTTTATTCAAAAATCACTTAACACTAAACAACAACAACTCTAACATTTTTTAACAATAATCCAACACTAAAAGTTTCTCCACTAGGTAAAGAGGGATAACAGTCTTCCATGATTTCTAGTAATCTAGGATGACTTCTCTCAAACTGTTGATTTCTATGGTATTATCGAATTCTGCATACAGGATGACGTTCACCGTTTCATCAGGGTCTCGGTCTTTAAACTGAATTTCCACACAAATCTGGCCGGATTTTATAGGGTGGAAATGTCCCTCGTCGCTGCCTTGGTCTGGAGTGAAATCGAAAGCCCACAAAGCGTAGCCTCCTGCATAATCCTCGTACGTAATACCGTGACTGGTATTGGTTCCTAACTGTCCGGTGGCTTCGTACAGGGACAAGTACGATCTCAAGTAATTCTTCTTGGTAAAGTCAGGTTCGAAAGGTCGGGTACACAAGGTCTTGCCATCGCGACTGACTTCGATTTTGGACACGCCAAAGTGTTGAAAGTAGAAAGGATTTTTTTCGGCAGCTCCGTTGAAGGCTGTATTCTCGACGATACCAACGATCAAACGTTTGGGTAACTGTCCTTGGAACAGATGATCTTCGATCATGGATCGCTGTCCCTTGGGAATGGTGAAGGTTTTCACTTCCACGCGTCGTATGGGATACTTGGCGGTCGTTCTGCTCAACGTCTGACTGATGTCGTTTCCCACTTTAGGTAACACTTCCACACGGCGTACGTAGAGTCTGGCTTCTTGGATTTTGGTTTTGTAACCGTCACTATCAGCCAATAAATGGAAAGCGGTACTGCTACGATTCAGTCTCAGGCGGACATCCACCCCGTTCAGCAAATACTTTTCTTGCAACCACATGTCCAAATGCAAACGATCCATCAGTTCTAAACTTGTGTCGGCTCCCGTGATTCTCTTTCTTCGTTCTAGAAATCCATCATTGTTGTCTTTCTTTCCATCAGTTTCCAATATTTCAAACTTGGTAGGTTCGTCAGCTTCCCATACCACACAGGCATTGAGATGAGTGTTCTTGGCATCTATTCCGTACGTCAAGAGATTTTCCAGGTAGGCACGATAAGGGTAAGTATCCATGCTGCTACTGACCAGTTTGTTATTCAAGTACAAGTCCACTCCACTGAACAAGGAATGCATGAAATTGTTGACGGGAACTACTGCTTCATCGTCTATAGCACCTCCAGTCTTATCTAGAATTTTGACTTTCAAGTACAAGTAACTGCTATTCAGATCGATGTAATCTTCGGGCTGTCCTTTGATTTCAAACTCGATGGGAGCGGAATCGGTCAGTGAGGAGACGGGGTGAAATTCCACCCACTGGGATTCTTGCATCGTCATCATCGTTGGGGGCATGGCAAACAGGTCCAGTTCCGTCTTGGAACAAGCGCAAGATTCTCGGTGCATCATTTTTTTTTTGTCTCTTTTCTCAATAATCGAAAACGTCTAAGTCTCGAACGGTTCTTCTTTTCTTGGCCTTTCTCGCTTGAAGTCTGGTGAAAGGGTGTTTTCTTCGTCGTCTCTTTCTGCCTTGTCCTTGCTGAATGCCTGACTCGGTAGCGTGCAGGGCATTTATAGGTGTCTCTCGTTGGCCTAAAATGTCTTTGCCCGTTTGCAGCAAGACATTTTTGCCTGCCCTCATGAAGGCTTCTTTAGGGTTTTGTTTGTCGATGATGACATTTTGGAGAAATTCTTTGCCTTGCGTAAGTGCCGCATCTTTCAAGGCGTGCAATCCGTGTGTCACCATCGGTTTCAACACCGGGGCCACGGAACGAAAGGCCGATTTTAACATATCTCCTAAGCCGTGTCCTCGCTGTCGAGCAACCCCTCGGTACACTGGATACGTGACTTACTTACGAGTCGTGAGAGAACCGTTTTCGAAAATGGAGTTTCACCGTGACATTTCCTTTGGTGAATGGAATATTTTGTCCCAGATCTCCTTTTATAGCAATGTTGACCGTGTCCAAATACGACTTACTGACCGGCAAATAGTGAGGATGGACAAATTCGCGGTGGACGTGATAAGTGTTTCCACCTTCCTCGTCAGTGTTCGTGGCAGAATCCACTTTGAAAGGAATGACACGCAGTAACGGTACGGAGGTGTGTCCCACCACGTTGTACTCCACCACATCGGAATACACGAACATCAAATTCAGTCCTTGGTTCAGTTCTACCTGGGCACGAAATAACTTGCTAAAAGACTCGTTGTCGTAAACGATGGGTAATTCGTTTTTCTTGATCATGGTCTTTCTCATGTCCATGTCTCCGCCCAACATGTCATACAATTCAGGACAAAATAAAATGGACAGGATTTTACTCCGTTCAAATTTCATCAAGAAGCGACGAGCTGCTTTGTGGTACTCCATGGTGACATTTTTGTTGACATGCTCCAAAGCTTTCAGAAACACGACATTAAACCTGGAGGTTATGGTGCTGACCAAATGTTGACCACTAAAATAATAGCCTGGGGTAATGAACAAGTGATAGGTGGTGTACTTTTGTGTACGGGTTTTCTTGTCATATTTGACATTGCTATCCATCCACTGTTGCATTTGCTCGTCATGAACTTCCACATCAAAAAAAATTTGATTGGGAAGTACATTGAGGACTTGGGTCGGGTGAATCATTTCTACTAAAGCCACTTCCCAATGGGCTTCGTGATCTAAGTGGATGGCCTGAGGTAATTTGGCCGTGTAACAGCACAACGTGTTCTTGGGAAACACCTCCGTGGAACTGTCACTGGGTAAAGTTAAGTAAAATTGGCTTTGGTGACTCACAATTCCAGAGTTCTGTGGCTGTCCGAGGGGTTAGTGGACGTCAGAGGCGTGTCTCCGTCTAAAATGGGGTTCTGGTTGTGGTTGAAGTGGTGACTGGCACTGGCACTGGACACAAGGTTCCCGGGGTTCCCGTTCGAGGTGAATTTCAGGGAGGGATTAGGAAGCAGGTAACCGATGCAACTGCTCAATAAAATGGTCCACAATTGTTTGTCTCCTTGTTGTAAACTCAAATTGGCGATGGCTGCCCCGATGACACAATACACCACGAAGATTTGGCAGAAAAAGACGATTTGCGTTTTAGGCACACGTTCTCCACACCACACCCACAAGGGTTGTTTTTGTAAATATTGCACAGAAGAACTAGGTGAAGGAGGAGTGGTCGACGTAGCTGCGTCTGCTGTGTGAAAGGGCATGATGGTCACCTCTTTTTATAGTCGATGACTTGCGAGGCGTCGATCCAAGAATCAAAACTGGGTGGATATCCTTTCCAAAGTACTTTGACTTCTTTGACACGTCGTTTGCCCACCTTACAGGTTCTGCGTTCGAGAATGCTTTCGATGTCGTACACGTCGTCTTCTTTTTTGGTGACACGTTGTAACTCGGGCAAATAAAACGTTCCTTTGAGCACTTCTCCGTTCATGTCTTCCAATTTATAGACGGCAGGATGACGACCATGCACTCGTCCAGTGACACGAAACAATTCGGTCGTCCAGTTAGGTAAGTAACCTTTGTCGAAAGTGCGTTTGGTTTTGCCAATGCGCACCCAATCTCCTACGGCCAACATTCCACTTTTCTTGGGGACAGCCCTCGTCGGGGACGTACCAAACAGGCGCTCAAACACCAACACTTCGTTGTCGGGAGTCACGTCTTGCGGGGCACGTCCGATGCTTCGATGGTAAGATTGGTTGTACGGTTGCACCAGGTGCGGTAAGATGTCGATGTACTTCAGAGTGTGGTGATGCGTAAAATATTTCCACATGCGTTCTTTCAAAGTGCGTTGAAAACGTTCCACGATGCTGGCTTTGGTTTCGGGATTCTCGGTGGTAAAAAAATGAATGTCACGTTTCTTTAATTCTTTTTGGAAAGCTTGGTTCAGAAATTTGGTGCCTTTGTCCGTTTGCCATCGAAGAGGGTGACGACCGCTTTGTTTCAACACTCGTTGCAGGGCTCGCACTAACTCGCTGCTCGATTTGGAAGTCAAGGGCACGACCCAGGCAAATTTGGAAAAGACGTCGATGACACAAAACAAATATTTGTAGCCACGATTGTAGCTGGCCAAATGAGAGACATCGGCTAAATCGGCTTGCCATTGATGATCGATGCCTTCCACTTGGGTGCGACTTCTGGCAAACTTGCGACGAATGGGTTTGTGTAAAGTGTAGGTAGCTTGTTCTTGTAACTATCGTTGCACTTGAGGTAAACGGAGACTTTTCAGTCGCGTTTTGGCAGCACGATACAATTTTTGAACTCCTGCGTAACCTGCAGGATGGGAGGGATCGTAGTAAATGGTGGCTAAGACTTTTTCCATTTTTTTGTGTTGGTTGGTGTGTTAATAAGGCACCCACTCTTGGAGGATGCTACTCTTTTTCTCTTGGGGTATTTTCTTGGATTGCAATGCTTTGCTTGTGCGACCGGCAATAGGTGTTGAAGAGGAGGAGGATGTCTGAGCGGGGGATATCGGTTCTTGTTTCACTTCTGTCTTCACTTCTATCTTCACTTTCTTTTTCTCTTGTGATGAAGAAGGGGTGGCCATCATCTTTTTAATCCATCCAATTCTGGAGGTAGGTGGTGTTGTTAACTTGCGTACTTTTTCTGGTGGAGTTTGAAACCCTTCTTCTTCTCCTTCTTTTCCTTTTTCTGTCTTGGTCACTGGTACTGGTACTGGTGATGGTGCTAGACTTTTCATCAAGGTCATAAAATCTTTCAGAGTGGGTAGAGCTGTTTCGTCTAAAGCTTTCTGGTGAAAGAGTTGCAGTCGTTGCAAGAGTTGACCGTACTTTTGCGATTTTTCTGTTTCAGACAAATCTTGGCGATCCATCAAGGACTGCAATTCGTGTTGCAACTGGGACATTTCGCTCAAATTGGGATTGGGAGGTAAATGCGGGGTGTGTTGTTCTTGCCACCGATGGTATTCCATCCATCGTTTGTAAGGCACTAAAGCTAGTTTTCGTCCTTCCATGGGGTTGTCAGGGGTCGATTCTGAGATCTTGGAACTTCCGAGGCCTTTTTATCTTGCTCCCACCAGTCCTCCCAACATGGTTCCCAAGACTCCTTTCAGTATGGGGCCTAACAAGAGAGGTAAAATACCTCCACGTTGCACTAACATCTTCTCTTTTTGCCGAATGGGAATTTTCTTTTGAACCATTTGGCGAAGAACGTGACGATGTTTGCCTAAGCATTGTTTCTGGTGTTTGGACAAAGGGATCGTGCCTTTCAAAACGTTCAAACAACATTCGCACACGGTATCGATGACCTCTTTGGAGGCTGTTTGAATGAGTTTTTTTCGTAGGGGTGGAGAAGCTTTGGACAGGACAGATAACATGTCCCCATGTTTGGCTAAACGTGGTGGCAGTCCTTTCCTTTTCTTTCCTTGGGGTTTTCTGTAGGGTGACATCTTTGAGTCTTCAGGAGCACCAGAAAACACTGATACCCCGACTTGGTCACAGGCCTTTTTTATACTGGAACGCGTCGCCACTGATTGTCTTGACGTCGTATTAGTTTGAGGACAGGCATGACACGTCGTGCAGGGGTACGTAACGGACTAAATCGAGACAGTTCTTGCTTGGACAAATCCAGTAAACTTTGTAACATGCCCGATCTTTCTTGAACTTTGATTTTGGGAGAAGGTACTTTGTGAGCAGCAGCCACTGCCACTAAATTGGAAGGTCCTGCCACGGGGGAAGTTCTTTTGGGGGTCATCAACGGAGAAGTTCTTGGTGTGATCAACGTCTCCAAGTACTCTTCAGTTCTGGGTGTCATTAACGGAGAAGTGGACAAACGTGAGGCTGCCGGAGACGCAGTCACCGCCGTGGCAGGTCGTGGTTTGCGAGTGTAAGGTTGCGTCCTGGCCGAAGTGCCTCTCTTGCGACTAGTTTTCTTCTGTGGACTTTTCTTTTTCTGGGGACTTTTTCTCTGTTTCTTTTTCTGGGGGCTTCTTTTCTTTTTCCGGGGTGGTGGTGTCTGGTCAGAGGAGGGTCCTGCCACTGGAGAAGTTCTTCTCTTTGGGGACCAGGTCTTTTTCTTCTTGGGGCTTCGTTGGACTTTTGTCTTGGGGATAACTCTGGGGGCATTAGGATCCCATCTTAAAAGTGAGCGAATGATGACCCCTCCTAGAGTACCGCTCCCTCCAGGTTTCAAAGTGATTTGTTTTTTGGTTTGAGTGTCGATGCGGGGATCAGCCAGTTGGACCAAAACGACTTTGTTTCGATCGAAAAAGCGTTTGGTTTGATGAGGAATCTGAATGATTCCTTGGAGTAATTGACGTGCCGTCACCGTGAACCATCGTAAGACTTCTTTGAGACTAGCTTCTAAGACACGAGCTCGTGTTTGTGGATCTTTTTCTCGACTGATGCCATACAAGGCACGAATCAATTTGACGGGAAGATGCGACTGAAGGGACGTCATGTTCGCACTGAGAGTGAGACAGACGAGAAAGGGTCTGAGGTTTGTATAGATTTTTTTTTTATGTGGAGTGAAATGAAGTCGAGGACGGAGACGTGTACAGGACAGGCCCTCCGTCTTGGCACCAGTGGTGAAACAAGTGGGTACGAAATCGCATATCCTCGGGAGTCGTAGGTTTCAAATCGACGAGTAAATAGGCGTGTGGCGTTTGAATGGCATCGTCGTACGCCTGAGTCAGCCAAGGCGTTCCTAACTGTTTGGCTAAGACTTGCACTTGCGATTTATCTCGAGGGCTTTTAAACAAGACCACGTAATGCGCATTGAGACTGATGGTGCGATGGGCTTTACTTTGTTGAAACAAATTTTGGGTGATGTAAACGACACTGGCATTACGGTGATGCCCTTTGCGCGTGAACCACAGTTTAATTTCTTCTTCGTCTTCTCCTAACATGTCGTCGAAAATGACCAAATGGGTTTGACGGGAGTCAGAGACGATGCCGTCGTCTTCTTTAGGAATGCCTTCCACAAACACAATGGAATCGCCTTGACTTTCTCGCAAGAGGTTGTACGTCGATTGCCACTCTTTGTAACACCACACGATCCGTTTAGGTGGCCGATCGATCAAATGATGTTTATGTTCGATCAAACGTTTGACGAATTCGGTTTTGCCTGAACCGCTAGGTCCAGCAATGAGCATGTTAAAGGGATGGCGAAGATACAAAGCCTCCCAACTGGCACGATCTAAGTGTTCGTCGATGACTTTGACAGTAGGGGAAGAGGGAGCAGAGACAGAAGAGGTAAAGATGGTGTGAGAAATGTCACTTGTGACACGGAAACAAACAAGACAAGAGTTTATATACTTTTTTTCAGAACACGTTTATTGAATTTTTTTTTTTCAAACATGAATACGAAAGACAAAAATACATAAAAGCCAAAGGCTTAAGTACAAGAATAAAAGGCACATGATAACCATGAACGTGGAATAAACACAAGTGTCTGTACAACATGTTTTGGGTAAAGTTCTAACCAGTTCTATAGTAGGGGGTAAGGTCACACAAGTGTCCTCCCGAAAGGGTCTTTCAGGCCTGTCCACGACAGTCCCGTCCTGGGTGACGGGTTCTTCTGGCACCGTCACTAACACGGGTTGAAAAGTAACTTTTTTCCTTGAATAACTCTCGTGCATACTGGGCCACCTCTTGGGTCCAAGCCAAACCAATCTGGTTTCTTCTTCGTCAACGACATGGTAAGTTACTTCAATGAACAATGAACTATCGATCTTGCCTAGGGTTCCCTTTTATATACAGACCAATACCGACGTGACCGTACGGCAACGTAAAGTGATTGGGAAGTCGCACTCGCTTCTGGTATACAATTTGATAGACTTTTTCCAAGGGTCGACTGACGATGTGGTGAGTGGGTAAACGTACAATCTTGTTCGGTTGATAGGTGGTCACTTTAAAGTTTCCATCCTCTCCCGATTGCAAGGCTTCTTTCAATACCCCAAAGTTGACCACTCGACTGGTACGATGATTCAGAGTCAGTCCTTTCACTTTGCACGTCGTGTGCACTTCTCCTTGTTTGTCCCGGTATTCGTAGCCGTAATTTTTGGGGCCGCCACTGACGAAACTTAGAATCTTGTCGTCGGGATGCTCGTCTGTCCAGGCTCCTAAACGGTCTCCTTCGATGTCAGGGTGATGTTGAATCGGGTGATGGATGTAAATGCCACCGTCCGTGTCAAAGTACAGGACGCGTTCTTCTAACAGTTCTAAAGCTTCGTACAATTTTAAGCGAGCATGAGCTGTCACGTAAGCCGCAATGATGACATTTCCAAAAGGTTCGTCTTGTACAAAGTCCAGATCTTCTTCGTAATTGACCAAGATCAAATCCTCTCGAACGACGTCCACGTGTTTCATGTATTTGGTTTTGTCGTGAATCATCTGGAAGTAGCGGAAAGGTTCTGTCAAATATTCCGTCTTGGGTAAACACGGTCGTTGTGCCATTTTACCCCACCAGCAATTTAACATCACTTTGGCAAACGATCGCCTGCCTTCGTTTTTTTCGATGTGGTCTAAAGAGATGCTTTCTTGTTCGTAGTATTTCTCTTTGAATTGTATTTGGTCTTCGGGAGTGTGACACCAGGAAGGATAGCCGCTGGCTTCTTGTTTCAGTTTCAAAAAGGCATCCACGTAGTCGGCGAAAATGCCTTTCTGAGTAGGGTCACCCTTGTGGTACTGTTGTGTCTTGGGAAAGTGGCAAATTTCGTACACTTCTAACAGTTGGTATCCCATGTCCAGAGCTTTGAACAATTCCACGCTGACCCAGGTTCCCGTCAAGGCACGTTCTTCCTGGCTGTGATGGCAAGGTTGGTCCTGGTTGCACGTTTCGGCACAAGTACGGCACAAGGGAAACATCATTTTGCCTTGACAATGGTGAGGTAAGACGGGATGGTATAGGTTCGTGGGAGGCAAAACTTTGCACTTGATCAAGCCTTCGTATTGTCGAATGTTTTTCAGGTCGATGTGTTCCGTCAGCAATTGCGGGTGCCCTACAGGAAAGCGACAATATTTGCACACGTTGGGATACAGCGAACACACGTCCAAGTATTTTATTTCTTCTCCTTTCTCTTCGTCGGCTTGGTACAGCAAACAGGTGGCATTGGTCCTTCCTCCGTACAAACTATCCCTCGGGTTCAGCGGGTCGATGAACTGGTAACTTTCCACGAGGCGTTTAAATTCGGGATCGGTTTTCAAACGGTGATCGTACTCGTGTTCCCACATTTCCACCACTTGGTATCCTTGCTGTTCTAACTTTAGGCGCCGCTGACAAGTATCCTGGTACAAGTCTTCCATGGTTCGTTGTAAAAACTGATTTTTAGTGTCACGGTCAGGGTAACAGACGGGACATTCATGAAATAAGCAACCGTTAAACTCGTACACGATCTTGGGGTTTTCTAAGTCCCAGCCATCTACCGAATACGTTCCGATGGTCTTTTCGCCTCCTCCTTTGCGGGCATGCTGAATCCATTTGTCTTCCTTGTCGCACAAGTAATGTAACCAACGTAGGGCCTTGACCGAGTATTGACGTTTGAGAAAGTGGGTCGTTTGAGGACTGATGACAGCCACGGTGTTTTGAGGCATGAATCGTTGTCGATACACTAAGGAACACGCTTTGGCAATGGTGCAAGCTTCTTTCAAAGGATCGACCCCTCCGTGTTCCATGAACAGTTGTCGAAATTTTCCACAGCAACGTCGTAAAATGTCCACGTCGGAACGACAATACTTTAGCATTTCTTCCTGAAAGTCGAAAGGGTCCGAGGCGTGAGGCTGGTACCAAGCGTAGAAAGCTTCTCGTTGTTCGGTACGCATGTTGTCGGGGTCGTAATAGTGAGCATCAGGTAAATGGGGTAGAACGGCGTGTTGATTGGCTTCCGTATTGAAAAAGTGTGGAAAGTACCCTTTAGCCATTTCTGTCATTCCAAACGTTTTAGGCATTCGACTCAAAGGCTTGGCCAAGTAACTCATCGAATCTTTAAACTGCACTTGTCCCACTTGCATGAAAATGATTTTGGCTCCGTTCAAAGTCACTTTAGGACGCTCGGTGCCTTGTTCCGTATAGTATCTGAGAAGAAACTGTCCATCGTATCCGGAGAAATTGTGAGCCATCACTGTGGCATGACGATGACAATCTCCGTAACGTTCGATGTCCTCTTTGCTCCACGTCTTGTCGATGGGGTCTAAGATCCATTGGGCAAAATCGGCTAACGTGTTCGGTCCCCGAAAGATTTTTTCACGTCCTCCAGGAATCTTGCTGCAGTGAGGGCAATGACTGAAGATAGGTTCTTGAATGCACTTCTCGCACGCTCGATGAGCCACGCAGAAATTAGGAATGTGAATGCCGGTCTCTTGCATGCATTCGAAATCGAAAAAGATGAAATTGCCTTTCTTCTTGTGACCGTCCTCTTTCTCTGGTGGGGGTTGGTATTTTTGCACGTAACATTCGTGTTCCAAGTCCACGATGTGGTGACAAATGTGACATTTTTTCTTTCCTCGACATACGTGTGCCTTGGTACTATTGGTACGTATGCCTTGTCCACAGGTAGGGCACAATCTCAGGAGTTGACAAGCACATTTCTTCTGTGAACCTTGTGTTTTCAAATGTTGTTGGTAACAGGTAGGGCTGACAAACGTGCGCAGACAAGTCGAACAAGGCACTGGTTCTTCGCTCAGACAGGGTGGAGAGGCCAAACATCCTGGGCATTTCCATCCACAATTCTTGTGTTGCTCTCGATTGTTATAACCATAGTCACATTTCTCACAATAATAAACATATCACAGGGATCCAGTGATACTGGTAATGGTATCGAAATGGTCATCGTGATGATAAACATGAATGTATTTTTCGTCCTTAAAATCCTGGCCTCGAAACAACAGAGACCCGCGCATTTCTTGAGGGTGCACTTTCAAGGTGTAGCGTGGAGCTAGGGCATCTTGCAATTTTTGCATCTCAGGAATGCCACAGGGTGTGTCTTTGGACAGGCCAGCTTGTTGCAACAGGAGTTCTGCTTCGTTTCGTTGTTTGGTTCGGTTCGATTTTCTACTGTTCTCCCAGGTTCTTTTCCATTCTACCGTGTCGTTCTTGTTGGCATAGGTTCGTCCCACCACGATGGCTCGAGCTAAACACATCTGGTCTTGAGGGTTGTTAATTCGGACTTGACTCTTTTTGGTGTTGCGAAGGTCGTTCACCAGTAGGACCTTTTTGCGTCCTGTCCCTTGAGGAAGAGAGACGTGAGCCATTTTCAGTGTGGCTTTACCATCGGTGATGTCAAACTGGTCATTAGATTGTTGCACCTGTTGTATCTTGTCCATGACTTTGGAAGGGGTCAGTTCTGCGGGTCTGCTAAACTCGATCCAAACAGGGGATTTCAAACCGTCGTGATCTATGGATAGTGTCAAGCGATCGTCTTCTTTGGGTTGACATTGTCGCTTGAGTGAGGTGAGCAAAGAATCCCACATCTCGGTGATAAACCCTTCTGCTTTCTCCAAGGGTACGTCGGCCTTGAAATCTTTAAACTTCACCGTGTAGGTGTAAGCCGTGGTTCTAAATTTTCTAGAGGAGCGCTTTTCCGTCTCTCGAATGGAATAGTACTTTTCAGGGTTGACTAAGGGTGGTGAACTTGGTTTAGAGGGTTCGGATTCTGGTTCACTCATGTCCTCTTCAAAATCACTGGCATGAATTTGTGCCAAGATTTCAGCCCTGGTACGAGGCGATAGATCACGTTTCTGCCTCCTACTTTCTTCTTCTTCTTTCTTCTCGAATGAATAGGATCGTTTCATCTTGAGTGCAAAACGTCAAATGACTCAAGTTTAAACACCATAGACTAATTTATAGTCATGACAAACCAGCGTATATAAAAGGGTGTGTGTCTTGTCCTTTCACTATTCATTTCACTCTCAAACCGAGCACAACGATGGAAGAGACTACCCAGATGGAACGTTTCGTCAGAGCTTTGCGAGGGGTCATTAGAAAATTCTCTTCAGACCAGCCTACGGACTACTCTCCTTCCTTTCGAGATAAAAGTCAAGATACTTGCTATATCTGTCAGAAGAAAGGGCATTGGTCTTCAGAGTGTCCAGACCGTCAAAAAAGAAAAAAAAAACAGGGGCTAAAAAAGACAAAAGTCAAGATACCTGTTATTATTGTAAAGAAAAAGGACATTGGTCTCCAGATTGCCCAAAAAAGAAACAAGAGGAGTCAGAAGAAAAGAAGGATTCTTCAGAAGAAGAGAGGGATTCTTTGGAGGAAGAGAGGGATTCTTCGAAAGAAGAGAGGGAATATTTAGAGGAAGAGGAAGAAAGAAGACAATTCTATTTGCAAGAGGCAAAGAAACAGGAGAAGAAAAGAAGAAGGGAAGAAAATGAGGAAAAAACGGTGAAGAAATTCAAAAAACAGAGAGACTAAACATGGAGAAAGAAGAAGTGTTCTGTTGTGAATTGTGAATTGGATTGTACAAAATGGATAAAAGAATACATGAATGATATAAGGTAAGTGTCTTTGAGTTTTGATTTTAAAATAAGAAGCTACACTCACGCACTCATACACAGACACGTACTATAAGGGTAAAATGGGTGGGGTTTTTTTTTGAGTTATTGGCAAATTGAAATTGTATTTCTTTTCGAGAAATGTGGGTGGCCCTGAAAAGGGCCTTTTTTCTTTATTTTGTAGGAGTGAGTTTAACCAATCAACTTTAACTGCCTTAAGCCTTTGCCACGGCCAAGGCCTACTTCTGATGATTGGGTTGAAATCACTAAGGGTGGTACGACAGGCTTAGTCACAGGGTTGGCGTGTTTAGCTCGGGAAGGTCGTATTCTCTTCGGTCGTGATAAAGAAGTCTGATACATTTGTTTCAGACTTCTTAACTCCGCTAAAATGTCCAACAGTACCGTAGCCGTTTGATTTTCACCCTCTTGTTTCTTTGCTGCTACTTCTTCTTGCTGTTGTTGCTGTTGTTTTTTTCTTACCTCTTCTTGTTGCTGTTGCTGTTGCTGTAGGAGAAAAGCTTGTTCCGCTTCCTTTTGTCGTTGCATAAATTTCTCCAATTCTTCTTTCTGTCTCTGTCTAAAATTCTCCACTTGCGGTAATGAAGAATGAGACGAAGGTTCCGGAACAAATTCTTGCGAGGTAAGAAAATCCACAAAATCCCAATGTACCTCTTCTGAAAGTAAGTCCGGGTTCCCTTGGGCAGTCTCCCCTGCTGGTGCGCCCCAATGGATCGTTTTCTGAATTTCCGTCATGTTGAATCACTGTCGCATAGATTGACTGCACACAAGCGCTAGCGAATCTATATAGACCAACTGACGTCACAGACTAAACTCTTCGGATTGGATGCGGGCTGACTGAATTTTGTAACGCGTGTTTGGATTGGTGAATGAACTCAATCCGTTTCAATCCTACCTCTACCTATAAATAAGCGCAGTTCAGTGCATTGATTCACCTGTTCTCGTCGCTTCAAGATGTGGACCGATGTGCAATCTTCTACGCTTGTGTCTTCCATGATGTTCCGGACTGACATACCCATGTATGTCCGATCGAAATGGACCGTTGTCCACAGGACAAACACCAGTCTGTGGATACGTAGGATCTACGTAGAAAGACAAGGATGCCTCAAAAGTGTCCTGATTTACGGTCCTACAGTGAAACGCAGCCTAAGGACAAGAAGAAGACCTATGCGGTGCCCTTTATGTTAATGGATACATTAACATAAACCCAAAGGCCCTTTTCAGGGCCAGCCATATTTCTCGAAAAGAGATAGCCTTTCAATTGCCTACCCCTTTTTTAAATTTAAATTTAAATTTAAAAAAACTTTTTTAAAAAAAAATAAATAAAAAATCCCATATTCAATTCCCCTTGTCCCTAGACAAACCCAAACTCTATTCCCCCATGTTAATTTCCCTTGTCCCTAGACAGACCCAAACTCTATGTTAAATTCCCATTGTCCCTAAAGTGACCCACGATTTTTCTCCATGTTAAATTTCCGTTGTCCCTAAAGTGACCCAGGGTGTTTTTTAACGCTAAGTCCCATTGTCCCTAAAGTGACCCCATTTACTACTAACGTTTGATCGCTGAAGATGTTAACGAAGATATGTGTGTAGCTTGTGACGTACACCCTCACTGGCAAGATGTACGTGACTGGAAAGGTTTTTGGTTTCGAGGCTTGGACAAAAGAAGCGCGAAAAACTATCCCAAAGTTTTGTAATTATAAAGTCAAATGTCCATTGAAAAAAGTAACTTTTAAACCTGTGCTAACTGCAATGCCAGAAGAAGAACCCGACACCAAGGAAAACCACTCCATTCAGGACATGACTGTCATTGACATGGTCACACCCGAAAGGTCATTCCGAGAGGACCCCTGTGTTACTTAACCAAGCGTAGACTCTAGGAATAGTATCCAGTGTCCCAAGGAAACCACACCTTTCTCACAATACAAATGTTGTATAGTGACTTATTCATATTCTTCTTTTATCGTTTTGATGTGTATTTTATCGGTGTACTTAACCGTTTGTCTTTTCTATATTTTTGTCTTTCGAGTTCAAGTTTAAAACTTTTAAAATAAACGTAACCTGAAAAGGGATAACAAGTCTGTCTTGTTTGTGTTCGTTTCAAAAGTGGATTCACTGAAGAAAAATTGCAATATTGTCAAGACCAGGTCACAGCCCCAGAAAAAGAAAAGTCCCCAGGAAAAGACACAGAAAATTCCTAATTAAAGACCCCAGAAAACACATTATTTTCGTAAGAAAGGCACTATAGTCTCGGCGCAACCTTACATTCCCACGCCATAACCTGCTGGGATGGTGACCGCCCCTCCAGAAGCCTCAGGTTCTTTCACTTCCCCGTTGCTAGTGATGTCAGCCAAACCCAGTTTGATACCCGTTCTTCCCCTTTTGATGAAAAAATGAAAACCCGTGTTTCCAGGAACTTCTCATTTAGCGGTGACACCCTCCTCCTTTTTAGCCGCTGCGGCAGCTGCTCACAAAGTACCTGCTTCCAAAATCAAAGTCAAAGTGAGATCGGTTATATTGCAGAGTTTACTGGATTTATCCAAGCAAACGCTGACTTGATTTAGTCGTTGCGAACCCCTCAACGACTCGTGATGCCAGTCATAAAGTTTATACGACGTCGAGACAATCAGTGGCGACGCATTCCACTATAAAAAAGGCCTTGAGTAAACGACGGGTATCAGTGTTTTTGTGCTCCTGAACACAAATGGATGTCACCTACTAGAAGTAAACACCACCGCCATCGTCGATCTCTTGTCCTAAAAGAAAAAGGAAAGAAAAAGGACATCTCGACGTTTGGCTTGGCACTTAAAACATCGCTTAACCACGCATCGATATCTACACCAGAAAAGACCTCATCGTCCAAAGAAAAAGAGAAGCAAACAAAGGGAAGGATTTTTTCTTTATTACGCTGATGCGATAGTCAAAGCGGTAGTCATAGATCGGTCACACACTCTACGAACTCGTCCAAAAATACTACTTCAAAAACAAAAAAGGATATAAGAACGTGTGACACATCATCGGCGTCAGTGTATTTTGCGTGTGGCGACGCACTCCACTATAAAAAAGACCTGGGGTAAACAATGGGTATCAGTTTTTGCACTCCTGAACGCAACAATATGTCACCTACCAGAAGTGCACACCATCACCACTATCGTCGTTCTCCTGTCCTAAAAGGAAAAGGAATAAGAAAACGACAGCCTCGTCGTTTGGCCTGGCATCCGATAAAAACGCTTAGCCAATCATCGACGTCTGTGCTCTTTGACGTCTCCCTATCCCTCACCATGGGATAAGCTATAGCGTTCCTACAAAAATCCGTAGGGATGTTTTATATCGCGCCCACGCTTGAGCCATATAAATCGCTGCGGTCTTGTGTCTGACCATCCACCGTTAATGCGTCAACCTGTAAAGATATATTCAAGACTAGCAAAGCTGAAGGAAACACACGTCCATTTGCATATTATCAGATGAAACCTGACTACAGTAGCTGACTACACCTATACCATCAAGGTTAACTACAACACCAAGGTTACATAAAAATTCACAAGAACCAGTACAGCTGCAGCAAGAGGCCACGGTCATCAGACTGGAACACCAAAAACAACAAGCAGTTGTGGTTGGAAGAGAGGAGGCATTAACACCATCACCGCCGCCACTACCACCACCACAACAACTGATAACTCTATCCCGGTTACAATCAACTGTACCTGCACCAACTACCCCACCCAAACTGACATGGCAGGAGTCATTTAAATCTGATTGGTATCAGGTAACCAGGCATATCGCCTAGGGATATTCACAGGACATCAGTATGGATGACCTATGGCATAATGCAGCAGAAACTATAACGTTTCCGGGCGATTTTAACACTTTAATCTACAATAAATGGCCCAATCTACCGAAGAACAGTATCAGACCCAGTAAAACCCGAGTAAGAAAAGAAGTGAAAAATATCGAGATAAAGGGGAAATGCTGATGGAATGTCCAGTAAACCTGACTGTCATGATTGCCAGCGTATTACAAAGTCATCATAATCTGTACGTACCAGAAGTTGGATTCTTCAAATCTTTAAGTTATTGGATAAATTTGAATATAATCGAGCCTGCTCCGCTGAAAGCACATTTCCGGAGATTTTATGAACCACCACAAGACTAACTCTATGAGCATCCAGAAAAGAAATAAAATTCCTTTTTTAGGGCTAGAACAATTGTCTGTTTATTAAAGGAATCCAGCTTCGCTTGGAATCCCAATTTGATAAAATTACTGATAATCTAATATGTTTCTTGTAAATTAAAACCAAATCAACTAACTTGACGTTCAAAAATGTACTGGTCCCTTAGATCGATTGTATTAGTTTAACTTAAATTAAAGTATTTATACTATGTATGTCACGGAATGGTGTAAATGTTGTTCATGAAATACATGTACTCGGGGTTCGTTTTTTCGTGTACAACGATACCCGAGGGTGATTATATATATGGTCTATTGTATTTCGAAATCGTGAGTACGATTCGTCCTATGCCACACGTGCAAGGTATAAATAACGTTACTAAAGTTAAAGGGTCTTTGCAATACTTATGGTTTTGTCAGCAAGCGGCCTGCTTAAAGGATTCGCACAACTCCAGCTGTAGGGGTAGGTAATTTTTCGGTTTTAAGTGATAACTAGTGTATTACCATATTTACCTTTGCATGTTTGTTATATAGTTTTCTTTATACAGCATAATGCGTGCATTTCTTTTATTCTTGTTGCGACGTAGTACAGGATTTATATTGGTAATGTAAAGCTACATTTTTTTAAAAGAATTCTTTACTATTGTCTTATCGAGCAGGGTTAGGTTTACTATTGAACCTCTGTTTTTGTAATTGCCATAATAATATAATCTTGATAACTTACCATGTATAACGTCCTTACGTTATGTCTGTATCAAGTTTAGTACACTGTATCGGGTATATTTTCAGCTGTTTTGAGGGTAGGAATATCCGGGGTGTCCGGTGTTGTCTGAGGGTAGGAATATCCCGGGTGTCCGGTGTTGTCCGAGTGTAGAAACGTCCGTTTGTCCGGAGCGTTTAAGGTGCCGGAATGTCTAATGTCTAGTGTCCGGAGTGTCTAATGTCAAGAGTGACTAAGGTGACCTAGCTGTAGAGCCGTCAAAGGACCAGGGTGTCCGGAGGGTCTAATATTTGGAGTGTCTGGAGGGTCTAATGTTCCGAGTGATCATAGTATTCCGAGGGTCCGGAGTTTGTAGCAGTTGTGAAATTGATTCGTAGGAGCTGTGGAGCGGATATGGTGCACGGGTAACGGAGTGTATCTCCATACATGTATTTTATTAGCTGTATGCTAATTTTGGGTTAGTAAGACCCAGTGTATCATTCAGGACTGGAAAGATAGATGGTATATCCGTTCTTGTGTTTAGCAACATAATTTCGCTACCTGAGCGAATACATTTTTACTATGAGTAAAAAGCTTACATCGTTTACTATTTGAGTGAACTATATTCATCTTTTCATTATTGAATCATTTGTGAATCATTTATCCTGTGGGTTTTTTTTGTGTTACTGAACTAATTTATTCGTATTTTTATTTCCATCATTGAATCTGTGCGTTTTATATTAAATAGATCCAATATTTGGATTATAAATACGCACACATCTTCATAATCTACTGCTCATATAAATCATCACATTAACCATATATATCTGTGTCGTCAAAACGTGTTCTGTTGTCAATCCGAAATATCCCACCCGGTTATCTTGTTACAAATGGTGTCAGAAGTGGGATCATTTCGGATATAACAGAGCACTGAAATTGTTTTATTATATTTGTATGCTTTTTGTGTGTTTCAGACGCGCTTGACAAAGCACCGAGGTTAGGTAGATACCTAATATTACTTTATTTTTTGTATTTATTTAATATTTTTGTTGCATTTCGTGAAAATACGGTTTGTGGTAATTACGTGGTTTGTTTAAAACTGCACTTTAAGGTTTGGTCACCACCAAACTTTTGAAATGTCCTCTACACTATGCATTACAGTAGTCGTGAAACGGAGCCTAGTCCGCGATGATCAATTGCTTGGGTTTAAATCACCTTGTATGTTACTTGACCAGACAATCGACCACGTTCCAGTTGCAAGGATAATGATAGAAACACTTTTTTTTGACCGGGACTGTGGAAGCTTTATGCGTAGCCAACCCGATCTATGAACTGACGATTGGCAACGTACCGGGTTCTAGACTCCCAACCATAGCAGATTTCCAATTCCCTATCATCCAAGCAGTGCAAACTAGTTCTCAGGTAAAGGAGGAAAATAAACCTTTGCGTAAGTTAAAGGTACCGGAAGCAATTACTGATATATCCCGCGAAGAATTTCAAAATGAGCAAAAACGTGACGCGTCTTTACGTGCAACCTCTGAGAAAGCTTTAACGGGTACCGTGAGGAAGTGTAAGAACGGGGGTTCCTCTAAATTCCTTACTCGAAATGGTTTAATGTACAGGGAATACTCTACATCGGATAGGAAGTTCTTGCAACTAGTGGTTCCCCAGAAATTCAGGTCACATGTACTAAAGGTCGCGCACGAGTCGAGTATGGCAGGTCATTTAGGCGTAAAGAAAACAACGGATAGGGTATTAAGAGAATTTTATTGGCCTGGCGTCAATAGCGCCGTAGCGCGGTTCTGTCGCTCGTGCGACGTTTGCCAGAAGACGATCTCGAAGGGCAGGGTAACTAGAGTACCGTTAGGTCAGATGCCCTTGATAGATACTCCGTTCAAACGAGTAGCCATCGACATTGTAGGACCAATATTTCCGCTTTACAGATGGGAAAAACCGATACATCTTGACACTGGTAGATTACGCTACCAGATATCCTGAAGCTATAGCTTTGCAATCAATTGAAACCGAACGTGTAGCCGAAGCGCTCGTAGACATGTTCAGCAGGGTCGGAGTGCCAGAAGAGGTTCTTACGGATTGTGGAGCGCAATTCACCTCAGATCTCATGGCAGAAATTAGTAGGTTGTTGTCCCTTAAACAGTTACGCACAACACCTTACCATCCTATGTGCAATGGATTGGTCGAGAAATTCAACGGGACATTGAAGCAAATGTTGCGGAGGATGTGTGCGGAAAGACCGAAGGATTGAGATAGATATCTGAACGCCCTTCTGTTCGCATATCGTGAGGTTCCTCAGGAAAGCTTGGGTTTCTCCCCGTTTGAACTATTGTACGGTAGGACAGTTCGTGGTCCTATGCGCATACTTCGCGAACTGTGGTCAGACGAGGTCGCGGATGAAGAAGTTAAGACCACATACCATTACGTAGTTGATTTGCGCGAAAGATTAGAAAGTACTTGTCGAATGGCGCAAGACGAACTCGCGAAATCTAGTCGTAGGTACGCCAAGTACTACAATCGAGGAACTCGGAGTAAAAAGTTTGACGTAGGCGATCAAGTGTTGGTGCTTCTCCTAACGAATAACAACAAGCTGCTAGTCCAATGGAAAGGGTCATATGAAGTCAGACAGGTGAAAGGCGAAATGGATTATATCATTGATGTGGAGGGGAAGTCCAAGACATTTCATGCCAATATGCTTAAACTCTACGTAGCGAGACCTGGACAAACGATTTATAAAGGGATTTTGAATGTAGTATGCTTAGCGGTGATAGAGGATAGGTCTGGTGACAAAGCGGAATTCGTCTCCAGCACAGAAATGCCCCTTGAATACCCCATGGACGTAGGTAAAGAAAGTATTGACCAGATAAATGTATGCCCTGATTTATCGGAGGGTCAACGTACACAGATTATGGAGGTTTTGTCCAAATACCCAGATGTGTTCACGGACAGACCAGGCCGTACGGGTCTAATTCGACACGAGATCAAATTGAATACCACTGAGCCTATCAGGATAAAAGGATATCCGATACCATTTAATGCACGGGAGACAATCAGCGAAGAAGTGATGAAAATGTTAAACCAGGGAGTGATCGAACCTTCAAATTCCCCATACTCGTCCCCTGTGGTGTTAGTCAGAAACAAAGACGGGACCAACCGGTTTTGCATCGACTTTCGGCAATTAAACAAGATCACCGTATCTGACGCAGAACCAATGCCAGATATGGAAAGTGTATTTTCAAAATTGGCAGGTCATAAATACATTTCCAAATTAGATCTAAGCAAGGGATATTGGCAGATACCCATTGCCGATAATGTCCTCGAGTTAACGGCATTCGCGACTCCCAAAGGACTTTTTCAATTTAAAGTTATGCATTTCGGTTTAGTCAATGCCGGTGCGTCGTGCGTTCGTCTCATGCGCAAACTGTTAAACGGAACGGAAAACGTCGACAGCTTTGTAGATGACATCTTTGTTTACACGCATACATGGGATGAACATGTTAAGGTATTACGGGATCTGTTCGATAGACTTCACATTGCAAATCTTTCAGTTAGGCCTACTAAGTGTAGCATAGGGTATTCCAGTCTGGAATGTTTGGGACATCTGGTAAGTGGACTAGGCCGGTTGCAACCTCATCCAGATAAAATGGGAGCAATCAGGGATGCCCTTAGACCAGAGACAAAAAAACAAGTAAGATCTTTCCTAGGTCTAATCGGGTTTTACAGGAAATTCGTCCCCAACTTTTCGGCTATTGCCAGCCCATTAACGGATTGACTAGGAAGGGGCAACCGAATAAAGTTTCATGGGGTGTATGCCAGGAAAAAGCGTTTAACACTCTAAAACACAAACTGGTAAGTGCACCAATTTTAAAGTTGCCGGAAATAGATAAACCTTTTGTACTGAGGACTTGATGCGTCCGATACGGGTCTTGGGGCTGTTTTGCTACAGGAGCAAGGGGGGATGAAATTGCCCATCGCTTTTGCAAGTAGGAAATTGCTCCCTAGAGAGAAAAAGTACTCCGTGATTGAAAAGGAGTGCATAGGCTTAGTATGGGGAATAGGAAAATTCCATACGTATCTTTTTGGGAGGGAGTTTACCTTGCAAACGGAAGTAGTTAAGTGGGATACTATACGTACAATGGGAATTAGCATTACGGAGACCCCTGGGACAATATACGTACAATGGAAATTTAACATGGCGAAAAATCGTGGGTCAATATACGTACAAGGGGATTTAACATGGAGAAAAATCGTGGGACAATATACGTACAATGGAAATTTAACATGGAGAAAAACGCTGGGCCACTTTAGGGACAATGGGAATTTAACATAGAGTTTGGGTCTGTCTAGGGACAAGGGAAATTAACATGGAAATAGAGTTTGGGCTTGTCTAGGGACAAGGGGAATTTAACATGGGAATAAATCGTGGGACTGTCTAGCGTCAAGGGGAATTGAATATGGAGAAAAATCGTGGGACTGTCTAGCGTCAAGGGAAATTGAACATGGTGGGATTGTCTAGGGACAATGATGGTAGCGGGTCAAACACAACAGAGACAGAGACATACATACACTAGTACAAGCGTGAGATTTATATATAAAGCATTACCAAGACCTGAAATCTTGCTGGGGTGTTCAAAAATTTGCATAATTGTAATGATGCTATAAATAGCTATAATCAAGGAAATGCTCAACGACAAAATGGATGTGACTAAAAGTAACGCTAAAATGACGAAATTGTCCCAGAATTTAAAGAAAAATAAACATATCCCCGAAAATTAAGTTACAATGGTTTAGACTAAAATGGATAAAATTAGTAACTACTTACAATATCAACTTCTGTGACGATCTTGGATAAATACCTATGTATCTATAATCAGCTGAAATTCCTATGAAATCCCACTATCTATTTATAGCTCCAACTTGTGGGTTTTTCCTTTGGAAGTGTCACGAGAAAATTGTATATCCAATTTTTACCATTTTCAAAAACACGAACACACTTGCAGCTTGACCAGAAATATGTATATCTTGTTTTGTGGATAAGTCACAGACAAGACCAAGCATATATAGGTGGTTATGAACGTTAGGAATATCCCCTCCTTTTCTCAGAAATATCAAAGCTTGTATGTGCATTTTCCCTTTTCCACTCTATATTAGTGCTTAGATTTGTTCCAAAAAAAAAAAAAAAAAAAAAAAAAAAAAGAAAAAAGAAAAAAGAAACGAAATAATTTTGAAGAAAAAGAAACAACTGAATTTTGAATTCAGGTTTCTCTCTGTTTATAATTTTTTTCAAGTTGACGGTGCATAACATAGTACATTCGCCTACCTTTCGAAAGTGAGAGGCATTTCTTCACATGTTATTGCCTTTGTTAAATTCGGTTTCATTGGTTAGTTATCGTTAATCTTTAATTTTTTTCATGCATTTCTTTTTGATAGAAGATTTAAGGCTTTCTATTGTTGTAACGGTATTTATGTTGTTTGGTCTGTTGATGAAATTATCTATAGCAAAGTGCTTAAGATTTTTCAGTTTTTTTATTATTTCAAGCCCTACAAAAGGAGACCAAGTTTGTCTTCAAAGACGATTGAAACTCTAAATTACACGGGCGTGAAGGAAAACATCGTTGTGTTTAATCTAATCTAGAGGGCTAGCGTTTTGGTGAGTATTTAACATCCATGGCTGTCTTGCTGAGCACCTTTTTCCTCCTTTACCACGCTCGGACAGAAAAATGAGTGTGTGGTGAGACAATTCCCACTCATGTTTAAAGTCTTTCAGTCAGGTTGTTAAGGACTAGTTAGTCCTACACCTGAGTGGCTAAATTTAAAAATAGTCTGTGAGTACATAAAAGCCTGGGGGGATGAGGCTCTCTTTCCTTCCCCAGGAGTAATTAAAAATCACGCGGTGCGTTATTAAACCAGTGATACATGCTCCATTAGAGCGAAAATCACTTTAATTCAAGTAAGCAGGCAAGCAAGTTCGGGTACCGTCTCTAGCACTCTTGATGACACCAACTGTCTGGGTTATTTTCTTTCTTGCAAGCCCCTATGTTCCACTTCTGTTTGTGATAATAACTTGTGATACTTCACATTTTCTAAAGTAGAAATCTTTACAAGCCGTACAAAATACAAAACTTATATGACTTTGGCTTTTGACACTTGCACAGACTCTTCACTTTATAAGTGTCACGAGAAAATTGTATATTAAATTTTTACCATTTTCAAAAACACGCACACACTTGCAGCTTGACCAGAAATATGTATATCTTGTTTTGTGGATAAGTCACAGACAAGACCAAGCATATATAGGTGGTTATGAACGTTAGGAATATCCCCTCCTTTTTTCAGAAATATCAAAGCTTGTATGTGCATTTTCCCTTTTCCACTCTATATTAGTGCTTAGATTTGTTCCAAAAAAAAAAAAAAAAAGCAAAAAAGAAACGAAATAATTTTGAAGAAAAAGAAACAATTTTGAATTCAGGTTTCTCTCTGTTTATAATTTTTTTCAAGTTGACGGTGCATGACAGAGTACATTCGCCTACCTTTCCAAAGTGAGAGGCATTTCTTCACATGTTATTGCCTTTGTTAAATTCGGTTTCATTGGTTAGTTATCGTTAATCTTTAATTTTTTTCATGCATTTCTTTTTGATAGAAGATTTAAGGCTTTCTATTGTTGTAACGGTATTTATGTTGTTTGGTCTGTTGATGAAATTATCTATAGCAAAGTGCTTAAGATTTTTCAGTTTTTTTATTATTTCAAGCCCTACAAAAGGAGACCAAGTTTGTCTTTAAAGACGATTGAAACTCTAAATTACACGGGCGTGAAGGAAAACATCGTTGTGTTTAATCTAATCATGCTTGCCGTATCTCTTTGTGTTTTAGAGGTCATATTTCTTCTTAAGTAAATACACGCATCAATAGACAGACAGATTGGGTCATCATCCTTGAGTTTCACTGTACTTTCGGTTCTTTACTTCATACAAACCCCAAATTTATTAGTTTGAAAAAGAAAAGATAACATGCCCCTCAATACTGTAACACGTCTGTTCTGACTCTACCGATGTGAGTGTTTATGTCGAAATGTTTAAGTGAGATATAAAAAAATGGTCAGCTTGAAAACGCGAACCAATACTGTGACGCTCAGTATTTTGATGTGGTAAGAGGAAATGGTACAACACACACAAAGAGGGCTTGTAAGTTCACATTTCAGTCTGTCTGCACTGTAATGGTAACAACGCAAGAACTTAGGGATTATTATGCCACACAGTCCTAGAATAAAACAATGCATCACCCGTTGTAAGCCATTTCATTGGCTGTACTTATTTTCTTACCGCGTTCGCTTCGAATTGACTTAAGTAGCTATTCAGACAGTGACGAGAATGGCCATGCTTTACTGGGTCTATCCTATAGGTGATTTATATAAAAAAAATATTTTTAAAAATTAAACTAATGCACGAACAATCGTACCATGGGCGATCCCATGGAAATTGTGTCCGTCTTATTGCAAAATACATCAACATTTAATTTAACCGTGCAGATCGCTAGAACAAACCTCCGATAATATACATTTTGAAAAGTGTTGTGTGACACGGATCGCCATTGTCGCTTGGTGTCTGCTTTCTTGTTCGAAAAGAGATCGTTTCGTCTTGACTATAAAAATCTAATTTGACTAAGTTTTACGCACTACTTGAACTCACACATTTACGTTGTAGGTGTAAGCCGTCGTTCTCAGTTTTCTGGAAGTTCGTTTTTGCGTTTCTCAGATGTGATACTATTTTTTATGGACCGAACGAAATTTCTTTTGGCGTGAATCAGGACTCGTGGTTTTGTGTCATAATTGGAGAGCAATGATTAAAGCTCAGTTATGTCGTCTTCGAAATCGCTGACACGGATTTGAACTAAAACTTCAGGTTTTGTGTGAGGCGATACGGTACATCATTGCTTTTTACTTCCTCAATGAAATCGTTTCATCTTATTGCAAAATTACATTTGACTAGGTTTCATACGCAGCAGGTCCATGTATATAAGGAGAGTGTCATAGCGTCAGAGTATTCATTCCGCTCTCAAACGATCAAGAAGATGGAAGAGTCAGCACAGATCGACCTGCTGGTCAAATATTTGCTAAAAGTCATACGAAAGCATAATTCACATGCGAAAGTGGCAACAAAACTTACTCTTTTGGTCGTTGATTTGATGAGAGTCATACGAAAGTGTGTAAGTGCTAATGAAGTTTGCTATATCTGCAAAGGTAAATGGGTATTTGTCTCCAGAATACCTGCTTCGTCTAAGAAAGAGAGACAAAAGTCAAGATACCTAATATCGTTGTCAGGAGAAAGGACACTTAAATTCAGAGTGCCCTACGAGAAAAGAGAAGAAACAAAAACAAGACGAAACAGAGAAGAGGGATTCAGAAGAAGAAGAAATTGAAGATGATGAAGAACTTGTGCCAGTAAAAACATGGAAATGGAAAAATTGACAATGTGAGCCGATGCGTTGGCCCTGATGTGAAATTTCATACTACCTTCTAAAAGGGAATAGACCAGAAAGAAAACGTAAGTGTCTCTTGGTCTTGACATTGTATAATAAGGATGGCGTGTTTTGTTTTTACTCACACTTTATGAAATTGTGCTCTTTCACCTCTCTCTATCCTCTGGATCATGTTTTAGTTAGAATTGAAATGGAAGGATGTTTTCCTTCACGCACGCTCTTTAGGCACGTAAGTCCGTAAACAATAGTCAGTCTATTCGTCCATCATTTTGTGTCTTGATGTTTCCTAAATCACACACTGATGCCATAAAATTACGGGTTAAATG